>WBMW01001135.1:192737-318274 GCA_013396635.1 Penelope pileata | reverse complement strand
AAAAAAGACTGGATGTGTTTGCCAAGGTCGTATTACTGTTGGTGTTACTGTTGGGTTACACTTCTGTGTTATACCAGCCTGGTGATAATGCCTGACTCAGCTCTGGAGAGAATCCTCGTCCCAGTAATGCCAGCACACGCCAGCCTGCTGTCAAGTGTGTGCAAAACAGTAATAGATGTATAATGTATGCCAAAGGGGAGCCTTGGATCTCTGAGTAAACACGACATCATTTTGATCTGTTTATAAATAATCCCTGTCCTGCTTAGTCCAGCACGTGTCACCCCAGGAGCAGCCTCGGGGGGCAGGCGGGGGTGAGGACGGTGCCTGGGGGTCAGGGGCACGCTGAGGATCCCATTCTGCATCAGCTGCCTCTTTGTATAGGTACATATGATATAAAATAGCAGTGTGGATACCTCATTCTTCAGGGCTGCTGTAGGACCTTCATACAGAAACACAAAGGAATGAAGAGTATTTAATGAACAATAACATGAGACGAGAAATTACGTTGGCAGATTGCAACTACAGCCTTTAATCTTCATTACGGATTCAAACACAAGCATCTAAAGTAAGATTCAAGTGGGATAATGAAAATCTTTTTGTTTAATGGCTAACAATCAAGTAACATGTAATCCCTTATAGCAATAGTTCCGCAACTATGTTGTCCTTTTTATATGCACAATATATCTTAATGGGCTTTACAGCAATTTAGGCCACAAGACAAAAGCGTCTGGGAAAGACTAATTTATGAGAATGTCACTCCTGAGTAACGTATACCATCCACAGAACTGAAATGGTTGATGGTATAGGCACTTAATCTTGCTGCTATCCAGAACTCCTGTAAATACTCTTCACGAGATGAGAATTTCCAGAAAAACAAGAATTCCACCCTAACGCTGCTACACTTTATAGCATTACTTGTTTTTCAATTGTTATCCTTTGAACAACACACTTATTTCTTTTTCACTCTATTAATAAGATTATCTCACATTAATAGAGATATTGTCTGCTTCTTTCCTGTTTGTTCCTGCAGGAAATCAGCTCCATACAGCTCGCAGGAATTAAAGCAATCAACACGTAAACAGCTTTATTGGGATGCTGAATTAAAAGTGTTTTCAAAGATAAATGTAATATTTAGTTGAGAAGATAAATCGAGTCCACAGCTTTCAGTCATTTCAGAGACTGATGAGGAAAGTCATAATCTCAGTGAATGTACGCAGGCGAGACAAGCTGTGGAAATGATGAATGCATGGAAAAATGCGATTAGTGTTCACTTTTCATTCTAAATACATACAAAATAAAGGCATGAGACTGAGATGCATTTGTCTGGGAAAGTCATGGCTCTATTCCATCACGAAAAAAAACCAAAGTTGTTTCTCATTGCTGTAAACACATACGAGCAATGTCTTTTATCACAATTTCATTCCAGTACTATCAAATTTGAAGCATGTATTTCCAGAAGGACCTGAACTAGATCCACGTGTACTGTTAAATTCTGTGGGATTATAAGCAGATGAGAAATCTCAGTAAGATTTATACTAGTCATTAATTTTACCTCACAGGCAAAATGCTGGCCCTGGAATCCTTTTGAATGAGTCCGTGCTTGCACCAAAGCAGACACTGCAGGAAGTGGAAGAATTTTCTTCAAACAATTGAAGTTGGTGGAGAATCAAGAAAAAATGCTTAGCCACTAAAATGGTTAATTGCCACGCCTATGCAGACTGTGACTCAGCTTTTTCTGGCAAGCATCTTACTGTAACTTCTGAGAGCAACTGACTATCAAAATTGGGATTCTCGGAGGAAAAGCTGAGGCTGATTTGGTGAATTCCTGTTTCTAACCTTGCATCTGCAGCCTCCCTCTGTCAGACAAATTTTGTTAGCACATCACCATTCTCTGAGCCTTCTCTGTGCACACTGAAATTGCATAAATTGTTTGAACCTCCCTCCACTGTTCATAGATCCTGGATGCATCTGACCTTTTTGTCCTGTAGTTTAATGGGAGATATTTCCACTGATTATTAAACAGAAGTCTCCGTATCATTTTCTGAATATTTGGCAGATATTAACTGTTTGCATATTACTCACAATGATCTACAAAGACCTGACAGAATGGCATTGTTTAAAGAATATTGAATTTCTCAAATAGATCTAGACGCTGAACTTGTCTCTTGATACAGAACAGTCTTTACATGACAAAACTAATGAAAAAGCACAGACGTTATAGAAAAGGACCAGCTTAGGTATCTTGGCCCTCAGTTCAGAGATGCACCCTGAGAAAGTGGTGCCCACAGTTTCCATAACCATTTTATCCGAACACTTCGTGGCTGCTTGGCTAAAGTTGTGTCTGTGATCAGCACGCGTACCAGCACTTCCCTCTATAACTTCTGTCCTGCCTTCAAAGGTCTGAGAAAGGTGACGGCTGACAAAATTACAGCTCTTTCCTGTACTCTGTTCAGGACAACTGAGAAATGAGACAGGAATTGCAAGGTTTGCCATCCTCTCTACAGGGAGCAGGTACTAAAATCTCATTCACTTTAATCCTTTTGGATTCAATCTGTGGCATCACGCTCAATGCGTCTCTTCTGGGCCATATTCTACTGTTTTGCCTTGTTGCAATATGATCTTGCTAGCAGGATTTTCATGGTTAATTTAGATCTGAGGGTTGTTTTTATTTATTTTTTAATGAATGTGTGACCAAGCCATCTCCCTCTTCATCTGCTCCATAGATGTATTTCGTATTGGGCTGCATCTGTTTTGGTACCTTAACTGTTTCAATCTGAGGACTATTGACATTTTCATTAAGTGTGAGTTGACAGTACACGGCTATATTAAGGGATTTTCAACTATATGGGCTTGGGGGGTGGAATCACTCCTTGCAGAGATTTCTAGTAGATAAATGCTCTTCAGTACTGCAAAATGACAAAGCAAAAAAAATTGGGACATTTTTGTCAGTGTGAGAGGGCGAAATCACAGCATCCTTGTAAAGTAAGTGGTGGCTGGAGAACAAGGTACGTGTTATTAATATATATCAGAATCTAAATTCCAGAAGGAGATAGCCAAAGACTATAATTAGCTCTGAAGCTAAAGTATGAGTAGCATAATAATAACTATGAGACTAAAAAGGATTGTAATGTATAAAAGCTCAATTCACAAAGGAATACAGTGTTAATATTGAAATTTGGGCACGTTAAAATGGTGAGTTAAAGTGTCATTAAATGCTTCTCTTCTACATCTGTGCCATTTTTTCAGGATAGATATGAAAAACAATTATAATTTACAAGAATAGAGAGTGTTTTGTACATGTTTTGTGATACAGCCTATCAAATCGATCATTGCCTTCAGTTGCGTTTCCAGTGTACATATACACATGCTCTGTGCAGCACAAATACACGCACATATATTAAATTAGATCTGCTCTAGCAGGAAGAAATGAATAGAGAGAATAACGTTGGAACAGATAGGTAACGATATTCACACATCTCTTTGCTTGTTTTCCAGATCTGACCTTGAAGGACTGCTTACACGAGATGGTCAGTAAGTGCCTCCTCCCTCTTATTGATGAATTATTTACACACTCCTATTCAAAACTGAGGCTTAAAAATGTGGGAAGAGAGAAAAGCTAATGCTGTGGCTTTCTCTGCCCCCTTTAAATATCCGACACATTACAAAAAAAAATTCTGCCTTCCCCTTGACTGGCCTACATATCCACTCTTCTTCCTCCAGACTCTCTGTTCACTTTTTAATATTTTTTTTTAATTTCTTTTCCTACATCTGCATTAATGTTTTCACAACTTCCTCTATAGCATCTGTCATCTTGCACCTGAAAGAATATTTGGTGGAGAAAATAGATCACATCTAACCACATACAAATCTCCCTTGAAAAAAATAAAAAAATAAAAAATCTATTTCTTTCATCAGTTATTCCCCCTCGCCAGTGATAACAGTGAAGTTGTATTAATTCAATGGCAGCTTGCTAGGAACATTGTGGACATTGCTGTAAATCCCTTCTCTCTACCTTACCTGAACTATATTTAAGATATACTTTAAAAAATGACAAATACAAATCATGCAGGAAGGTTCCAACATTTTGGTTTAAATCAGAAACTTACACTTGTTCTTAACCTATTGATTTATTAAAATGAGACATTCTTAAACCCAAAAACCCAAACTAAGACTTTTTACTCAGTTGCCACGAATGATTTAACTGCATAGGCTCTATGGAAACAGCTTAGTGGAACTGTACAAATGGGGTGGGCAGAACCACAGAGCACGAGATGCATCGTGTGTTTCTCTGTATACCACTTTGCCAACACTGCAATACCTCAGGATGCAAGACAGCAGCACATCAATTCATATTAGAAAAGAGCCCAGAAATTTCATTTTTTTTCCAAAATTCTAGGAAATGCCTCATTTGAGGCTAAATCGTACATGTATAAAAACAACAAAGTGAATTAAAATATGCAGCGTATTTTGAGAATCTATCAAGAATTCACACTACAGCTGCATGTAAGATTGGCGAGGAGGGCTGCGAGTTAACATAGCTGTAGACAAAGCAATTAGCATCTCTATCATGTGGGTATTGATCCAGCTGATCCCTCTGCTAACAAACCTTCCAAAAAATGAGATAAGAAAGCACTTGTTAATAATACTAGATGAAACAGACAACAGCAGAATAATCAATTAAACGGAGTCATGTGATGCCTACTTTGAGCACCAAGGAGGAGCGGAGAGATCAAATGAAGAAAAAAAAAAAAGATGATTTACAGTTGGGAAAACTCTCTAAGATGTTTATTTGAAGTCAAAACTGATAACATAATCCCATGAAATTAGACCACTCAGCATCTTGGAGGATGAGGACGGCTCTGTCTGGCTCACAAGAAGCCTTCCTGCCTCGCCAGCACTCAGCCGTGGACTTTGTGTGGGCAGAACCTCGCTGTCCAACAACAGGGTGACCAACACAGCCAAACACACCCACCCACCAGCAGCAGCACACTGGGGATTTTGGATGGGTCAGTAATTAAAAATTCCAAACCGTCATTCAGGGACCTTGGCACTTCGGATGAGCTGCATGAGAACTACAGTTCTCCACAGATATACTTTAAAAAGATCAACGACATGCAATTTAGAGTAAGGCTAACACATTCGGTATCACAAATTGTATCATTTTCAAAGGGATGGAAACAAAAGAAGCATGTTTTCAAGGAACTGAAATATCTCATCTGAAATTATGATGCTATGTATTTCTTCTCTACAAAATATTTAAGAATTAACAACACCGAAGGCCTGGTTTGAATCTGCTGCAAATTCTGGAGCGGTGTAAAACTAAGGCAATTTTGTTTATTTAAATATAGGGTCACCAACTTACAATACATTGAAAAATCAAGTCTGAAGAATAAAGTATAAGAAGAATGTTGCAGTGATTCTGAAACATTGGAGTGATTCAGTGCCTGCCGAGCCTGCGGCAGCAGCTCGGGAGGTGTCAGCACGTTGAGCCTAAAATGTTGGGTGTAGATTTTGCTTTCCATGGGAAACATCTGATTTTTTAGCTCTTGCTGTGAAACGGACCTTTAAAAATGGGTATGTTCTGTGTCAGGTGAGATATTTTGGACTAGATGATCTTTCCAACTTTGGTGGTCCTTTCCAACCTTTGTGGTCCTTTCCAACTTTGATGATTCCATATGTTGGGGGTTTTGCATGAAGCACAAAAAAAGTGACGCTGCTGACGTTCAGAAGGATTGCACTCCTCCAGGAAGAGACACAGAAAAAGACCACTGGGGTGAATGGGGGACAGGAGCACTTGAATGAGACAATTTCCACCACATTTTCCCATTCAGCCTTATAAAGCAAAAACTGAGTAGATGGCCCTATCTGCAAATAGCTCACATGAACAAAGAGCCTTCATTTGTAGGCTAAATGAAGAGGGGAAAAAAAGTCTAAATTAGCCAGGAATAAATTTAGTCTGAAATTAGATGAAGGTCTTTACCCATTCCTGGAGAAAGGTTACAGAGCAGAGTCCCAAGAGGAGAAAAATTCTAATTAGTTTTAAAACAGTGCTTGATCACTTTATGGGCGGTATTGGACAGCGTGGATATCTCCTACAGCAGAGAACTGAACTCCTGACCCAGCAGATCCCTTTCACTCCTAGGAGTTTCTTCACATTAACACATATGAAAAAAAAATTATAATCAAAACCTGCCTCTTTTTCATGCTTTTAAAGCTTTAGGTCTGTTTTAATATTAATTTGTGTGCTCTCGGGGGTTTAATTCATACTTTTAATGTTTTATATGTTTGGAGTTTTTTAAAATGTTAAATTATTTAAAAGAATCAACCCAAACAAAATCTAACTGGGCTGCAGCCATTGATTCCATGCGTACAGTTATGGCCCCTTTATCTGAATGTTACTTAATGAGTGTCCCTGAAGGGATTAGCATGTCAATGTGTGTATATTGATTTCCTAATCCAGTCCATCAAAGCTGTTATGATCTGGCGACAGCACAAGAAACAGGAGTTCAAGGTTCTTCGCACAGCTCCGGCAGGATGTTCTCGAGCCTCTTGATGTGAGAATTAGTTCAGTCCTGAAGTCCAATTAATCTGATGAGACTGTCAACAAAGATGTCATTCTAGTCACATTTTTGGGGATGTGGACACCTGTCTAAAATGCAGAATGAGATCATCAGCTCATTAACATTTTCCAACAGATGGTAAAAAGCTGCCTGTTATATCGTTTTGGACTGCTCCACATTTTATGGCCAGACCTTTAAACTACACGTTCTGAAGGGCTGCACACCAAAGCTGGCTTTAGAAACAGAAATATCTGGTGGATGTGTATTTAGACACTGTCATCAGGATGTTACAGTGGAGATGGGAAGTGCTTACAACCCACTCCCAGCAGTCAATAGAAAATAGTACCAAGAAATAAATAAATAAATAAAAATTAAAAAAAAAAAAAACAAAAACAGAACAATTGGGAGAAGGAAGGTGATCAAATAAAGCCTTTTTCTGAGCAATTTGAGATTTCATCCAGTATTCTCTCCCCAAGAAAATGTTCCAATGTTGAATCTTTCACTCCTGGCACCTTTGCAGGGTGATGCCATGGCCACCTTCTTTTCTGAGGCCTCAGACCAGGGCCTCCTCCCCAGTCCCCCAGCACGCAGCCTTTCCCAAAAGCTCTGTCTGTAAGGAGCAGGAGGCTCAGCATCACACAGCACAGTGAGACGGAGCAGGGACCAGCTGGCAGTCCCCATGCAGACAAACTGCAAGCTGCTTTTCCTCAGCAGAGATGCGAAGGTCTCAGTCCTGTTACTACTGCGTTCAGCAGGAAAACTGTTCAACGTAACTGGAGGAAAATCAGATCCTAACAAGTTCCCAGCTGAGCAACAACAGACTGTGTAAGTGCCCGTCTGGGTTAGCATTGTAGCAATAACACACAATAGGGCAGATTGATCATCTCGCACCTAGGTAGGCTGCTGCGAAATGAACAAAAGAGCTTTAAATGCTTTGTAGGGAACACTCCTTTTCTCTCAACCGCTCTGTGTTGAAATAAGCTGCTCTTACACCACCTCGTATTGCTCTTGCTGCTCAAATGTGTCGCAGCGTAAATTGGCACGCTTCCTATTTTTGATATTGTCTAATTCCCTGGGTCATTAGTTAAGTAATCATAATCATTTTTCTGCTGGGCAGATTGGTGCTATCCATCTCATCTCTTTTTCTCATCTCACCTCTTTAGTAGCGCTGGAGCAGAGATGGGAACATCCACGTCCCTCAGGGTGCCATCTGGCACTACCCTGCACCGAGAGGGCTGAAGGAATGACACACTGCATGGCCCTTCCTACTCATTATTTACTGATTCCTTATGCTGTCGGGGGTTTTAATTCATTCCATTACATATTCTTCAGTTATTTTGTTCTTCTCTTGATCTCATTTCCTTTATCCCCGTATCTAAAGGCTCCACAGATTGGGAAATGAAACCCATGAGTAAGGACATGATGTGCTGCAGGGTTTGGTGGATCAAGAGTAATGTTGTGAACACGAGTACAAAGAAGATCATACAGGATCAACATTTCTGCAGGAAACAACATACAAAATAGTCATCATAGAGTAAGAGGGAAAGAATATAAATGCATGTACATATGTACCATGATGCACTGCCTGTGGATAAATGCTTGCACTACGCAGCCCATTATCATTAGGAGATGGAATCTTTTATATGGAAATAGCACCAAGTCTAAAAGCTATCACCTCCTTTCCAAAAGGAATTAAAATCCGGTCTGTACTGATGCAGAAACAATTACAAAATGCCTCTGAAGTTTCCATTAGTGCCGTGCTCCAGCCTTTGTCTACCTGCAGGGCTCTGAGGAAGCGCTGCCTGCAGACAGGGGCAGCCCCACGTTTGCATTTGTTACCACTTATGTTCATCTCCGTAAAACTGTTATTTTTTATTGGACTACGTAGCACCATAAACATAGATGGCGTCTTAAAGTCAAATATCGCTCTCGCTAATTGTCAATTAAATTTGGTATTAATTATTCCTAACAGCCCAACCTCATGCCCTGCTTCCAGGACTGCACCCACAGCCCCGGGCATGGCACGGCCGAGCAGCAACCCCCTGCCCCGCATTTCGGGATCTTAAACCACTCCACATCTGGCAGAGCCTGCAAATCCCCTCTGAGAGCAAAGACAAACGCAGCCTCAGGTGTTTTCCCTTCCAATGTGGAATCCAGTAAAGCTGGCGGGTTATTTCTAATGGATTAGTTTAGCCCGGCCCCCAAGACAGACGCAGGGGCATTCCTCCGCAGCCATCCCCGCACCTCACTGACAGCTTCTGTGCACAGACGCATTCTGCAGCTCTGCCTCAGCAGCTCAGCACTCACAAACAGTCCGTGCCTCGCTGGGGCTGGGAGCAGGGGGACAGAGCGGTGTCACCCCCCTGCCTGCGGGGCGCTGGGACCCCGCACTCGGCTGAGGCTTGAGCTGGATGTCTGCATTTGTCAAAATTTGCTTATCCACTTCACAACTTGCACTTGTCACGGTGCCGAGATACATCGCACACAAACAGGGGGTCAAAGGTACGTGCAATCCATCAGTCACCTTCCCAGCAACGTGAGGAAAACCTTAAATGATGCGACAGATCCATGAACTCCAAGGGAGCAACGTCAGCTCCCCGAGAGGGGGGCTGTGTTTTCCACAAAAGTCTTGTATCAGAGAGATGGCAAAACAACACAGGATGAAATTCATAACAAACAAATTAAAACAGATCCTTAGTTAGGAGACTGCAGCACGCATTCTTGAGATGCCTCTCAGCCATTCATTCTTCTTTAGATCCATTTGAACGTTCCCCCTTGGCCTTTTGTTTTCATTTTAGCTTTCTAAGCCTCTGTGCCATTCCAGAAGCCGTTTCCCCCTCCCAGCCCCGCTCACTCTGCCTGTGCACAGCCCTTCTCCTCTGCTGATTACTCGCTTTTTGGCATTTGTGCTGTTTCTAAGTTCTGTTTTGCTTCTTAAACCTTTTTATTTTTTTCCCTGGACCGATTCCCTTTTTCATTAAGCTAGACTCTTTTTTTTTTTTTTTAATGCCACCCTTAAAAAGAGCATTTTATTCTGGCCAAACTAAGGGGCTTGCCATGTTCTCATTTACAAATGTCACTGCAGCACGGCTGAAATTCTGCTCCAGCCCTGAATGCTGCACTGACACAGAACAAAAGCTGTGCAGTGCCTCATACACCGCCGCGTTGTTTCCCCTCCTTCCTCCTCCCAGCTTGCTTAATAGTAACAGCTTGCAGTGACATTTTAGCAAAAGCCACGTTCTTTACAGCTCCTCCCCCTGCTTACAGCAGAAATTAATAGTAATAGTCCATTGAGGAGAAGCCATGAAAGGCCGGCCCTAAACAAGAGAAAGGCAAGAAACAGCCTCACATTCCTGCCTGGCTTTCTTTATTCCTGTCTACTATTTTCTCACCAAATGCTCAGCTGTGGTTTCTCACTTTTCCATCCAGCACAAGGGCTGCAGAGCTCAACCTGCACACAGAGGTGTCTCTGCACAGACCTGCAGGGAGCAGAGGTGATGTTTGCACCCCCAGAACTCAAGTGCTGAGTGCAGATTTCTGGTATAAGTGCTATAAGAACAGAATCAGCAAAAAGTTATTGCAAAACAATCCATGATTTACTGTGAGAAACCTTCTGCTGTGCCCCAGCTTGAGGCCTTATTGCTGGGCCCCCTCCTCTCCCAGCAGCCACTTTCTGCTGGCGTTGTCCCTTACGTGTCCCCAGCCTCTCCCAGAGCTTCTGGCTGCAGCTGGAAGGAGGAATAAACCCGAAGGGTCCTTGGTGGTGTTGCTCATTTCGCTGAACTGTGTATGTACACTTAGAAAAGAATACAAAATTAAATCTTACATTACAAAATCTAAGTAACAAAATTAATGGTTCTTTTGAAGACCCACTGAAGAAGTGGTGTTTGCTTTCCTTAGGTTGCCTGTGGAGACGAGCTCAACAGCAGACAACAGGCAGATAAACACAGGGCGGGGGGGGGAAGCCTGGCCCCTGCCTGCATGGAGCAGAGGGACCGCTGTGCTCCGGTTCACCCGAGTCCACTGCACAGGGACAAAGGGAGCGTGGGCTGCTGCGTGCTGCTGGCAGCGGCTGCGTGGGGTATCGGAGCCACCAGGAAGTCCCCAACAGGAGAGAACCTCCCAGCCCCGACCCAGCAGCTTGTTGAGCCAGTGGAAAGCTTCCCACTGACTGCTGGCATCTGGGTTAGCCCTACACAAACAAACAGAACACCCCCAGGTCGCCAGGAGTTACATAACCCTGGTGAGCTTCAGAGCTACCAGAGCTATAGTGCGGTTTTCTGATGGAGTCTCACTTTGCTCTGGCATTTACCCTGATTTCCCTATGAAAAAACAATGAGGGGGGATGGAAGATTGGAATGCCCGATGCTCAGCCTGGTGGGCTGAAGGTTGGGCACACAGCAAAACATGGGGAGGATGGCTAAGGGCTCACATGAGTGCCCTGTGCAGGGGAAGCATCCCCAGCTGCCCCAGCTTCCCACCACCTGAGCTGCCAGCACAGCCACCGGCCGTAATTAATCTCATTTACTGCTTTATTCAATTCCAAACAAAACAAAACAAAACAAAAACAACCACACAAACCATGAAGCAAAACAGGTTTGTGAGGATTAGACTGTAACAAAGCGATAAATCCTGCATAAAACCTGAAGCTTCTATGGCCCAAAAGCCAAATTTGCCCTGATGTAGCCAGCAACATCGCTCCTACAGGAACGATAAGGCTGTGGATATGACAACTTTCTGTTATGCCTTCAGTGTTTTGATTGCTTTAGTTTATGAAATAGCACAACAATAAACAGTGGTTTAAATGGCCATAATTAAATGCCATATGTATGAAGGAGCTGAAGTGATTTATCACCCCAAAGCCACTAAGTGCTTGATCACTTCATCAGACCATTAATCTGTTCTCCAGAAATGTGCTTGCCACGTATAGAGTCAATTATAGGCATTTTGAATGACTGGACATCAGTGTATAGTCACACAATTAGATCAATACTGGCATAATTCACTTTATGCATTCCATCAGCTATTTAGTGAGGTGTTAAGATAACAATTTTCTTGTTATTAAGGCAAATGAATAAACCCTTTAGTGCAAATATAGCCCACTGAAAGACCAACTCGTGATAGAAATCACTTCATGTTGGCAGCTGCCATGTTTACTTCAACTTTCAGTACTTGAAAAATTTAAGTCAGCCTGTTTCTTGTTTCTTCTCTGCTATGACAAAGGTGCTTCCTGAACACATTGGGCTGGATTGCTGTTTTCTTACTGCTTCATAGCACCTCCCTCGCCTTCCTTTTTGACAGGAGTTTGTACCATGGTGCCTACAGACGTCTCTACTACACCCAAAGAATTTTTGGTAAAAACACAGTACTAAAAATACGCCTACACACTTCGGAGAATGTCAAAACAACCCTGAGTGTTAAGCACGAGGAAACATCCTCAACAAACAGCAGTCTGTAATCTAAATTAAGAAGCAAAATAAATATGAGTTGTCTTAGCTTTGATTTTTTCTGTAAAAACTGCCGTCTCGTACATCGGCACTTCTTGTCAGCTCTCCCACTCCTCTCTCAGCTGGAGCAGCTGTTGCAGAAAACTGGGCACATCACAGACTTAGGCCTTCCAGTTCTCCTTAATCCTTTTAAATGCCATATGCCTGATAGCCATATAGCAACTCAAAGAGTGAGAAGATAACACAAGTTTGGAGTTCTGTATTTATTAGAAATAACTACTGAGAGAGGAATCAAACCAAGTGGCTGAGGGCCTTCCATGACACCAACTAATTATCTTGCCAATGTTTCTTGGACAAGAAGTCCTCCCACAGCCCAGGGTCTTTAATTTACCAACCCTGGCCACACAACGAGGTCATTCATCCTTATTAGCACTCCTCCAAATACCCAGTCTAATGCATCCTCTCATTGTTTCACTTGGAATAGCAAACACCTTCTTCAGCTCAATGCATTGGCCTGAGTCAGCTGCAAATTTCCCTCAGGGTTTAGCTTCAGCACATCTAGTCCGTTCCCAGGGGGTTCCTTACTTGCCAGCTTGCCTGGATCTCTGCAAGATGTCCCTAACACTGCTTGCCTCGCTCTCTTCCACTTGCAAGAAAGTAACCGCCCTAGTCCAAGTACACCAGTCACCCCGACCTCATCCGAGTGCTTTGTAACCTGGCTAACAAATGCAACTGGAACCACAATGAACATTTTAAGGAAATAGGAAAATATGGGCATTAAAAAGTAAAATGGGGGAAATGATAATGCTATTTACCTGTGTAGTTTGCATACAAACTCTAGTTTTATAATACTTAAATATTTCCAAAATGCTCAGTTTCATGAAAGTTATTGCTGGTCTTCAATGCCTCGAGAACACTGCCTTTTGACTCTTGGCAAAGAAGATTAATTAATTACCTGCTTAGTATTCTGGGTTTGTTTAAGTAAAATGAGCAGCCAACTTTGCAGTGGGCCAAAATTCAAACAGAAACTCAATTCATGCAAAAGAGATCAGCCTTACTTTTCAGCCTCAAGACTTGGATCCGCACCATGCTGCCTCAACAGCTTCTGCCAGCCAAGGGGGTGAGAGCTGCACAATGCAAAGCAAACATCCTCGGCAGCAGCAAAGGAGAGCATGTTTGCCATGATCCACTGCGCTGTGAAGTGCACTGAAACCTGTCTGACAGCATCTAAAAAGGTCTCTTCTATTAAAGCACCCGGCTTCCTATGTTCTTCCTGAAATAGGTTGTAAGTGCCATGTGCCAAAGACCTGTTCACCGGCAGTATGAAAACAGAACAGCTTTGTGACAGAGCAGGAAAATCCTGGGAGAAAGCTTCAGCAGGTACTTTATCAAACTCTCCTCCAACCCAAACTAAATTCAATCTTAGGAAAGATTTTTTTTCATAGATTTAAGTATTGTTAATTCATTTAGTGAAGGCATTTGTTAATTCATTCAGTGAAGGCATTTCTCGGTCCTACGCACAAGATGCGACACAAGAATCTTTGTGGTATTTTATAGTCCTGGTTTTGCAATGTTTCCAAGCATACAACTGAGGGTCAGTTTGAGCTTTTGGTGGCCATAAGGAGCTTGGGCCTGGCTGGAAGTCACTGAACCTTGACCAGCCCATAGCAAGTGCCAAGGGGAAACCAGATGCAGGAGCCTGCCCGAAACTTTGCGTATTGAGATACTTTACGTATCAATATACGTGTTACTGAACTAAGTACCTGGAAATTTGTGAGCTCACATTGGCTTCTGCGAATGCTTGTTCTGATTCTTGTTTCCAAAGGCGGGCAGGAAGGAATAGTGCAATATGGAAAGCAGAACTAGAAAAGCTGATTTGGAATCTCAGACAATCCATTTATGTTGTACTTGGAAATCACTTGTAACAGAAACAAAAATGTAAAATACATAATACTTTAATTGTCACATTTAATTACCCATGTTAATTAACTCGAATAATGGAATGATCCTGTTCCTATTTAAAATACAGCTTTTTGCATACTGAAATACATAGCACAATTCAATCTCAGAGATGAAAAAATTAATTCTGAAGCCTGCTTCCATGTGTGCTGCAGATGCAATTCAAATGTATTGATTAGATTTGGTTTCTATGCAGCAAAATTACAAGGAATTTTTACATTGTGCCCAGATGCAGAAAAATGAGAAGTAATTGTCTTCTTCATTTCTCTGATCTTTATTAGGAGATGTTATTCTGAGCCAGTTTATTGCTGTTATCTCTCCTGTCACACTGGAATTTGTTGCTGTGGCAATGCAAAACAGAATATAATGAGAGGATTATAGAAATTACAAACATTCAGATGAGTGATGGTGGAAAATCTAAAGGAAACAGTCAGTCTCCAAACCTGCATACCTGAAGCCAGCTTCCTAAAGCCTACGTACAGGTGCCAAAGCCACCTGGTTACTGAAGACGTTAAGCACTTACAGATTGCATTCAAAGCAGCAGGATGGCTGGATTTTTAGCAGCAGTTCTGAAATCAATCTAACCCTGTGTAGCTGCCAGCACACAGTGAAGGGAAGCCTACCTTTTGGGTGTCTGCTTTGTATGGGCAGAGACAAGCTGAAAGGCACTGTCTCCATTAGCTCCCATGGCTACATCCTAAGCAGTTAAATTGGGTATTGTCGGGGTGCCTGACGATGCAGTGTAACCAGTGTTGCCATCAAAGTTGCTAAGAGATCTCATCCAATCTATAATTATGCCAATGGAAGTCAAATGCCAACATATATTGTTCCCTAGGTGAGATGCCTAAGAAAGCTGAAGAAAACTTCGTTAGTGTATCATGGCTTTTGCCTTCTACGGATCACATAGAGGTAGACACAAGCTGCCTCAATAAGATTTTCCATGAGGCATTTTCCCAAATCCAATTATTTGTCTCCCTTCATTGATTGTTAGCTGTAGCAGGCTGGAAACTCAGCTTTTGACAAGGCGTAGCTGGAGAGAGTTGAGGGTCTGATCATCAGGCCATAAAGAGAGAAGCTTCCTTGAGATTTATGGACCGTAGATGAAATGCAAAGATGCAGATTTTAGGGACTTTCCACATTGAATACATAAAATCTCTCTGATATTGAGCAATACCAAAGGGAGTGAGTTTGAGAACTAACCTTCAAATTAATTCCTTCTTCCTCCTTACTTTCCCAAGTCTAAACTCTTTTTGAGCCCTTTCTCTGGAAACGCACAATTGTCTGAATTAATCCATCCATTTGTGCTTCTCATTATTTAAAAACAAAACTAAACAAAAATCAAACAACTCACAAAACAAACTGCAACAGAGCCTCATTCAAACCCAGTTGTGCTGTTCCACCTGCCAATCCAAATGTTTGGCTTTTATTTCTCATTATGTTCATTTAAAGACCATAACAAAACTCAATCAAAGAAATGTGATTTTAAAAGGATAAGATATTTTTTCTTGGCAGCTCACCACCTGTTTTCTTTATCTCTGTGTTTTCATCATCTCTGTCCTTTTGTGCATATGTTTGATGTTCAGCTATACAATACCTTCAAAACCAGGAAAGAATGGCTTTGCTCTCAGATATAGAATACAAAAATGACTAAGTACTGATTTATTTTTTCTCCAAATATTTGCCTGACCTTTTGCTCTCTTCCAGAACAGTGGGACACATCCTCAGCTAGTATGAGGGGATCTCATACAAACAAGCTCATCACAGCACTGGTGATTCCTACCTGCAGCCACGGCAATCTGTGATCCAAAGAGGAAATATCTGTATGTATGAACCATCATCAATGAATTATTTTGGTTCCTGAACTTGTACTTCCAAAATCTTCTGTGCATTTATCCATGTATGACGCTGCAGATGTACAAATTACCACATTTTAAGGTTTGTCTATGTTATTTTAGGCTTGTGTAAGATGAACAAACTGCAACTTAAGATGGAAGCCTCAAACAATACTGCAGCCCTTTATAAATCAGTCTTAATATAGTTCATGGCCTTAAAGGACATAAAGGCTGGACCTGATGGTCTTTTGAGTTCTCTTCCAACCAGAGCTGCTCAATGATTCTAGCTCCCCTTTCTTTTGTGAAAAAAAGAATGAACTTTTTGCTACTGTTGATTTGAAAGTAAAAGGAACAACACAATGAAGGAAAAGAACAATGCTCGTTTCTGGTGTCAGGGCTTGCACACATTCTGATCACCTTCTGAAGGAAGCACAGAATACCGGTCTTTTTGTTATAATACATTCAACTGAAGAATGCAGTTTGTATAAATATGGGTTCTATAATTCTTCACAAAATAATTTGGGAGCTGACAAATGATGGACTTCTAACAAGAGAAGAAATTTTCCCCACATAAGCACAGAAAATGTTTTTCTTCCTTCATCTTTGCTTTAAAGTGCTGTGGCTCAACCAGCCCCCACCACAAGCAGCCAGTGCCGGGCTCAGATTCTCTGCATCTGGCTTTTGTCCTCTGCCACAGGACTGAACAGCTGGAACCATCTCACAACCCCGTGCCTGTGAAGCATATTGTGTTTTGTGATGATAGCAGAGATGGAAGGACCACTTGCATCACACCAAATTGCTCAGGATCTCTCTTCCCAAGGATGGGAGGGGATGCCAGGACAGTCCTCTTGCACCAGGAAAGCCTCTGGTGAAGAGAGAGGCTTAATCCAAACCGCAGAGCTCAGTACTGGGCTCACAGCATCTGGTAGCAGAGATAAGAGCAGCTCCAAGCAGTTCAGCTTCACATTCTTAGCCAGAAAAGAGATGTGCACTTAGGAAAAGCCTAAAAGTGGACTCGTGCTGGAGCCCTGCTCACTCCCCAGAGGCACAAGCAGCTGGGCTCAATCTGCATTTACAATAAGTAAAATTACTTTTTACTTATCTGTAAATAAACAAAAAATAGAAAGTCCATCTCAGCAAGGTCAACTTATTCATCCAAACTTCTGGGTCGTCTAGGCAAAGTACTGCCACACCACAGTGCTTCTGCTGCTGGAGCTGCAGAGCACAGCTGTCTCTGCACCAGCCCGTACAAATCTTCCATCTATTTCCCCAAGAGAGACCATGGGAGCTGATGCCTTACAGAGAGAGCTCCACTTCAAGAGGGCATCAGAAAACACTGCTGCAAGTTATGAGTAACTTCAGCCGTGCAATGGAAATGAAGGTGGACAAAGCACAGCTTTGGTTCAGTCATCCTGGGGTTGAGGGGAAAGGGATATAGCTGGTGCTTGCAAGTTAAATTTACACTTATCACCTGAAGCAACTCACATTTGGTTGTTTTCTGCCAGCACTTCTCTGCTCAGAGGATATTCTCTGGGATTTGCTCCCCACCCTGCTCAGCTGCAAGAGGCTTTGGCAGGAGTCATGGTGCAAGGATGGCTCACGAGCATCCCATCTCATCAGACAGAAATAAATACCTGGGGCTTGGAACTACAGCTTCCTTCACTCCCCAGCGTGCTGTATTACAGCACCATTTAAACACAAGAGTTATTTTACATTTCTACAGAGAACTATTTATCAGCAATAAATCTGGTTGTGACGCCTGAGAAACCTTTGTTTTTCGTACGTGCGTCGTCATTTAAGGAGGGAAGAACTCAACGCCTCTGACATGGGTGGCACAGCACCAAACGCAATTGCTGAGTGCCCTCTAGTGCTGGCAGGAGAGAAAAGCTCTGTCCGACATTCGGGAGGCGGTGCTGAAGGACAGCGCAAACCCAGAGCAAGGTGCATCTCTCCTCTGCATCAGACTTGAGAGAACAAATCACAGAATCACAGAATTATTGGGGTTGGAAGAGACCTCTAGAGATCATCGAGTCCAACCCCCAACATTTCACCCTTATCCACCACTGTTTGACCAGCTCTGTGCTTCCTGAGCTAGACAAAATCCTACAAAATCCTTCCTATTACTATTTCCTATTCTGCACAGCAGCATCTCACAGCACAGCAGCATCTAGCAGTCCTATTGCACTACACAGTAAAAAATGAAAACCCCAAAGTATTTGTGTGTTAATTTTAAATAAAATGGAGGCACATATAAGTCAAAAAATACGATAGGGACTTGAAATATGAGCATGCATTATGAAACTACAAAGTTCTAGATGCAGTTAGCACAGGAGTGGGGACTGCTGGGATGAACTGCTCCAGTGCAGCAGTTCCCAGGGACAGCTGCAGTCCTTGTTTCCATAACAGCCCTGCATTCTCTAATGAGGATTTTTTTTGTTGGCGGTGGGTTTTTTTTTTGGCAACATGTATTTTTATACCAGCCCAGGATTCAGGGCAAGGCTAGTGTTTGGGCTGACTGGCGGGCTGTGAAAAGCAGAGACTGCAGATGCAGAATGACAGCAAGATTTCACATGTCCTGGGGAAGCCATGAGGGCTGAAAGGAGCAGATTTGAAGTAACCTACCTTCATGGTTCAAAACACGTGTCCAGAAGGATGGGAGCTTCATGGCTGTGTTGGGGCAGCACTGCAGCTGGAGGAGGAGTTGTGATGGGGACACAGCACAGTGCCTGGCACTTTCCCAGAACTCAGCTGGGATGGGCACAGGCACATCCCAGCTACTGGCAAGCCCCACTGCTGTGATAAAATGCTATTTAAAACAGTCTCCCTTCATTCTGATCCAACTCTAGCCCTATATTTTCTGCAGACACTCTGCCCTACAACACTCTGATATATCCACCATCTCTCTTCTAGATCCCATTCTTTGAAACATGGTGGGATTGACCCCATATTACATCATAACCCATCAACTACATCCAGGATATGTTAAAAGCATAAATGACCACTTTTATGCTGCGGAAGCATAGCACTGGCTCAGACATTATTTTTACTATTATCTTTCTGTATTCTCTTTATTCTGCTTCCTGCAGGTTGTTCCCAGTGCACAACGCCCATGGTCTGACCCAGGCCTTTTATCCGACCCAGTAACACAGGCACTCAGCCACATCTGAGACTGCTTTTGGCAGACCAGAAATCACTGGATTTTAAGGTAGTTTATGAATCTGTGAACTGCATGAGAAAAAAAACAAACAATTCACAGAACACATGTCTTGAGGTATGAATAATTCAGATCTTTCTCACTGCCTCAGAGACTATTTTTCCCTGTCTGAAGTTCCAGCCCATTTGTGTTAGCATTCAAAATATACTGCTTGTGAAAAAGATTTTATATCCCTCTCACAAGGTCAGCATAATTAATAAGTGGTTGATAAGAACTCATTAATTAACCTGCATTTTATTCTGTTGACATCCCTGTTATTCTGGGAGGTGGAGGGGGGATGCTTTCTTCTGATGATGGAGCATCATGTGAGCATCATATTCTATAATTACGGCTGCTGCATGCCACTGATTTTAGTACTATTGACTTCAAGACTATAATTATCAGGTTTCTTTATGGATGAGTCAGTCATCTAACCGAGTGGTTTAATCTGATTGATCACCATGCTGTAACATTTGCAAATCAAGCACTGTAGGACAGATATTTTCTGGTCATACACCCACATATCTGAGTTATTTCTAGAGCACATTCTTTAAAATTACTGTAATGGCAATATTTACATATACATCTAGAGAACCTACAGAGGCCATCAGCTAAGTTGTTGGGGGAAGTAGAAGTGTAGCACTCTTCCTGATTTCATCAAAATCCACTTTTTAGATCAATGATAATTTCCCTGTTCTTGTGAATCCGCATAATCTTCAATACTATAATAAAAGTTTAGGGGAGAAAAAAGTTTTTTTTTTTCCAAAATTGTTATTCCACTTCACTCACCGTGTTAAAGGGCTTACTACAGCGGCAAACTATTTGCTGCCCTGGGGACCGAGGGAAGGCTCTGCAGGATTTGCAGGGCTTGCCTGGCTTTGGATTCACAACAAAGTGCAGCAGGAAGACCATACCTAATTACCAGCCCCAGAGAGCCTCAGCCCAGGACTGAGGAATACACATTGCAAATGTTCCTTCTGGCTGGGCTGAAACTTGACTGTCTGCAACAGCAACACCGCACTGCACACGTCTGAGTCAGCACAAAGTGACAGCCTTGAAAAATAGCTCGCAAAAACTGATGGCAGGTCTGAAACATCATTTTACTAGAGGAATTGCTTTTATAAATTTAGAGAGCTTGCTTTCTTTATGACAAGGAAATGCTTGAATGACTGATTTTGTGGTCTCCCCTTCCCCCCCAAATTTCTAAGCATAAATTTACAAGCCCTTGCACTTTGTCACTGCCCATTCCATGCATGATAGAGCTGTAATCTCCTTTATTAGTGTATATTTGCTTTCCAATGAGGCTTATTTTTCCCCTTATTTGCCACAACTGGCCAAAAAAAAAATAAAATAAAAAGTCAATTAATATGCAGTATTTCTATAGTAAGAGGCATAGAACAGTCAAGTATTGAACAAACCTTTTCACCCCTCCTCAGTGAGAGTGATGTGCAGATTATCTTCGATTTTCTTCAGACGAAGAAGAGCTGTTTAAGTGTCAGGAAGGTCTCTCATTTATTATCCTGACTATGTATTTAGGTTAATTGCAGGTACAAATTATACCTTCTCTGCACTGTCATTGGTCACTACTTAACTCAGCACGATTCTTGCTCTCGATTCACTGTACTGAAGTGAAGAGCAAGAAAGATTTTAAATCTGTATTTTTTCAGTCATACTACTTTTGGCCAAAATTTTTCAAAATATCAATGACAATTATTAACTTAATAAAGAGCTCCACCATTACGGAGAAAGTTAATGAAAAAAGTGACATCGTTACTACAAAAGTATTTCTGAAAAAACATATTCATTTTCTGAAGAGATGCTGATTTAGCTTTGGTATAGTCACACAGGTGAAGCTCCCAGTGAACACCACGCTGGCTACACTTTGCACAGTAATCACCCTGCCAAATATGAGCTGCAGCTAAATAATTCACTAAGTGTGAGGGCTGCTTGGAAATTCAATGTGATAAAAACCTCAGGAAAGGCATGATGAGCTGGAGAAATGTTTTTTGAGAACTGCAGCACTCCTGAAACCACCTGTGTTTTGCAAGCTTTTGTCAGGTATACCACCAATAATGTGTGACTATGTGATTGTGAGTACTGCTTCCATAACCAACGTGACCAGGGAAAATACTCAGTGTCAAAGCTAATTATAATTCCAGGTAGAAGACAGGCAAAATGAGAACTGTTTTTTAAGAGGCAACATCCAGAAATGGTCTACAGACAAGAGATTTTCTACACAGTATATCATTTTAAACCCCGTTAAAGTTAATGGGAGTATGTTTGGCTTTGCCATTTTCAGGGCAGCAGCCACCCCATCGCTGGCATCTGGCAGCAGCAAACCCAGCACGAGGCCACAGGAGAGAACAGCAGACCTATGGGTTGGCATTGGTTCAGCTTCAGTGGCAAGACAACCTACCTGAGACCTCTTAAAATCTGATTAAAACAATTAGCAATACTTAACGCTTGCTTATGCATTTTTAAATCTTCAGGCCACCTACCCAATTAATGAAATCTCTGGTTCTTTTCCCCCCTCCTGTTCCTTTCCTCCATTATCCATTTCCAGTACAGAAGCCCCGAGCCACAGAACTACCATGTTTGTCTTTTTCATTCCGTACTCTCATCGCAACTGGAATCTTTATGGCCATGGTTGTCAACAGGACCCACAGCACAGCATGCTCCAAAACCATCTTTTTCCTGTAGATACCCAAAGGCTGCAGAAGACCAAGAAAATCTGTTTGGATGGAGACGTGAAGAAAGTGGGCTGAAGAGACCAATTCCTATTCCTCCATGCCGCAGAAATTCAAGCAGGAAATTATACATTCAAGTGGCGTTGAGAACTTGTCTTTGAGATGATGGTACATTCTGTCCAATTACTGTGATTAGAGAGAATCAGAGAGAAATTACCCTGTACAAGATTGCTACTTGTAAAGGTACAAATAACAAGATAGTAACACATCGCAAAAGTTAAGCTCCACTGATGTTCCACCCATCGTTATTACATCCCTTATTATTTATTTAAAGGTGGATTTAAAATAATTAGAGTGCACACACTTTACTGAGTAGATTACATTCATATATGGTTTTAAAAACAAACTAATGGCTATGTGGCAGTCAAAGTTAAACCCATTAATGTATTAATAAGCAATAATCAAACCTGATTTTGTTCCATCTAAATATTTAACTCCTATGTTATAAGCTTAATAGGACTAGAATAAAGTACTAATTCCAGTGACATTTAAAGAACGTCTCTGCTCAATATCATATTGGAATATGTTTTCCACAGGTGCTATTTGTAGCTCAGTAAATTATGAGTGAACCTTAAGCATGTCAGAGAACTGATGTTAGATCTGATCAATCTGGATGTAGTGAATCTTGAAAAGAATAGCATAAAAGAATAGCACAATTCCTTCTAGAGCTCCTGCAATGAGTGCCTGCATACACTGCACAATTCCTTCTAGAGCTCCTCTAATGAGTGCCTGCATACACTGAGGAAATAGGTGTGTTAATTGTGGTGAGGAACGAGAGAAAAAGTTAAAAAAAAAAAAAAAAAANNNAAAAAAAAAAGGAAAAAAGAGAAAAAGAAAAAAAAGACTTTTAAGGATATTTTTTGTTGTGTGTTTAAGTTTGTAAATTACAAATTTGCAGTTGTTCCTTCATGTCCAAGGATGGAATGTAGCATGATCATAGCAAGCAACTATTTCCCAGTGAGACATCACTATATCAACAATACCCCATTAATATAGCACAGTAATTTTAGAGTTTACCACCTGAAGCGTTTTGACAAACATCAGCGTCTGACAGATGACAGACATTATTCGTCCCCTCACTGTGCTCTGCCAGGAGCATAACCCAAAATGGAAGAGAAATATCACTTGCATACAGTGCTTTTATTTGGAAACAGGAAACAGCTTCTGTTGCTTCCTATGTACCACAGGCACAATGAGTTTTCATTTGTGCCATCACAAAATAAATCTGAGCTAACTAACTTCTCCCCTTCACCGAGTGTTTACGTTGCCATTTTGCTCTCTTTCACATCAGCGAGCCCTGACTTTTGTTCTGTATCAGAAGATGATGCTTGGAAGACACTTTTAATAGACCTCTGCTATAACTTGAAATTCACAAGATCCTTAAATTCTGATTACCCAAAATATACGGAGACTTCAGTAACATAATGATTATATGGTCAAAAATACAAAGACAATGAAATGCTTCCTCAAATTTTGAATGATTGAAGAAAAGTGATTTTGATCATCTAGCTCTGTTACCCTCACAGTAATACGAAAAATACAGGGAAATATTGCTCACAAAATCCAACCCCAGCACCAACCTTACTAACCTTTTTACTTTCTAGATGCATTGAGATGAATATAGAAATTCTACTGTAAAAAGGGCTTCCAGTGCCACCATAAGCATTGACTCCAAGGTCCTTCCAAGGGGAACCAACCTAGAGAATTCCCATTGTAACACAATTGAAAACAGCAGCACAACAGAGAATTAATTATAAAATATTTAAATGTCCATTTCTTTCTAGCCTGGAAGGGTAGGTACATTGACATGGATACTTTCAGGAATCAATTATATGTCCAGATATAAATGAGTATGTGGTCAGGATACTACCCTGTCCCTCCTGCATGTGGCAGTGGAGCTAAGTCTGAAGCACACACAGCAAAGATCAAGATCAAGGTTAAAAGTCAAATTGCTTGGCAGCATTGAAACAGATATAATTACTGGCTAATTACAGCAGAGGCATCAGAGAAAAAAAATAAAATGTGAACAGTCTTGTTCTGGACAACACACACAATTATCACCCAATTATAAAAGCGCTGCTGCTCTCAAGATCTTTAAAATAACTCCACAGAAAACATGTCCACCTCTCATTAAAGCTCTTTGCTCAATTACAGAAGTGTTCTCTCTGCTTTAACAGAGATTTCTTCCTCATTTTCCATCTCTCACAGTGAGATGTAACAGGAAAAAATATGACCTGCAGTCAATTAAAGAATTTGTGCTGTTCTGGAAGTCAGTCCAGGTTTCACAATTCAAGTTCCCTACAGAATGAATAAAGCAAGGGGTCATGAAATGAATGCAAGGCAAAACTCAGTACAATTACGCTTCCAGACATTTTTCATGTAAAAGAAGTCATTGACGTACGTTACAAGACAAGCTATCAAGGAAAATTCAAAACAAGTTAGATTCCATCTTTACATATCATATAAAGAAAAGAAAGAATAACATGGCTTGAATCTAATCAGCAACTTGTGATAACAGCCAAGGGAAGGGAAGCTGATAAATCCTCGGTTCTGGGACAGATCCATAAGCAAGGGACATCGCTCCCACAGAGCAATCATGAGAAAATAAAACTTACACTCCTAACTGCTCTACCGGGTGCAGGGAGAAGTGCAATCCTTCATCATACAGACACACATCAATGGGTTCATACCTCCCAAATTCCGGCCACAGTGCTGCACAGAAGCAAAGCTTGCTTTGTTTCTCCTGAGCTCATAGAAAAAGAGAGGGAGACTCCCTCTGTGAGCAATTAAAAATGCAAATCTAAGACAGGTGCTCTGAGTTTTTCCTGGAAAAACTTCTTCCACCAGGTATAAAGAGGGGTTTATAATGAATCTATTTGAGCTTTACATGTGGCTGTGAGCAGCTAAGGGGTGAAGAAACTCCCTCGTTGTCAGAGGCTTTGTTGCTTAAGCCTGCTGCACTGGCATTTGGAGGGGTAACAAACCTGCGGAGATGTAACTGTCAAACCAGTTTAACAGCCAGCTGAGAGCAATATGGATTGAAAGATTAAGCAGCAAAGAATAGATCCATCGACTTCTTATGGGATGGACCAAGGCAAAGGGAAGGACGTCGATATGCCTAGCTCCAATCTGATTAGAATAAACCCATTTCTAGACAGTAGAAATTCATCACTAGACACTGAGATTAACTAACAGACAAGCATCAATATAATACAGACTTGCCAAACCCTGAACAACAGGAATCCACTGCGAGGGATATTGATCCTGCCTTGTCACAGCAGTGGAGGAGCTGGCTGAGGGCGGCCTCACTGCTGCTTCCCATCCCTCTCTGGGCTGGGAGCCCTGAACCAGCAGCGGAGCGCAGCCCTCCTGACCCCTCCCCTGGGTGCAGCACCAAGGGCCCTTCCCAAGTGCTCATCACATTGTCAAATTGCCAAAGTACCACAGGAATATGGGGTTTAAGGATATTTCAGGGAGTTTTTCCTTGTTTAAAAGATATATTACGCTCATTTTCTTATTACAGATCCATTTTTTATGATAAAGCTGCTAAAAGTGACCTCAGTATTAAAGGAATATGTTTATCCAATTTTATGTACCCCTTTGGACTGCAGGCAGTCCAAAACAATCAGTTCAAGTATTAAATACTGTAGGAAGTGAGATATTTGATTCCAAGTTGCATAAACGCGAACCATAAAAAAAAAAACACAAAGCTTTGACAGCTTTACCATAAAGAAAAATTTACATTATACAGTCATGGAGCCATGCATTGTCCAATGCCTATTAAGAGAACTCATCAAAAATATAGATATAAAACGTACACCTTACTTTTGTCTCAGTACATTGCAAGATTTTTATCTCCTATCCATAAATAATGGAAGAATCAGCACATTTGTCTGTGCACAATAACAAATCCCATCCTCTTGGTAATTGTAAACACACTGAAGCTTGTTATTGACCTTGTATAAAATACTGACACGGGAAAAATGGGAACAAAAAAAAGAAACAAAGTTTTTTCTCCCCCCCAACCATTGCATCCGAAGCCTACCAAGAACTAAAACACAGCTGAATTTATAATCTGTGATGTGGAAGAAATGAACAGTCATAAAAAATGAGCTGAAAAATAAAGTGTGGAGCAAATATAAAATCTAAATTTCATACAGTAAGGTGTATCCATCCGCATAATGACAATTTACATGCATATTTTACTTGATTTAATCAGTCTTAGTTTTAAATCTTAAAATACTGGTCACTGTAATGAAACAGAATTTATTATCAATCTGTACAAATAGCACTGCTGATTTTCATAAGTAATCCATTTATATACTTTTGGACATTTGAATGGCTAAATTCATTAGGCACTCAGCTCTCACTGACTGCTTGCCTACCTCCTTTATGTCCCTCTGAAATTTCCTATGTTAATGCAACACTGCCAGTACAAAATAAATTATTCATCTGATTTAGTAAGTACATTTCCTGAAAGGTTCTTCAACTTGAATGAATGTTGGAAAATATATTTTTCTATAACGATAATACAGCCATAACATTTTGACATAAAGTATCCTTTCCCACATTATCGGATCTGAAGGACCGTAAAGGATTGCACTTATGTACTCTATTCAAAATGCTCTGAATGAAACAATTCTTCCAGCTTAACTCTAAGAGGTAACAAAGTGCTATATCAGATCCAAGGACGCATCAGTTTAAAAGGACCACAAAACTTTGTGTACAGAAATATTGTGGTTGATGGGCCATAAGGGATAAATTGAGGGGTCAGAACCATCATAGATCATAATAGGAGGCACAACTTTCACTGGCAGGAGATGCATGTGAGGCACAGTTTAGTGTCTATTATAACACTTTGTCTGTCACGCTCATAACTTTCTAGGGAAGTTTTCCTGATGTTACTGCAAAGGCAAATGCATTTATGAAAGATCTGTGTCAAAATCTATTCATCCACTGACAACCCTGTTCTGAGGATGTTGGTAGTATAACACACCTATTCGCTTGTTCATACCTTCCTTTTCCCAACACAAAGGCATACGCTTCTAGAAACTAATGTAAGTTGGCCCCATGGTTTGCTTTGCTTTGTTCTGGTTTCTCCCTACGCCTCTGATCCAACCTGATCTGGTACCAGATCTGTAAGTTGGTGGCCCTGCCTGTGGCAGGGGGGTTGGAACTTGATGATCCTTGGGGGTCCCTTCCAACCCAAGCCATTCTATGATTCTCCTCACTCTTCTTCAAGCACAAGAAGAGTACCTGACTTGAGATTTTTTTCTCTCTCCATTTTTTTTCCTGACAATTACAACATGTATTTTACATTCCCCAGGATTTCACTTCGAAGTGGATAAATCCTAATTTCTCTGTCATCAGAGGTCTTCAGGGTGGATTGAAGAAAAGCACGCATATTTCTTCTGATCACTGGTTGAAACATCTGTGTGTTGTTTTTGAGTGATCACTAGAGCACGGTGAGCCAGACGGATAAATTTTTTTATATTGAAGGTAGAGTGGCCAACACCACAGCAACAAGCCCTGGTGAGGCAGGAGGATGGGTGAGCATGGCCCCAGGCAGCGAGGCTGCTGACTGCAGGGCTGGAGTTAAAGCAAGCAGAGAAGAAATAGCCACCATCTACAACACTTTTCAATCAGCACCTTCCAAGGGTCTTTACGTTACAATTCTTAACAGCCAATTCCCCTTGCAGATGGATATTCCTCAAGCTCTGCATCATCTTTCAAACGCCCAGAAACATCAAAAGCCAATAGCAGTATATTATAACTGAAAAATTAAACCTTTTAAATTTATTTTCATAGGCAGGTTTGCACTGAAATAAATGTGGTATGTGTAATACTCATATATTTAAGAATCAGTTGACAACTTTAATGCAATTTTCCATTAACGGCTTGGCTTTAATAAAGTCTAAGGCATACTTCAAATTTACATGGAGGTTGGTTGACCCATAAGACTGAGCTGCAGAAGTCTTTGCAGGAAGTCAGAAAAAATGAGACATCACAGGTTTGGCAGCTCTAGCTGCTACAAGATAATATCCTTGGGATTTAATGCGGTTTTTATGCTGGAATGACTTAAGAATCAAGTTTGGATTGTGGAGTTCATCTTTTCTTCAAAATATACTCCTCACCTTGAAATTATTCCCCATCTGGGATATCATCATGGAAGCTAAGTATCACAAATGGGGATCAGGCTTTCAAGTAGAAAATTGAACCACATAATAAGACAAAAGAAAAGCTGTATTTCTTCATGCATCACAAAACCGATAAAATATAAGAAGCGCATAAATTTTGCAATGGTATTCACAGATGTGTTTTTAAATGTAATTTTTGGAATATTTCTAGGAGATATCAGCTGCTATTTAGATAACCAGTTCAAAAGAAATAGTCTAGCTTATTTTTATGCATCCATAAAGTTCCTTCCACTAAATGTTCAGTGAAGTATCAGACAGTAAACTCTGAAAAACAGAACCATAAAAGTAAAAAGTAAACATGGGAAGAATATACAAGCTTTTAAAGAGATACTTTATAAGGAAAGTCTGCCTCTTTTTGAACCAGTCTGGTAAGTGTATTTATTTCTGCACAGTACTGAATATAAAAAACATATAAGATACAGAAAATCTATGGATATTAAAAATAAGCAGTGAGTTCAATCTCCAGAATTATTTAGGGGATGTTCATAAGTAAAAACTGAACGGCCTATTAGATTTTAAAGGTTTGTTTTAATTGGTAAAATGTTTTATAAATTAAACATATATACACCTTTGTATGATTTTCTCTCTGTGTACTCATTGCTATAAATACAGATGTACCAGAGATTTTTCTGCAGGGATGGCTCATTGTTGGTTGGAGTCAAATCAGATTGAATCTTGTTAAGAAAAAAAGAAGGGAAAGAAAAGGAAAAACTGAAATGATTAAATCAAGAAAGATTTTTGTTATTAACTGGAAAAAAAAGGGGAGGAGAACAAAATACTTTTGTGGTGATAAAAATAATTTGCTTTCTCTTGCTTTCTTGTTTGTAACTTCAACTCCAATGCTTCAGTGCTAAGGGAAAAAGAAATCTGCTGCTGCACTCTGTCGAGAAGCTTTTGGTGCACCCATGGGGGTAGGGGGGAGGAGGGGGGCACAAGGCTCCCACGGCCCTGGGCAGCAGGGCCACACCAAAGCTGTTCAAAGCTCACCTGAGCTGCAGAATTCAGAGCAGTGGTTGTGAACTACCAGAGAAGTGGTACAAAATCCTCTGCGTGTGCCCAGCAAATCCCCTCTGACAGGTCGCTGTGTGTGGCCCCGTGCATCAGCGGGGATAAGGCAGACTGGCACAGGGCTGGGAAGGCTCCGGCTTATCGCAGCCCTGCATTACCTTGCACAGCAATCCAACCTATGCAGAGCAGCCTGATTCCTCGCAGATGGCCAAGGAAGTGGCTCTTAATCTTGGAAAACCCTCAGACCTCTACAGGATTAAGGAAAAATGCAGCAACCGTGACAACATGAACTCAGTATATCTGCACTGGGCATGGACACTGACCCATGCATACTGCTGCTCCCAGCACGTGCCAAGACTGAATAATGCATTGTTTTTTCTTTTAAATATATTACTACAATTCTAAAAATCAAGCCCACAGATTGGTTATTTATTATGTCTAAGGTTTTGCTGTCCTAATGACAGGCATTTCTTGATATCAGCTGCAGAAACATGGCAGAATTCATGGGCAACTATCTACTTCTATTTAATTTTGGGATTCCTGTGATACTAACAGGAGGAAGAGTAACATGTGAGCTGCACTGTACAGGGTACAGAAAGAGCAATCCAAATCACACCAAAATTAAAAGGCTAGGAAAGTTAGTCATATTTTAAAAAATTAATTAGATCCAAGCTTTGTACAATATAGTGATTGCTCACTGACATAACTTTCCAACAAGTATAGGGAAGAAAATGTTTCCAATAAATTGGTGTAATAGAGAAATATAATATTTTACGGATTTATTTTCATCAGTTTAAGCTCAGACAATCACAAATCCAATATAACTTTCATTTCTGTAAAAAAGAAAGCTCCTAGAACTTCCCAATCAAAAGCTGCTTTCAAATATAACACTATGGGGTTATTTTCTTCTTTACTCTTTCATGACACTCCCACAGTAAATTGCTTAAACAAACATTCCTTAAGAGTGAAATACATCACGAGCAAATGCCACTCATTAAAATCCAGTGGGACATAAATGAAAATAATACTTTAGACCTTCCCAGTGTTATCAATGTGAAGTGCAGAACAGCTATTAAGCAAGTAGGAGGGATGGCAGAAGTGGTCTGTTTATTTCATTTTTTGTAATTGATCCAAAAACAGCGTAGACATTAGATATGCAAGAAGAAGATGGCAAGATCAATGCCTTTTCATGTAAAAGTGATACAGCCCAGTGCTCAAAAAGAAAGATTAATTTCAGATAGGCAGCCTGAAGTGCAGATGTTCATCAGAGCCCTGAACTGTTTCTGCTATCTGAAGTGCCCAGGTCTCATGCACGGTGTAAGCAATTACAACGCAAGGCGGAACATATGAGCAACACCAAAATTTCTTCCAGGGAGACAGCTTATCGCCCTCTCCTGCAGGCCCAGGTCTTCCTTGCTCTGAAAATTGAGTGAGGATCAAACGGATCTGGCAGTTCTCAGTTTAAGCTGCCTGGATGTTACCAGATACTCAGGCTGAGGATGACGAGCCCATAAAAATGGATTTAGGCTTTAGTACCGGATCTAAATCATCAAAGCAAGATGATATGAAGTGCTGATCTTTCTGTTCAATCCTATTCCAAAAAATTTAACTTTTTAAAGGCAGGCTTCATATTCATTCCTGTACAGCAGCCAGCTCATTTTCATACCTTCATACAGGGGCAAAGACTGGCTCTGGTAGCCTGAAAGGAGTACAGCGGCACACGATGCCTGATCCAGCTCAAACTTGTGTTTCTTGGTCATCCAGAGCAGCGCAGATCCAGAACTGACTGTAAGACAGCACTGCACGTGTTGCCATTATGCATGTGCTTAGAAAGCCAAGGACATGGGGCTAACGGGACTATTGCAGTCACGGTCCCCAGGCACTGGCCAGGAAAATGATGTCCCTCAGACACAGCCAACATTCCCATCCTGCACGACCTGCCTGTAAGAAAAATAGGCTTCTTTCATCAAATGAAAAACCACAAGACTTTGACTGCTTATAGTAGAACAAAGCCATTTAATATAATTTACCAGAAGACAGCTTTTTGCCCAGTTTTCCAGGTGCCTCAGCAACCAGGCAGCTTGTTCCCTAGCTCTGAGCGCCTCACATCTGCAATTCTGCCATCGTTCTCTGTTTTTCTGCTTTCAGCATAATAGAAATTGCTTTGTGTATTTAGATTTCTAATCAATATGGTGGAAATGTTGTACAGTTACACAATTTATGGGGCTCTCTGTAATTTGAAAAGCAAATTACACAATTTAATTAAATTTTAGTGCTGTCAAACCTGACCTAAAGCACTAATTTGTTTCTAGGTACTCCAAAGCAAAGCCAAACATTCAGCAGTAGAACCACTTTTCCCTTGCAAAACCTCATTATACATTTGAATTTCATCATAAACTTCAAGTTCTGTTTTTATTTGTACTTAAGAAATACCTGATCTAACTATGGGACATCTTCAAAAGCTTCTGCTTAGGAAAATATTTTCATGACATTATCAATAAGTCACTTTAAAATGGAATGGTTATTAAACTAGTTGAAATGAAACATCTTAGTCAGAAAAGACATTCAAGTGTCAAAGATGCTCATGGAGTGGAAAAGCTGAGAGCTCAATGGCTTTGCAACGGAGACCAATCAAGTGACCTTTTGCAAATAACTGATTCTAGCCTTTCAACTTCCTGAAGCTGAAATCCTAGTTCTCTTGATTTTTCTGACTGTTTGAGAAGTAAATGCCAGCTCCCCAGCTTTTGGAGTTGACTTTTGACTCCGACCTGCAATGTAAATTGAACAACCCATACTAGCAGGAATCCAAATAGAAATGCATAAAAGGCAGCTGAGAGGAGGAGTAGGTGTTGATCACAAGCCTAACATTTTTAATGTTGCACAGCTCATTTTTCAGCAGAATTTTTATTTTCTAAAAATTCAGTAATACACCATAAAGCCTTTTTTTTTTTTTTTTTTTTTTTTTTTAAGGTGTCTGACTAAACATAAATCTAGTCCAAGTCTAGCTTTGGACATTCACAGCCTCCAGTTTAGAATAAATTTATAACAGAGACTGACTTTAACAGCCTTCTTTTTCAGAAGCTCAAAGCATTCTTTATCTGCCTGCAAACTTCATAAAGTTTGCAGTACCTGAGAGATTTTTAACTTTCTCTTAAAAAACCACAAACAACAAACAAACAAACACAAAGCAAAGAGGAACTGCAATTCCTTCTAGTTTGTTCTAGTCATCCTGCTCTGTGTCAGAGGCACATCAAGAGTAACACTGCCACATTATTTCAGAATATTTCCAAAGACTGGACTTCCAAAATCACAGTGAGCAGCAACCATTTTCTTTGGAGGCACAGAAAGGCATTTGGGTCTCTTTGGGGGATTTTTGCAGATCCTTTGGTGGGTACTGTGAATAAAACTTGTTGTTCAGCTGGCCTTGGGATACCAGCAGGAGCTCTCCTAAGGGGACCAGAGCAAGCAGTTCTCCCTCCCCATCTTCTGTGAATCAGTCCTGGAGCTGCATTTCCACCAGTGGTTACATTTTCTTACTCTTTAATAAGCTAAGAGTTCACCCACAAGCACACGGAGCGATTCCCCCAGTACCTGCTAGCAAATGGACACTAGTGCAATTAACGCTATGTGCAGCTTCTGCTTAAATATTGGAAGTCACTACTGAAAATCTGAACGATGATTCTCTCTCTTTTAGCAGAACCCCTGCAATCTGTTCCCTGTTTTCTCCCCTTTGTTTTGCTCAAGATTTGTCACTTTGGCTTCTGAGGGAGAGGAGGAGGGGAGATGTTCCTCCCTAGTCCACACCTTCAGAGTAGGATCAGAAGCCCACTTCAAAGCGTATCTACAAACATTTCCCTTCCCCAGTGACTTTACTCTTCATGGTTCTGAATTACATGATGCAGTGACACCAATGAAATGCTTTCCAAAAGCAGTGCTGCTGTTGGTAAATCTTAGCATGTTGACTTTGCAGCATTTATAAAGAATAACTGAGTTTGCAGACCACAACGTTGAGCTCACCTGACATTTGTTCTGCCAGGGTCCTGCTTTGCTCTTAGGGACATGGGCACAGGTCACACTAAACTGCAGCAGTAGATATTCCACAGAGGGCAGGACCTTTTTAGAGTTAATCCATTAATAGACTACACGCTGTCAGCTTTGCAGCCACTCAAAGTCAATCAATTCTTTTAATGAATTGCTAACTGGAACAGCAGGATGCATTTATCTCTACTTTCAGATAATTTTAGTGACTTTTTTTGGACAGAAGATGAATCAGGATCAGTTTTCAAGTTAACTTTTTGAATTAAATCACTTAAATACACAAAAATTAAAAAGTCTTCCACAAGACCCAGGGCTAGAATCAGCAGGTAACATCCTCCTGAGCAAATGGGAGCCCTGTTCCCTTAAGAATGGGCATGGCTCTTTCTAAAGATGTCAGCAAAAAAGAAACTCCTTGATGTGGGAAAACATTTTGGATGAACTCCTGACCAAAAGAAAACAAGAGAAATTTCTCAAGGAATTTACTGAAACTCAATTTTCCCACTTGAACACTTTCGTAGCTGGATGGAAGCAAGAACCGACTCAACACATGATGCATGTTCAGCAAATGTTAGGCTCTAATTAATTAATCAGCTTCACACACAACTACATACTGGAAGAACAATTAATAACTAATAATCTATGATAAAGTTATTTATAAAACCTCTTCCAAGACAGTGAAATAATTATTATTTTTTAGTATTCTCAGGTTCATCACTCAGGTATTCCACCTTCAGCTTTGTGTGCTTAGCGACATGAGCCCCGCTGCTCACCAGGGAACACTTTGCCAGCCCGTGGGCTGTCCTCTTTGCTGGCCTGTGAAATACAACATAAACATGGCACAAGCCACTATATTACTGAATTCAAACACAACCCTAGATTGCTTCTCTCTGAAAGACACCAAATCTTGCTCTACAGTTCACCCATCCTCATGTGAACTAGTCCTAATTCTGCTTCTCACATTTTTGGCAGCAATTTCTGATTTCTTAGACACTCTGGAAAGCAAACATATAAAACACGAACATGTCTAAAGCAAATTAATTTATGCATTAAAAGGAAATATTAAGTCAGTTTTTCCATGCAATATTTACCGATGTGATGAATTGTGCAACAGGAGAGTTCAATTGCTGAGAAGTTTTCCATAAAACTTTTAGATACAAAAATACAAGTATCTATATATATGTATTTATGTGTATATATATATACACAAATGTATATATGTAAATATATGAGAGGATATTACATATTTACATATATTTATGTGTGTGTATGTACATATATATATCCTCAAATGCCATAACTCTAAAGCTGAAGAGGAGCTTTCCATAAAATATCATGTTGGAGATAGTTCACCTGGTTTTAAGATGATGATTAATTGGTACAGGCAACATTCAGGGATGTTTTTCTATAGGGAAAATATTCAGATGTTGCATCTTTCTGGATGGATAGAATAACTCTACAGTATGCTTCATATTCAGGCTGGCAAAGTCCAAGGTTTCAAGGCAATTTTATCCTGGCCACACAGTTTAATTTTAAAGCTTGATTCTCCATTTTTCCATTAGTATTGCTATATATCAGTAGATAAGAAGAGGGACATTTTTCTGTAGGGTGACTGATGCCACAGGAACCCATAGGGAACCTGTGCTCTTCTGGGGTCCAGTCAGCACCAGGTACTGCTGTATGCCTGTAGTGGGAGCTGGGTCCTGGTGAGTTTCCAGTGGAGCTGGCAACAACAGTGTCAGTGGCTCCAGTTGCTTGAGGACAGATCATAGAATCCTTAGAGCTGCAGGGGACCTTTAAAGGTCATCTAGTCCAACTCCCCTGCAATGTACAGCAACATCTACAGCTAGATCAGGGTGCTCAGAGCTTGGTCCAGCCTGACCTTGAATGTCTCCAGGGTCGGGACTTCTACCACCTCTCTGGGCAACATGCTCCAGTGCTTCACCAACCCTACTGTAAAAAACTTTTTCCTTAAATCTAACCTAAATTTCCTCTCTTTCAGTTTAAAGCCATTCCCCCTTGTCCAATCCCCACAGATCCCGCTAAAGAGTCTGCCCCCCCTTTCTTATAGCTCCCCTTTAGATATTGATAGACAGCTATCAGATCCATGCTGCACCTGTTGAGCAGGCAGAGCAGGTATTTGATAAAGGGTAGGTACTTGATAGCACCGATGGTCAAGTACATTTTATTTTCAAAAAGAAAATTTTTTAAGGTGATGTATTCTGGGAAGCATTAATAGATGTGTAACTGCCTAGTCCTTATTTGACGCAGCTGGTGCTTCTGGGTAATACCTTTCCTTTGAAATATTCTAGGATTGTTATCAGTGTATTTCCTACCGAATTGAAACAGCATCAGTACTTTGTTTTTGATATATTTATTTTCCTGTTTTAAATCAGGTTTCTAAATTTAGATAATCTGTTTGTCTTCCTCTGTCAAATTTGTCCTCAATTAATAGGGCACTTCAGGCCTGCAAAATGCAATCATATGCTAACAAACCGGGATCTTTTTGTAGCAACATCAAATAGAGAAAGTATTTCTGTTTCAAAAAATAAATATGTATGTTCTCCAGTTCTTTTTGCAAAGCCATCTGATGAGAGTTGCTAGGAGTTTCAAAAGAAAAGTACACTGAATGCTCAAGAACAAAGGAAAAGAGATAACTATATGAAAATTGTAGAAAAAAGTGTAAAGGACTTTGCCTTGTTTTGAAGTTCAACTCTTCTAAAACTCGTAAGTCCACTTCCCAAAGGACAATTTTTTGAGATTATTTGTTAAAACTTTGTGATGTTTCACTTCAAGAGAAAAAGAAAAGACAATAGTCTGGAATATATATATATATATATATTTTAAATCCCCTTACCCTTTTGTTTGTTTACAGAAAAAAATTACTGCTCCCTCAAAACTAAAACCCTGCAGAAAGAGACCAGTTTCAATGAGCTGTACACCTCTGCAATTTTCTTGAGGTGGAAAAATGATCACAATATCTTTCCTTCAAAATTTCAGATATCTAGGAAAATGACAGATCAAAGATAATAGAAAAAAATGCTTCAAAATTTTCATAACTTTTTTTTTCAAATAAAGCAAATAGTTCCTCAGTTTGCTGCACTACAGGATCACATATTCAAAACGCAGTTAGACTTTATACCATAGGTGCTGGGGACATCTGGGGAGCTGGTTCTAGTTTCCTAACACAGATGTTTTGCTTGGAAGCAACCATGGAAGCTGCACCTGACATGCTTGTTTAAAGGCCTGGGACCATACACAGAGTGCAATGTGTTGTCTACACCCAGAAAGACAAAAACATGGAAAACAAACTATTACAACTAAATAGGTCAGCCTGCTAGAGATCTACAGCAGGCACATCCAACCTGCGGCCTATGGTCTGCATGTGGCCTGGCCCCAGCTGCCATGTTGTCATGGCAACAGATCCACCCCACCAAGTGCCCCAGCTCAAGGCCTGCACCCATTGCCCAACACCACCCAAAGATGGTCTCACCTCAGCCTTTGCTCATCCTCCTGCTCTCCTCCAGACTGGACTGGCTGACCAGTGCCACCCTTTTTATAACCTCCCTGGGCCGGTCGTGTCACAAACACCAACATTCTGACCACTGTGAGATGGCCACTGCATCACAAGGGTGGATTCCAGAGTCATATTTCCTCAAAAATCTCCAATGAACACCTTGAGAACTCACTAAGAATTTCAACCACTTCCATCGATGCATTAGTTTCAATAAACAAGGTCAAATATCCCACTAGTTTTATGTTTCCGTTGCTATTTTTAGTATTTTAATTAAGAATCATAGAATGGTTCAGGTTGGAAGGGACCTTAGAGATCATCTTGTTCCAGCCCCCTTGGTATGGGCAAAGACACCTCCCACTAGACCAGGTTGGCCAAAGCCTCATCCAGCCTGGCCTCAAATACTTCTAGAAAAAAAAGTTTTGTTATTATACACATTAACTAACTTATATTTTATATGTGGCCCATGACCATTCCTCTGCACTCAATGCGGCCCAGGCAAGCGAAAAGGTTGGACACCCATGATCTACACGTTCAGTACCTGACTCAGTTTCTAGTAGCTATTCGATGTAGCAAACAAAACATAACATGAATTAACACAACCCACAGGATTAATAATGGTATTCCCCACAACACTGCTACTTTGTGACAGGAGGGTAATTTTCCATCAATGTTTCGGGTGCCCTTCTGCTTATCTGAATTTTAAATTGTCATTCATCCATTCAGCAAGTACCACCTTCAACATTAATATCTGTCTTTTACAAGAACATGAAAAATATCTCTCAGGGAAAAAATAAGGACGTTCTGTCTTGTTCGTTTATCATAAAAGAGTCTCAATGATCTAGCCACAGAGCCTAAATACTTTCAAGAGACAAAAAGGGCAATGAGTGTCTTTGGTGCAGAAAATAAATAAGAGCTTGAAGTTTAAGACAAACAAATTCAAAGCAGGAATTAGGCACACAAAAGTGTGAACAATCTGGAACTAACAGCCAGGTCCATCTTTGCATGTAGAGTGGAAAGAGAGGAATATAAATTAACAGGTGACTGAATTTTTGTCCCAAAGTCCAGCTGAGGTTTCACAGGGGAGAAAACAGTGGGTTTTTGTTTCACTGCCATTTTGGGAATCGTTCCCCACAGTTTGGTGACAGTTCTCTGAACACGTCCCCTGAAATCGTTACTTCAGAGGTTATAGTGAGCAAAGAATGTAGAAAAAATGCTAAAATAGAATTCATCTCAAAACATTATCTCTCCAGACAAATAGAGCAATGACTGTTGTATCAAATATTGTCTGCAAAGGTGACATTCACAACTCTTGATGATTCTCTCCCTTCACTTCACTGCATGCACCAAAGTCTAACATACAGAAATAGGCATAAAGGATAGGGTAAAGGAAATAAGAAATATCTCCTTAACACTGGAATCCCTAATGCTGGTGAAGAAAATCACTTATTGTAGAAAATTCCCTTCACAAAAAGCTTTGAAAGACATTTTTTTTCTAAACTCAGCATTTGGTCTCATCAGTTTCCACCCACAATCTTTATCGTTATCTCATTGTCATTTAACACAAAGAACACTTTCTGGTGTTTCAGCCGAAGAATAATTTTTCACAATTTTTTTGCTTTCAAGTGAATATAGTGTTTCAGTGACATTTACGTAACTCTGGAAGAATACATCCAATCCATGAATGTGCTGTAAAATATGGCTTTGGAAAGCAGGCAACAACCTGACTGAGACAAATTCTGTTCTTAAATCCCATATACATTACATATTTTCTACATTATTCAAACAGCAAAAACAGCCTTATGAGAGGTACTCAAACATGCCTATGCTAAGGTCTAAAGCAGGAAGCGAAAACAAAACCCTGCATGTGCACTGACTTTTGGACTGTGCTGCACCACTTACGATGTAGTATGTCAAGAACATTAATTTTTCTGAATCCCATTCCAAATCCATGAATAGGTCACATATCTGAACCAGGATGCACCCTAACCCATGCTTTCTGCAGGGGATTCTCTGTTTACAGTGGAATAAAGTCATAAATAGGCAACAATACCATTGCTGTGTATTACAGTTTTGTCATAAAAATCAAGAAAAAAGATATCTATCTTGTGCTGGATCTTTTTTTGGTGGGGGGAACTTTGTGTGTTATCATAACAACCTCTTGTCCATACTTCTTTTTCAGACAAAATGTCCTCTGGCTGAGAGACTGCGTTAACACACATAATGATAGTAAACATTCACTTTTCCCAGTCATACTGGAGAAAAGAGTAAAAACATAGAATTTAGCAACCCTAAAAATAATCAGTTACAACCAACCAGGCTGAAACAAGCAGCCATGCCCCAGAATTATTTGAAGTCATTCAACATTTTACATCACTGATCCAAGTCACCAAATTTTAGCTTTTCCATTACAGCTCCTGCATAACATTCATGTGCCCTGTGGTTTATGGTTCTCATCTGAACAGATGTTTTGCAAATCATAAATTAAAACAAAGCTTTATTGCCTCTCATTTCTCTGACATTATTGGCCTTGTCATGGGTCCCAGACACAGAATTTTATGGCATGTACTAAGTCCCTCTTGGTTATTTGTTACACATAACTTCAGCTTAATAGCTTTGTCACCAATAACTTTTTTTTTAAGAAACAAATTACAAAATTTCCCAGGGCTTACACCTGGAAAGCTAATTTACTAGCTCTTAAAAGCAAAATGCTCATTTGAATGCTTCTTTCTCATGCTCGTATTATTTTTAGTATTTCACTCGATCCAGCCTACAGCCAGTTTACTCAGAAATAATTCAACTATATTCTGTCCACTTAATTTTATAGACTTAGATTCTTCATAATTTTTAAAAGTTACACATTTAAGTTTTCCAGTTAAGGAATATTCAATATGTTAGGTAGACATTATTTCTCTTGAAAAAATGTTCTAAACACTGAAAATGCCTTTTTTTTTTTTTTTTTTTTTTTTTTTTTTTTTTTTTTTTTTTCTTTTTTTTTTTTTACTTTTCTCCATTTTTCAGCTGAGATTCTGTAATTAGTCTTTCAGGACCAGAGCTACAACTGGGGAAAGCATGTAAGAGAACAAAAGATACCAAGTTAAAGTGTTGCTCTCCTAAATCCCAAGTGACTAATGAAATCTTGAAATAATGCAGATTATTCTATCAGTGAGAAGAAATTGTTCGTAGCAGTTGACAAAGGCTAGTTAATGGAGGTTAGTGCTCCTCAACAATTATTTACTCAGTCAGAGCTCTCATCCCTGACTGACACCAGCTTAGATTTTGCTGTAAAAAGAGTAGGAGCATTCGACATCTATTTCTCATTGGAGCACTCCAGGGTTGTTAATGAGCAGGGTGGCCACTTGGAGATGAAGCGATGAGAAAGAAGCGAAAGGAAATGACGTTTCAGTTCTAGCCAGTCAAAAGACATATACAATAGCTGAATTCATGGGGATAAAAATGACATTCTTTCTTAGCTGTATGCTTTCAGAAAACAAAAGCTTGTACTGAATCTATTCTCTATGTATGTTCTCGTTTCTGTAAGCCTTTACTTGTGAAACACAGAAGGACAGAAAGTGATTGGTTGTGAGAACAAATGCTTTGTGGGATAGAGATATCCCTTCCTCTGATTTTTTTTGCATTATTTTCCTTCAGCAGAAAAATATTTAACATAGAAAACTGCTAAAAGTTTTTTACACCTAGTTTTGGAAGCTACACTTCATGTAAATAGCTCACCCAATTTTTCTCACCCATCTCAACAGGAATCCCTGCAATGAGAATAGCAATTCAGCTTCAGATATATTAGCTTGCTTGATCCAACTAGAATAACAGGTCGTGAATGAACACAAGAGGGAGAACAAACCACACATTTGCAGTGTTTGCAGCATCACATACCCGTAGCAGGCAGAGGTAATCCATGAGGTACGCTACAAAGAAAAAGGTTGAGACTGTATAAATGCAGATAATAAAAGACAAGTAGAGGCATTTTGGTTTTCATTTCCACTTCCAATCTGATTCTGAAAATAGAATTGACCAATCCCTACCCTTCTCTCATTTGAATCAAACATAAATCTCTAAAAATGTGATTTTACTCAGAAGTTCCTCAGCCAACTAGAATAAGACAAAAACGTGGTCTACAAATGCATCTTAAATCAACTACCCATGTTCTTGTTTACAAAACACATGTCCAGATTATGACTCGCAGTAAAACAAAAATAATTTTGTTGTTCAGTCATACCTTCAAACATCAGGAAGGTTTAGATGCTGTAACAATTTTCAAAATGTACTGTTCAAATCTGGACTAGAACTGTGTGTAAGCAGCACCTCTCAAAGGCACGATCCTCCTAGAGGCATTTGCTGTGGCATTACTTTTCACGTTGCCATGCAGTCATACAGAGGCACCTTGTGTTAACTCAGTCCTTCCCAAACAGTAAAAACCTGAATGAAGGCAAATTGGACAGCACTAAGGCACCTGTTGAAAGCTATGCTCAATTGCAGTGTCTACACACACAGCTTCTGTTGTTCCTAGGCTCATTAGCTTACTGCTTTGTAACCACGTGCATTACTACATTTCAAAAATTATACTACTGCAAAAACTACAAATGAATTGAAATGAAGAATGACACGCACAAGCAGAAGATAGAATCAGCAAATCAGCTGTGCAGCCATTATGTTAATAAGACTGAAATTTGAGACTGTTCTGCCATTGCAGTAATATTGCTTGGTCTCCATTTCCAATGTGATTGGTCTCTCACCATGAAAGATTTTTATAATGAGAGCTTTAATTATGGTATGAAATAAATATAGAGCTTATCTTAACCTATTCAATGACTACCATATTTCACTGTTTAAGCATAGGCTAAAGACTTATTTGTTTGACCTAGCTTATTCCTACTTAGCCAAGATACTAATTTTATTATCCTCTAAAGTGCTTTGGGATGCATTGCATGAAGGGCACAACGGAAGTTTGATTTTGATTGATTATACATTAATTTGCATAATCCCCATAATGCAAATCAGTAAAATTTTCATTGGAGATAATAGATGTTAAGCACATTATGCAAGGTTTATAATTTTTTAAATTGCTTGTAAAAATTATTTATGGTATAATAAAATAGGACAGATAAAATTGGCACCTTGCTGTAGCGACAGCACGAGCCTGTTTGATTTTGTAGCTTTCAAGAGCAGACTATGGAATAATGCATGAAACATGCACAAGACAAAAGGAAAAAAAATAAAATGTGCACCACAGTATTTTTTGTTTCCCTACAACTTTATTTATTGCCAAATTTCTCCTCAGGCTGGAGACCTGTATATTCTACCCTTAAAGCACAGGCTCGCAGACAGGTCAGTTTGGAACGAGCCGTGGTATTTACTGTGGATGTTGCACATGTGTTCTGCACTCTCCCTTTATGAAGCCATAATATACACACAAACATACCGGGAAAATTGATGGCCTGAAAACAACAGTTCCAAAAGTGTGATGGCGTCAGTTTTTCACTTAGCAGAACAAGTGTAGATTTAAAAACATTTTGGATAAAAAACAGCCAGTCCACAGCCCAGCAGGATGCTGTGCTGCTCTCCATGCATCCCCGGCCAGTCACCCAGCTATCTGCAGACGCCTTCCTCTGCCTCTTTGCCCCACTATACTTCTCCCTGATAATTCAAATCTGTAACCCTGACTATTATGCAAGTTCTCAGCCGTGCTAGCTAATCTACATTTCTAGACCAAAGCAGAAAGCTGAATCAGAAATGCTTAAATACAATCATTTGCATGATTATACAATGTGCACCATCTGAGTCTGTTATTTCTATGCATTCAAATGCTCACACTTAGATCGAATATCAGGGTTTGCAGGTTGAAGGTTTTAGACTACAACCTCTGGCAAGAGAAATTTCTTTCATATACACCTAACCAATGTGAAGCCAATACAAACAACAAATTGTACAGATACCCTTGAGTAAACTGGTGAACAACACGTACAGCAAAACATCCTCCTTTACATTCAGAATTACTGTGAGTGATTTGAGTGAGTAATCAGGGGCATACTCAGAAAAAAATAAAATCAATGATGACTCTTCCAGAAACACAGCTAACAACTGCATGCTTGAAATTCATGCTGGACTCTCAGACAATATGTGAAAATATTGACATAAATAATGATCCAAATTTTAAGCCAGTCCAAACATTTTTATTTTGCTCCTTTCTCCATGTGTTTTAAAACACCTTGCTGAAATCCCCTCCTGATTCTTTGTAGAGCTGGAATCCATACTGATGCTCCTTTTACTTCTCTCTTAATTCTAAGACTTTCTTCGGTGCAATTTTATGTTGCACAGTATTATTTCACCATTGGGAACAATACAGCGACTTGAATTAGTACCACAGAATTACTGAAAAGTCCTCACTAACTGCTCCTGTTATACCTTCATTTGCATTTTGCTGAACTTAAATCTCAAAGTATATAATTCAGCTGAAGTACATAAAAATTAATCTCCTGATTATCAGCTTTCAAGAAACACAGGTGCACAAGTACAAGTTCAGAATATCACGGGAAAGTAATGAAATGTACACAAAATAATACTATGCTTAGAATTGATATACTGTGCTCTGTTTCAATTCAACTTCTATGAATTCAAATTATTTGGATAGCTGCCCTTCAAATTCCTGTCACTGTTTGTTCAGAGAAAGTCTGCTTAGAAGAGTTCGTTTTAATTATTGCACACATTTTGTATGTGGTTTTATCATCTAATATTATTATATATTTTATATATATATATTTTTTTTTTTTTTTTCACCACCTCCAGCATGGACTGCCACTCTGTAGTCAAAGGTTGTCGGCCGTTCACAGAGGACTCCATCTGTCTTCAGATACCTTCCTGGATTTCACAGGTAATACCTGTGGACCCTTTAAAGTGTTTACATAGTCTTTACGGTACCTTTCTCTTAAGGCCAAAACTGGGGAAGGAAAGGAAGATTTTGTCACATTTCTCTTTATAGGTGCTTCTTTTGGAAAACAAGCATCAGTGATTAAGGCCTTGCTGAAATACCATCAAGAATACCATGTGGGTGCTTAACAGTTTGATCACTCCCCAGCTTCTGCATCAGTTCCCCACGCCCTGGAATGTGCCCTTCCACATCAGTTTGCATAACAGGGTAAGCTTTTTTATCCAGTAGTTGGCAATGAGATGTACTAACATGTCAGATTAAGTAATCTGCATGTGTGTGTCTATATATACATATATACACACGTACATACAGAGAATATCTCAACACATAGGACTTAAAATTATATATTTTACTTGTTTTGGAGTTTTGGAGCAGTTCCATAATGCTACTAAAACTGACATCTGGATTCTAATATTCAAATTTATCCATGCTATCTTAAATGCCAAAAAAGTATATATAAAGACATTTTCTTCCAACAGTGCCAGCTGAACATATTAAAATTGATGGTAACATTTCTGGTTCTTTACTGTTAATAAATAGGATGCACACACACAAAAAAAATGCTGTATTGGAAAGTGTTTGCAGTCATTTACTTTAGAAGGCAATATTTACTGGATTTATGTTTCCAGTTACTGAAAGGTACTTTCTAACATAATCAGATAAGCTATTTTAGGTAGACCATCCCTCCAAATTTTTAGAAAAAGCATGAAAATAACTCAGTAGAACTACAATATTTTACATATTTGAAATATTTGCACAATATTTGAAATAAAGCACAGAAAAAAGGCTAATTTGACAACGGCAAAACCTCTGATATTTTTTAAGGAGCTCATTATACAGAGCATTCAACTTGTTCTCTGAACTCTGAAGTTTTCTGCTGGCTTCCTGTACTTGTTAAGGTTTTTTGCTACACACTAAAGAGCTAGCTGTCTAATCAGTTATTAATAAGGCTGTTCTCAGCTTATTTGGCAACTATACATAGCAGTAGCATAAAAACAAAAAGATTTCAGTTAAAAAATCACCACACTGTCTGAAAAAAAAAAAAAGCACACAGTCTATCAGCTTTGAGAAATTAATATTCATTAATTTAAGATTTTATACATACATTTCCACACAAAAAACACTCCCAAGCAAACCATGAAAGAACAAGGTTCAGAGCACTCAAAAGATTATAATGATCTTTCTCTTATTGTCAGTGGATTTTGAATAAATTCGTATGTGTTTATGTGGAAGTCATTAAGCAGAGGAATTGCATCTGTGCAAATGACTCACAACAAGAGCATTACTCCTTGCTGTCTTGTTCACGCCTGAAAATATATGCAAGCTATTCACAAAGACCAACAACAAAGTTACCCACCTGCATGGGGCTCCTAGGGGAAAATGTTCAAAACCATTACATGGATCTGTGACTTCCATTGAAGTCAGGGGTGTTTTGCCACTGACTTCATAGAGTAAAGAAGTGAAAAAGCGTTAGAAAAGATATTTCTTCTATTTTCTGAAACCCCACTTGCATTGCCTAAGATCCATTGTGACAGTTGAAAACAAGCCATCATGTTGATAAAAGCCTTCCTAGAGACATTTCAATTTTTAAAATTTGTTTCCTCCCATTTGCATAATTCTCCCTTATTTAGCAGCTCCGATGCCAGGCTCTGTGGGGTTCTCATATTTCTCCCCTGCTCTCTTCCCCAAAACCTTAAAAGTGCACTAAGTCCAATTTACAAAAATGATTTTACTGCTTATAAAAAAATGTTAGAAATCTTCTATCCCTGAAAGCTTGCTATTTAAGTCTGGTGAATTCTAGTAAAATACATACTATAAGAGAAACCACATCAATCACGTCTCATTTTCAAAAATTCTCAAGAATAACTTTTCAAGACTTAATGCTTCTGATTCTTGCAATTCCTCCTGCTGAAATTATCGTGGGACTTTGGCAAGAATGGCACCAAGATGGCACCAGTCTGGATTGATCTTCACAGCACTGAAAAAAACAACAGTTACTCTTATCTGACAATTGAATAATTCTGTCCTAATCATTGATAGATTTAGTTAATACTTTCTTAAGTGTAAGCTAAAAATTTCTGATCTTAAATATTAAAATTTATTATAAGTTTTGAAGAGGCTTGATACAGAAGCACAGGTCAAGCTTCATTTATTTTCTGACTGAAATTCTTGAGAAGTGGGGAGGGCCCTCTTTTTATGAATAAATTACAGAATCTCAATATAGATATTATAACATCAAATGGATTTTACCAGAATACATTACAGTCATTAAATAAATCACTGTTAAACAGAGAAAAAAAGGAGACTTTGAAAAGAAACGCAATTCTATACAACTTATGACAGAATCAATTAATCAACTGACTAATTTCAGACACTTGTTACAAAGCTCATACAGGAGGAAGAAGATACAGATCCATGAAATATTTCATCATTATGTGAGAGCATGGAGAATAAATTTTGCAAAGAAAGATCATTAGCTTGGGAATTGTCCATATCAAGTATCCAATTAAAGATGGCAAAAATACAGAAGAAAGGAGGAGAGGGCTCTCTCTGAAGTTCACCCCAATCCACATGATCGGTGTATACAATCACCTTGAGCTATATGTAGAGGAGAATTAGGAGAACTGTACAGAAAGTCTGATTTCTGAAGGGAAAAAAAAGAACGCTTATTGTGACGACTGAAAAGAGCCAATCTCATCCTACACCTCGGTTTCCAAGGTTTCCAAGGCAGCTTATATTCTTGTCCTTTCTCTGCTAGAAATACCTTTCATGCTTTTGTATACATAGAAAAATAGATCACTTTATGAATGTTCATGGGCCAAAGGTGGAAACAGAGAAATAGTCAGAACTTCTAGGCATGGGCAGAGCCCTTTAGTGATATCAGTATGCTTTTTTTTTTTTAAAAAAAAAAAAAACTTTGAATAGACATTGGTCAGTGAAATGAAGAGTTTGTGAAACCAATCTACAGTAAGTCAAGAAGACAGTATAAAATGTGCATGCTCTTGTGTGTACGTAAAAATATACATGGCTCAAAAACATATCAGTGTGGAAAACACAGCAATGAGACTCTGAAATTACCAAACAAAAAGATATAACGTAAGACTCCTTCAAAACCATGGGATGAGAAGAATAGTACTGAACCTGAAAAAAAATTCACTTTTTAAAGATGCCTGAGTCAGGACTTGCAGAATCTTTTGCCTTTTTCTCCCCACCAAGTACCTTATTCCTGTTTAATCACTGCCACGGCCTCTGATAAATCACAGCTCTATGGTTTTGCTTCCTCTCCCAACCTTACCTTTGTCTAGATTGCTTATACTTTTCCTACCTGTTGAATAACATCTTTTTAAAAAGGGAGGAAGGAAAAAAAAAACAATTCAAAAAGCAGAAGCTGAGGAGGTGAGAACACCTCCTTTCACTGTACTTTCTACACTTAAACAGTCTCTGTAATTCCTCTTCAAGGTGTTCAGCCTTATACAGTTCCTTAGACAAGGAATATCTCCCCCATCAAACTGAAGCATTTCAGTTCCTAAAGCATCTACAATCAAGTGCAACAAATCCAACAATAAATAAATAAATAAAATGGGTTTATTCCTCACTAAACTTACCTTCAATTTTCTGGTGAAAATTTCTTTTGACCTCAGTGTCCTGGAAATGAGGACCAGTAATTCAGTTAGGCATGATGTTAAAAAATATTTCCTTCTGAGACATAGGCAATTTTTAAAGTATTTTCCTAAGGTGAAGTCAAATGTTAGCTATGGAAGAAGAAATTCATCCATTTGGCTAGCAAATCAGCTTGTGTTTGGCTGTCTGCCTTGTGCTGCTTTCTAAACACTGGCAGCTGGAACATAAGAGAAAAGACTGGAAAAGATAAATAGGGTAAAAACTGCTTAAGGTCTTTGTAAAGTTTAATGAAAGATTTATTTCTTGAGGGTAACATTCCTCTTTCTTTTACTGAAACAAGAGTTTGATAACCTCTCATTGTGCATTTGATAAATTACATCTTACAGTCATAACTAAAACGAGTAAGTGAAAAATATAAAAGGCTACAGCAAGGTCTAGTTATCTGAGTATTCAATATGAAATATCTGAAAGACACTAAGTAACGTCTCAGGTATTTTTAATTATGGAAGTAAGGATGAACTGTGATACAATGGTGTTACAACAACAGACGAGAAAGATTCCTCTGCCCCTTTGAATGGAAAATATCTGTCTTATGATGAAGCCCAATCCTTCTGACATGCAGTATTTTTCCTATATATTTCATCCTACAAAACTTATCCCAATTCCTTATCACCACAGAGGAAAGCAGAGCAACCTCCATTGGGCTGTGATGCTGCCAAGCTCCGTGGAGCAGAGAACCCCACTCACCCCAAAGGATGCGCGGAGGCCATGGGGTACAGTGCTCTGCCCACACCCTGCAGAGCTCTTCTTCATTTCAGCCTCCCAGAAGGGAGATTACTGTGAAACCATCCCTTTGGCTCCCTCTGTAATCTGTGTTAGCACGTCTGTGATGATCTCCAGATCATTATTATCGCATCCTACACAGACATGTAAAGTTGACACAATGAAAACCAGCAGAGGTGCTCCTCTGCCTCCATTCATTGGCTTAAACCAAATAATCTTAGGAGAAGTAACTTTACAAGAAGGATTCTGCCAGAAGAGGCCTCACACAGGGAAAGAAAGCAGGGAAATCTGTGTGCACAACCATGTGTTGGGCTTTCCCCACAGATAAAAGCAGTGCCACAGTACTCAGTGCTCCCCATCTCAGTCAAACCTCTGCTACCCAGCCACACATTCGTTGTTTTAGAGTTCTGCTAAGCTAGCTTCCCTGACTATACCATAATGTTCTGACACGTACAACCACTAATTGCAGCAGATTATCAGATGAATGTTTATCACGGAAGTAGCAGACGTTGCACTTGCTCATAACACAGCTGAGAGCATCTGCACAGTAACTGCATTCCACTGTTTTCTACTTAGTTTCAAAACTCTTACTATATATCTATATACTCAAGGCATATAAACGTCAAAGGCTGACTGAGAAACTCCGTGGTTCATGGAGCCATAAGTAAGAGATATGCCTTTGTACTTTGGCTTTTTCTTTTAATGGTCCATATACCAAAAGGGATCCAACTGCAAGGAAGAAAAAGGCCGTGTATTTTCTATAAAGGCAGATGATGATTCTGTTATATGTGTGAATCAATCTTTGGAATTTTTTTTATTTTTATTTTTACACATTACATGTCTGAGTTGTTCCTTTATTTATTTATCTTCTCCTAGGTAGAAAAATTACTGTAACATCTGGAGGAAACTAACTCATGTGCTCAGCAAACAGCAGGTTTTAAAGCTTGGGGCTGGAGAATAAGGCCTAAGGATTCAGTGTGGTCTGAGGAACCTGAGCTTCTAAACTTCTCCTCAGTTCATGGCTAATTCAGAACATGCTCATTCACATCTCTACGTTCTCTGTAAAACCAAATCAGTTACAGGAGCTGAAAAGGTATATTTTTTCAAAGGTATATAAGTTTTATTCAATGCTGTGAGGCTATGAATTATTAAAGCTGTAGAATTGTAGTCTAATTTTCTTCCAGGACAGTTTATCCCTTATTCTGTGTTTAACATCATTACAGGTAATAAAAGCAATTTAAATTTCTCAGATTGAAGAGAACAGTGAATTCTCAATGGGTCACTTACAGACATGTTCAAAGAAGAAGGCCCTTTACGAGGCATACAGAGACCTGTGGGATTCAACAAAATTGATCCCATATCACATACGCTTTAAATTAATGTACCTCTTGCTACTCACTTTTAATGAGGTGATTATAAAAAGGGCATCCTTCTTTATTAAGCATTAACCTTCCTCAGTGCTAGGTAAATCATAAGATCAAGGAACTTGAAGATAACCAAATCAAAATGAATCATTTTAAGAAATGACATCTGTGATCATTTTATTACCTACAATCACAATCACCACCTAAAAACCTGACTTCACAAAAAGACATGATTTTATTCTGTCTTCTTCATAAGTGGTTGTAAAACGAGCACACTCAACAGAATGTTTCAGCTATTTTGCAAAAGCCTCAACAGAACAAATTTTCAGAGCTTTTTTTCATGAAATTTGCATTCCATACTGCAGGAATGCTACACGATGGGATCTATAACATTTATGCAACAGTAATATTACCAAGGAACCAAAAATAGATTCACTTACTAGATTTTAACTTTGGACATATCTGGGTAAAATATAAGCATAACAAAATGAAAGAGCATCAAACGTTTACATGAGATACACAGCAAATAAGGAAGTAGCAACAACAAGAGAGGGAGTAACAGATCCCAGCATCTAAACTATGGGTGTTTTAATTCCTTGATCATATTTTGATGCCTTGAGTACGTATTACTTGAGATTTCAATCAAAGGAGGATCCATAGCATAGATCCCAGAAGCACTACTCCAACTCTAAACTCAAATATCTGTCAGCACAAGTATGCCAATACACTTAGAACTTGTAAGTTAACTGAGAGAATGTAATATATAACAAACAAAACTTGCATATGTATATATAGGTTATTCATTTGGATGCTGTAAAAAAAGCTGAGGAGTTTGGCTATAGATGTCTTGCTAGTTTTGAACAGGGGCTGATGATCAGTTTGTCATTGCACACCCACTTCCCCATTTCTTTACCTGAATTCTTTAATAAATGAGACAGTCAGTGTCACCATGCATCCCACCTCAGCCACCGCTTGTTGATGAATGCAAATAATCCTGTGCAAAATGCAGAAAGAAAAATAAGATATTATGTTAATGCATTCAGGACAAAGCTGTCGTAATTCATGAGATAGATTTTTTGCTCAGTTTTGTATTTAATAATAGTATCAGAAAACATTAATTCTGGAGAAGCAAAATAGGAAGCAAAGGGAAAGAAGAAAAAGTGACAATCTCATTATTATTTAAAGCAGATTTTATTTTGACAAGGAAAAAAACCCGTCATCCCTACCAGTATTAACCATAAATTTACATATAAATGTGTCAAGCAACAAATCATTTTGATTAAGTATAACACAGCAGAAGTTAGCAAAAATTAGATCCTTTTTATTCTATTATAAAGCAGTTAAAATTATGTATTCCTTAAAACAGTCTGTCTTTTAACAAGTCTATATTACAGAATCCTTTATGTCGGATATCAAGTCAATTTGTATGCACCTATGCGTTCTTGGATAATATCCAAATAACAAGGATGCAAGAATAATATGAAAGTCATTTAAATTCCTTTGTGAGACAAACAGCAAAATCACAACTTAGGGTAATGGTTCCTCCTCAGTGCACAGGAGACACCCGAGGCAGGCAGGCAGAGAGCTCAGACTTTTCCAAAGCCCAAGGAAACCTCTGCTAAGTGCTTTCCTTCTCAGCCAGGTCACACACCCCAGGGCTGTAATGCAAGATGCTGGCACTGTGTTTCCTTCTCGTTTCCTTCAGTTCTATTTTTTGTCATTATGGAAAACCGTGGAGACATATGAAGAGACACGCTTAATGGGTGCATACTTTAGTGTCTTTAGGGAGATCCAAATAACGTCAATTAACTTCTCCTTTTCTCCTACTGCTCCAGCTAAAAGTAACATGTAGTTTCCCAGTGAGCTGCTGTAGAACTGCAGACCTTCACTGCAGACCTTCACTGCAGACCTACTTTTTTGCATAAAGAGAAAATCTGCTGGTTCAAACGTTTGCAAAAATGCAAAGAGGGGGGTGTTGACATAAGCGCAACTCACCTTCCCCCATCTTTCTATTACAGCACAGCATCGCAGTGGGTTTTTCTTTTACAGAAAGATTATAATTGACATCTAGAACAAGGCTACCAAAACACACCTTACCATTCTTATTTCTGTTATGAGAGGGAAAGGCGTATTTTCTTAGCATAGAGCATGTTTTGGAATAGTTATTGATTTCTTTATTGTTTGTCTGCTTATTACTAAGCAATGATTCTTGTACAATGGGATTACAGAACCCACTGAACCTTGATGGGATTTCTAAATATTTCTGACAGATTATTTATGAATCAGAATCAGAAGCAAATAGGCTGTCACGATGCAGAATGGTACCTGCAGAAATGATGTAATAAAGGAGGAATGTTTTGACCCTCCATCCCCCCTTCCTGGGTTCTCATACAGCACTGCTGCATAACCCAGGCCCAGGTTCACAAGGAAATTACTGACTCCTGAGAAAGAGCCATGGGAAAGTTCAGAGTAGGGCCATGGTGCTGGGAAAGGTAATATTGCAGGCAGAGAAAAAGTCATTGGGATGGGAGCAGTCAGCAGCCCAAGGACTCAAAAAATACTGAGATGGAAAAATAAAAGAGCCTGAAGAAAAACAAGTCACCAACACAGAGCCTGTCCTAAAACTATCTGCATCCCACCTGGCTCACCTCTGCCTGGCCAGTCAGCAGCCCCTGGGTGCCTTCCCAGGGGTGGAGAGAGCTCTGGACTTGGCCAAGCAGCCAGGAGTCTCTGCACACAGCAAAAGGTGCCCAAATGGACGTAGGGAGGGAGGAATACAGCTTTTTGAGCCATAACACAGACGGTTGTTTCCTTCTTTGTTCCCTCCCACCTCATACACAGTTATGCTTAAAAGTTTCAGAAATTCTGAACTTTCTCAGCTATGAGACGAGAAGCATCTAAGAAACCCTGGAGCAACATGGGAAACAATCACAAAAAGGGGAAAATAGCTTCCTAATCCCCTTTTATTCTGATATCATGAACATCAGATCTGATAAGTGTTTCTCGACCAGTGTCTTCCTCCATTAATGTGGTTGGGAGCCTAACAGCCCTAGTGGGACTGGGAGCTCAGTGCTTGGTCCTGCCTTACCAGCATGCACGAAAGCTTTCCCTGTCTCAGGAATATCTGCACAGGAGGGAATGAGTACACAGACAAAACTGTCACCCACTTAAACTCACACAGAACCCTCTCTTGTAACTAAGAGAATTATAGTCTACCTCATCCATGAGGAGGAATGAAATGCTTTTTGAAGGAGTTACAACTTTGTTAAAAGTTTCTAAGTCAGATGAAAACATTTGTAACTTCTCCTTCCTATAATTACAATACCCAAGTGCCAGATTTACTTCACATTTTCAGTCCACTAGTGCATGAATTATGCTCATTAATCTTCCATCTGAGAGCTTTATTACTGTTTGTTAGGTGGGAACCGATACTTAAAGATGCTATAAATTTGAGTACAGCAATGGTTAGTAATTGTAGCTCATATTTGGTGTAAAAATAAGTCATATTTGACATCTGCAGAAGCATCTGCATTAATGCACCAGGACTCTTCTTTATACTTCTTCTTTATCCTCTAGATACAGTCCATGTGATATTGCAGGTTTAATGTAAGTAGCCATGTCCAAAGTGAAGGATTGTTTTCTCACCTGAGGCAACAAGCAAATAATGCTCTACCAGTAGCTGTCGACAATTAACTCCAAATAAATATATCTAGAAAAACTATATAACATCTTCTTATCTTCATGGCTGAAGCAAACAAAGATGTACATTTGTGTTTCAGTTACGTTACCCACAGCAGGGTTGCCAAGATCTGTTCACACAGGCACATGTGCATAGGGAAGCCATCAAGCTGGGTATTTTTTCTGTCTGCTACATGTATTCAATACTGTATCTTCTGAGTGTTAATTGGAAATTTGAGAGATAAAGAGTAAAGAGAGATGAATTAATTCTTCATAAAAACTGATGAGTACTTCTACTTGTGTCCTGAAATATCCCTTACCCAGAAAGAATTAAAGGCTATGTTATTGAAGCATAAAGCATGCTTTTGCAAAATTACTGATCTGTGCCTGTTAATTTACTAAAGAAAAACATGCAAGTGGTTCTTTTCTGGGGATGAGGCTAAATCAAGCCATCTCTAGAGCATTATTAAACAACAGGGGTAGTAGAATTGTGTAACTTCCGTTTTTGTATGTAAGTCATAGAGATAAAGTGATCTATATTTATAGTTTCCATTGTGGTTCCCTGGCATGATAACAGTTTTGCCATCATGGAGAACGGTTCAGATTTTGTTTTTCCTATTTTGTGTTCTAACTCGTAACACAAGCTTTCTATTAATTCATTTTATGAATTTTCTTCACCAGATTTTTCTAGAGGGTATTACTTTACTGATCATTATAATTCATCTGAACATGACACTCAACTGAAATTTGCTTTTCCTGGAAGAACAATTTATACCCACACTTAAAAAGCTTATATATTGAGAAAGCAATGGTTAAAAAAAAGTGATTAACTGAGACTTGCAAGGAAGGGTCTATTCCTTATACTAATTTATGGGATAGCAATACCAACATGATCTTTCTCCATTTCAGACCGTTGCAGTACCAGTTTCTAATATTCTTGAAGCTTCAGGGTTTTTATTCTTCAATAAATCTTAAATTTTTTGAAAGATTATGTCCTGAGTTCTAATCATTGGATTTGATAGCCGCCGTGATTACTCTGCCTGGCTGAGGTGATCGCATGACGGGGCTGGTGATGGTGCACCCGTAGGAAGGTGTTACTGAAAGCGCTACCTATTTATGCCTTCTCCTTGAAAAATGTGAACTGGACACATTTATTCAAGGAAAAGGCATAACTGGGTAATAAAATCAAAAGAAATATTGTTTCAGTAACCACTGAAGATGATCAGCTTTTTTGAGTAACACGTCTAACAAAGAAATACTCTTCTCTGCTGGCAACCTTGCTCGTGCAGTTTTCAAGGACAAAATTCAAACAACTCATCTACAGATTTTATCATTAATCAAGAGAGATACGGTTTAGTAGAAGACATAGTCTATATATTGACAATATTCTTCCTGTTGACACAATGTTGAAACAGTACATTTATAAGTATATAAGCTGTATCCTTCATAAACAAAACCTGACTGAACCAACTGTTTAGTAATTCAAGCCAGGTAGCCTTTATATTACCTACATTAGAGAAATGTACACTCTCTTTGCCTGTATTTACTCTCAACTACCAAATACGGATGGCTTTCTGTACGGGTTAAACATTCCTGATGACCACAACATCAGATAATGATCTCAATTTCAGGACTTGACATACTATAAAGAAACAAGAGATCTGTTATCCACTTATTTTTAATATATCTATACATATGTATCTGCCGTAGAGACTACAATTCCCAGTTTGAACTGACTTTTCTTATTAAAGAGTAAAAAAAAAAAAAAAAAAGCTGTGGTTTCCTTGCATTGCTGACTTCACTCCAAACGTAGTGCTACCATTTAGGAAAAACACCAACATCTCACACGATCAGCAGAAAATGAAGCAGAAGATGAGGGATGAGTGTCAGGAGATTTGGAATGGTTAAAGCATGAGTGTCACAGCCATCCTACCTAGAAGTACTGAGTCAATACATCACATGCATAACTTGCTCCAATAACCAACACTTTTATGAATTATGAATGATCAGTTATGGTCATCTCAGAAACATAAAATAGGAGCTCAGTAAGAGTTGAACAGGTCGTTATCAGCACATAGTATTTTACAACCTATATAAAACACTCTCTGCTAAATCACACTCAATTTAAGACAAAACAGCTCTAAAAAGTTTCAGCACAGAAGCAAGCTCGCGCTGTCAAGGGCGATGGAGATACGGCACAGTCCTGGGACTGGCCCAGGGCAGCAACCCTGACCCTGACCCACCCCACCATCAGGCTCCAGAACTGGATTTGCTCACTTTGATCATTCAGGAAACACTTATCCAGGCTTGGACATAAAGCTTCTCTAGAAACATTACTGCCCCATGGAAAAAACTGATACGTTTGCCAGCTTGACTGGCTCTGAAGAATGAGTATTGGCAGTGGCAGAAAAAATTCTATCAGAGACACATGGAAAATGATTACATAAAAACTATTGGATAAAAATGAATTTCATATACAAGCATCAATGTATAAATCGATGCATAAAATAAGAACCTACTCAAGAGGGGTTCTTAAGAATTAAATTCTGGGTCAGGGCTGTAGCAGAGAAAAACGAGAGTAAGTGATTCTGGGAGAAGAGAGGACAAAAGGAACATCCAGAAAGAAAGCAACACTAGCAGATGGGAAGGATAACACTCAGATTTCTTTCCATCAGGCTGAGTGAGAAAAGGACTGGGCTACATTAAAATTGAAATTAAGGCCAGAAAGTCCTTTTGCATTCCTGTTCTGGAAAAAGCAGTTCACTAAACAGCTGTAACATAATATTACTCTTCTCTTGCTTTTCAGAAACCAAATACTATTCTCAGTTATGTAGATGAGCTCATGACAGATTTTATACTATACCCTTTATATTTCTAAGATATATTTAGTTATCAAAATATAATTCTGTGGTGCCAAGGATGATTTCTCATTCTTTTACATCTCCTTTTGCAACTGGCAGTAAATTTCAAAATAGGACTCATTTATGAAATATGATATTAAATATGCTATCTGAACCCGTGATCACCAAACACCTTCATTTCTTTTTGGATTGGAACTTTTCACACTTTTTAAAAGATATTTAGTTATATATCTGTTAGCCAGAAAATGCTTTCTGACACGGTTGATTTCCTGGAAGAATTATGATCATTTGAAAATGAATTTAGCTTATGTATAACTTTTAATGTGAGAATTCTTATTGTCAAATCACGTTGCTGGAAAAAAGCATTAGGAAAAGAAGATTGCCGCCCATCTAAAATTGCCTTCCGAATCCACCTTGAAACACTTCAAACCATTCTACACGGACACTCAACACTCAGTTATCCAATGACAGTTCAATGTGGTTAACACATGAAGAGAATGAAGGCTACAGTAGGCATCAAAAATGACTCAAATGGAGCTAATTAATGTTGATCAACAGCTTTTCTATTATTTATTTTGATGCTTAGCCAGGACCATACCATAAGTGACCATAACATAACTGAAATCTACTCCTTGAATGACCAAGAGCAAACCCAAATACATGCAGGTTGGTTTGAAGTCTCTAAAAAAGATGTTGGAGTCTAAGTTACTGAAGTATGTCTTGCAGTGTCTTAATACCTGTTACATTTTACTAACTACAAAAAGGCTCTCTAGAGAACAGTATTCATTATGTTGAGAGAACTTCCTGGCCAACTTTAGGTAGTGTTCTATTATTTGAACAGGTCCAAGTGAGTTCAGGATTTGGTTTTCAGCTCATCTTTTGTGGACGTATATCATTTCAATCATTCTTTTTCTAATAATGGTGTAAACAACGCACAAAATTATACCACAGATTTCTCTTCCTATTTGTAAATAAATTTCCTTTTCTTTTTCCTTGGGAAAAAAAAAAGAAATTAAATTTCCTAATTCAATTAATATTTACTCAGTGCACCAGAAATCCAGAACTTAAATGGAAAAATTTGTTGAACAAAATCCCTACTGATATATATTACTGCTATTACAAGATAAAATTAAACTTTAAAAAAAAAATCTATGCTTTCATTCAAATCTAAGAGTTGAAATAGTACTACTAAAATCAGAAATGTCTTTCTTATTTGTAATAAATTTTGTTCATACACAGAGAGACAATTCCAGCTCCAGACCAAATTTAACAAGGGTAAAACTCCTCTGCAGAAATAGGCTCATTTGCGAGATTCCTAATGGAAGAGCAAAACAGCCCCAAATATTTGAAAGCTTTTTAAAAAAGATAAAAATGCATTTCAGTAATAAGTGTGGCTGGATGAACGTTATGGTCAGAGAAGGAATGTAGTGCTTGATCCTCAGTAGAAATTTATGTGCTATACTAAAAATTCATCTTCAAAATGAGATCATCCTGGAAATAGATCGTTGAAGTTATGGCTTAATTCAAAGCAGCCCATCGTAGCAGCCATCAGGTAGTGTAGACTTGGCTTTTCTGATGTCTTCTAGTTAAAAAGCATCCATTCTGCCTATTCTCCCCATTAAGTGCAAATTGAGAGAATTTTCATATGTTTCAAGTTTGAGCTTCACAATGTCTAACCTTTCTTACTTCAATGCAGTTTATTTATATTTAATTTTATTATATCTTTAGAGCCTGATCAAAGTTAAATACAAAAAATAAACAAGTGGTGCACAGCATCCAATTACAGCTCTTCAAAGGCCTGTTCAACTTCTGTAGCGCCTTTAGTTATTGCAAGGTGATCAAAGTTATTGTAACATTTCAGAACTCTTCATAATCGTGGGTTAAGTTAAATAGGATAGGTTATAAAAGCAGTGCTTCATACCAAATAATAGCATATTGGTGCTACTAAGGGGAGAATGGAATACAGATGTTTACCAGCAAACAACATTAACTTGCTTCTTGTCCTGTTACATGATTAAGAATAAATTTGTAGCGCAGTAATTAATTACTGTAGGAAACCCAAGAGGCACAAACTAAAGACCCAACACATCATTGAAATAATGAACGAAGACCAAAGCAGATAATATAAATTGCTGCTGCTAAACTAGCAATCTAACAGCTGTCTAAATGTTCAGGAGTGCAAATTTTACAGGGGGGTGGAATGTGATCACAGCTTACAAAATCATGAAAGAACCACAAAGTCATAAAGTCAACCATTAAAGTAAACGCAGAATTCATTAATCCTGAAATAGGAGAACTGGGCTGTAATTGATGGAACCAGTAAAACTAGCTTAGCACAATGTAATCCATTTCAGAAAATGTCTGCTTCAGCAGGTTTATAGCATTAACTGATGTATATTTTTTTCTTAAGAATCATATTACGTGTGTAGTAGAATCACAGTCCTTACCTCTAATTTCCAAAATTACATGAATTTCTTTTGATAAAGTGGAATACACCCTGAAGTCCTTGAAAATAAAATTTCTTTCTTGTAAGTAAATGCTGCAGCCTTAGACCAACAGAACAACATCTAGATGTACCCAGAGCAAACTGGGCACCAGGAACATAACTCCAAAGGCCTTTGACTCTGCAATGTCTGCGTTAGCATGGCAGGCTTAGGCTACCTGCTCTCTTAGAGGCAGATCATTGCACCATCACTGCCTTCTTACAAACACAGCTCACAGACAGGGCGCACAGAATCCAGAGGTGCTGCCATGGCTTTCCTTTCTTCTCATCAGAGCAGAAGCCAGATCTGAATCCCTTCCACTGCCATATTTTTAACACAGTTTGGCTCCTCAAATGCTCTAAAGGGAATACTCAAGCTGATGGACGACAATTGTAAGGGCTGTTCCCCCTAAAAAGGCATTTAGCCATCTTAAATTTTCTAATTTATTATGGATGCAGCACAATAAGCAGAACAAAACAAAATGAAAACTAGCTTCTATTTTTAGGACATTCCAAGTATTCTGACATTGAAAACAAGTTGAGTAGATTGCTTACTAATCTTATGATCAAAGCAAATCTGATAGGAAAAGCCTATTTTCTATGCCTGGAGAAAACTTTTAATGGCTTTTTACAGCATGCCAGTTTGGATATGACAACCTTATTTTCTTTGTTCCTTGTTTAAAAATGTGTTCATTGCCTGTTTAGAAATACTGCTGTATTATAATGGATATCAATTCTGATACTGACATAAACCTAGAAAAAGCTGTAAATTGTTGTTGCAATAAAAAACATATTGGGGACTCTAAAATAATCCATACGTCTTTTTCTTTTTTTTTTCCTTTTTCTGACAGAGTGTCAGTCTGCAATCATCGTGATAGTAACATTCATGAAATAAATGCTTGTGCATCTAGTGCAGAATTTATCTGTAGTGCCTCCTAACAGCTTTATAATGGCAGCTATGACAAAGCGTCTGCCTAAATCTGACATTACAAACATCCCCAGTGTAATAATTCTGCTGTGAATTGGCACTTCTGAAAGCCAGCATCTACCGTACAAACTCGCATCTCCCAATTTTTTGCCCCTAATGTTAAGTATTTCACACTGCAAAAGCATCACCTCAGTAGCATGAACTATAATTTTATGAGTGAGGCTGACATCAGACAAAGCTACTGAAATAACAAAAAAATCCTGGAAGCTATTTAATACTATCGACAAGCAGTTGTTATGGATTATGTGAATTTCTATGGTGAGAAAACTGGGTATTACTGTGTGAGGTACAGCAGCTCCATCTAAGCAAAGTTTAAGAGCGAGGCTGTGACTTTACACACATGCCTGACAAAGGCAGCAGTGAGCAAAATGAACAAGGTCAGGAGCAGCCATCAACTGCATTATGACTCCTAAAAAGGTTTGCACAGATTTTTACTGAGCTTTTTCTTGCTCCAAATAGAGGAGAGCGTTTTCTTTCTGATCAAACTATTCTTCCAGAAAGTAAAAGCACTTCAGTGGCTCCCAGACTATCCCCACACGGCCCAGGCAGACAGTGAGAAATCAGCAGTCTCGTTAGCCTCTATGCCTAAGGCCTGGGTCTAAAGCCAGACCAGCCAGGTTTCAGGGAAAGAAACTGCCTTTCTCAGCTCACAGCACAGAGTAAACTGACATCACACACTTCTGGTGTACGGGGTTCCTACAGAAGGCAATTAACTCTCTTACCAGTATCCCACACCAAAGCTACAGCAGCAGTGTATACTTGTCTTGTCCTGAGGTCTCCTTTGGCTAATTATTATTGTTTCAAGCTCTTTTGGTCTGACTAGAAACTCACTGAAAATAAAACGTTATGAGTTACAGTTATTGTCCAATTATTAACTGCTTGGCACTGGCCCTCAGGACTCTGGTCTATATTTTTAATCCATTCCCTTCTCATTTCAAGGAGGGATACATTGACGTGAGAAATACCTTCTTGCTTTTCATTAGAAGCAACTCCTGGGATCGTTATATTTTTGCTCCTATAACACATCCTTTATACTAGCCATCATAAAAACTGCATCCTTTCTCCATTTCTTACATGGGGGATAATAGTATTTCTTAAACATTACAACAGCTCCACGCATTCAAGTCTGTTTCCACATTTGGAGATCATTATTTCTAGCAACTGAAAAAATATTTTTGATTTATTTAAAATTATACGTCTACTAAAATTAAATTTTTAAAGCATTTTGCGAGAGAGAATTAAAAAGTAATTTTGGGTCAGAGAAAGAACTTTTATTGTTCCGAGATGTTTTCTTTAGAACATTACATATTACTGTGGTTTTACGTTTTAAAGAGAAGCAGCTCCAGAACAGAGGTGCGATGTTTTCAGTTTGAAAATGCTATAAACTCTTATTCTGAAGTTCCAAAATATTTCTAAATTTCACTTTATGTATTTGGTAAAACTATTGCCCACTTTGAGAAAAAAAAAAATTCTTTTCATGGTGAAACAATTTGTCAAAAAACTTCTGACCAATTTTGCTCTTAGCCTTCTGTCATCCCAACACAGGTGAAATCTTTCAAATCGGTTTCTATCTGCTACACCAAAAAGAGTGCTGCGGAGATAAGAATAACACCTGCAAGAGCATTTCCTATCATTTCTTACACAACACAACAATCTTAAAGTTGGTTAATTTTCTTTTCTTTCAGTATTTGTACAATGACCAGCCAGAGGAAGCCCAAGGAGCTCGTCTCCTGCCTTTAAGAACAGTGAGCAGCATTTGATGCCATGAAGGAGATCCACTGATAGCAGCATGGAGCACAAGTAGAAGGTAGAATTTGATCTGCTGGAGTAACTAAGATATAACTCCACCTGGTAAACAAGAAAAACAAACATATCATCATGAAGGCCAGCAGCATCAAGGGGCTGCCAGGTGCTGCTGGCAGGAGCCTCACCTTTGGGTGCTCTCCCAGGGCCAAGCAGGCGCAGCGTGGTGCCACATCGCAGTTCCAATCTCACTCATTTACTTTGCATCCAGCAAATGATGGAACCACATAAATGAAAAGCAGCATATAACCTGTCCTTTTCAGATAAACAGTACCTCAAAGAAGCTGAACAAAATCATTGAAAAAGACAGCATGGTTTTAAGGGGCAAGTTTCGGAGCAAGTTTCAGAAGCCAATGGCTTAAGGCTTTTGCCTTAAAGCACATTTAAGAACAGCACATTAAAATGTCTTTTGAGTCTTGCTAGCATGCATGACTTTAAAACCTTCTCTACATTTTCCTTCTGTTTTCGTCATAGATCACACTCCTTTCACACATTAGTTGGGCGGATTTACAACAAGCAAAAGTCAGCATCATGCTATTGACTGCAAGAGAAGAGTGAAGATTTACAGCAGCTGTGAATCTAGCACTTACTTCTCAAAATAGCACAAGTTTGTCCTGTATCATCCCCCTTCCATTTCATCTAATTTTTCATATGTTCTTCTACATCTCATGAACAGCAAAGTTAACTTGTACCCTAAATTGCATAATTTACACTGTTGGGGATATTCTTTGGTCTAAAATAATATTTGCATGGAAATGTCCCAGATTTTTGAAGTCTTTGCTGGAGCATTCTGTGAAACAGAGCAAGAAACTCGCCAGTATTCAAAACTCCAGTGATATTGCACATTAAAAAATTATATATGCTGATCAATAAAGTGTGAAAGAGCTGATGAAACAGACTGCATTTTTCTGGGACAGTAATTTTGCTACATGAATTATTTATAAAGACTATGAAGCAGAAGGAAAAAAAGTAGAAGTAGAAAGCATGCAGCTTACCTTATCACTCATAATCTTGCAAACAGCCACAAAGAAACTATAATCATTTGCTACGTGCTGGGACATCAAAGAACAACGTAATATTGTGGCATGTAAAAATGTATTATAATATATTAAAGAAATTAGTCCCTGGTGAGTTTATATGTATCTGCTTCCTTCCTAAGAGAGAGCTACCATTTCTGCTGACAAAATAAGAGTTTCTTTAGCGCTGCTTGCCAAAGCATCAAGGAGAAAGTTTACAGTAGAACAGAAAAGGTTGACGTTGCAGATGATTTCAGATTTGTAACAGGCAAAGAAAGGTGAATTAGAAAATTATTCCCAGAACTCGTGAAGCATCTCTAGCTTACAGTCTTATTATTTATATATGATTGAAATTGTTACAGAGAACAAAATTAAAACAGTTTGTCAGTATCTGGATATGGCTTCTGTTTTTTTGTAACAATTTTCTTATGTATTTCATGCTATAAGAAGGAAAGCTGGAGACAGTACATGGACCACATTGTGTAAATACATTTCCTTCCCTGTTCCCTGTATCTCTAGTAAAAATAAGATCTGCCAAACACTGAAGACATATCTGAAGAGCTTGAGTTACTTAAATTCTTGTGTTTAAGTTGCATCTACCTCCACCCCCCTGCCCATTTCTCCATTCAGAGTTTCCCACATATGATTCTCTTTCTTCTTGACTTTAAGATGAAGGGCCTGCTGGATACCCTAAAAGCAAATACAACTAATGTATATAAATAATCATTTAAATACAAGCATATAAATAGCTAGGAGAACAAAAAAAAAAAAAAATCTGATAATGCTATTGTATCAGCTTTACTGGTGGGCATGTTTTTCTATTGATTATTTCCAGAGCAAGAGATGCATATTTGGTAACACAAAAGTAACTCAACGTTAGAGCAAAAATACTGAAACCTTCAGATTTGCTATATCCTAAATAAAATGCTCAGACTAACAAAAAGTCTCCAGGTTAGTAAGGATACCTACGGTATTTAATAAAAGAAGCTCACATAGTACAAAAAAAGCTTTCACATTCCACGCCAATGCCTCAATTGGTTTCATTCTGGATCAAGGATGTGTTTAGTTTGTCTTTACTTGCTTGTATTTCAATCAACTATTTAAAAGTTAAGGCCTTAAGGTATTTTTTTCAACTATATGCCTAGGTAAAAGATACTTAAGAAGAAAAGCACAAAGATATAAATACAATATAGCTCCATAGTCTGAGATTCAAAATTAACAAGTATTAAGGTCCATTCTTTGAATGCAATTCTTGTAATTATCTCACTGAAGTCAGTAAATGAACCTGGCCATAAAGAAAAGATGAAAAAGCCTGAGTTGTGTGATTGAAAAAGGGGACAAGCTGAAAGCAGATTTCATTTCTCTCTGGTTGCAGAAGTTCAAAAAGTCATGTCTTTAGTTCAAACAGAGTAAACGGAAAAAATAATATAGAAAAACTTCAGACTGAAGTCCATCCTGAATTAAGGAAGGTTTCATTCCATCATTTTAGTTTTGCCTCTTGCCTCACGATGCTGACAGTTCACTGCCTGTAATCAGAAGAGACTAATTAAGATCACCTTGGAAGTACTAAGCGCAAATTCTGTTCTGTTCTGAATGGTGAAGTCAAAACAAAGCTATCTGATATTCTCTTTAAGTATAACTGCAATTTTTTTCTAAATTTTTAAGAAAATTAGATTTTCCTTATTATCAGTTTTCACAATTGCCTTTTATTTTCTGAGAGCTCAAATTCCCACTGCAGTCATCTCCGCCTGTTGGCAAGGGGTCCGTTTTTAAACACACCTCAATGGAAATGCAGCTCTCAAAAGCTGATTATAGCAACTGCTATGGAAAACTCTCCTCCAACATATTCTGCAGGCTCATCAATCAAATCTGAGACTAGAATAATATCACCTTTAACCTTTCCTTTTCATTATTACCATCCAGGCAATATTGTTTGCAGAACTCCTGGTGTCATTTCAATGGGGGCTGTCAGTCTGCGGAGCCAAGCAGATTTCTTCCAAAATGTACATGCTGATGCTGTCTTCTTTCTTCAAGATCCCTCCTGAAAAGTTGCTAAGAGTTGCTAATTAAGTTACTAAAGGCTCTCATTATGTGTTGATATGCATGACAGCAAAATTGGTCTCATGACAACTCAACGTCACAGCACATGAACATGCCATAAATATTTTCAATGTACTGAACTGGAAGAAAAAAATCTCAAGAGAAATACATTTCCAAAGGCAAGAGGAAATAATTCTAATCCCTTTCTAAGTTTCGAAAATAAGTACGATATTATAATAATGCCACTAAAAATTGTAGCTACACTCATGAAAAACACAGACTCATATCTTAAACAGCAAAAGGATCATTGTCACCTGGTAAGGACCTCACAGGCTGCACTGCTCAGCGAATGGCATGGTTTTTCTTGTGTGAAGAATCCAATCACTTTTAGCTCAACTAAGATAAATGTGTAAGAAAGCTTTAAACACTGTTTCAAAGATTTCTGGTACATGCATCCACCAGATATTTGGTTTAAAATTCCCTATTATTTTCTTGCCTGCTGCAGTTTTATTCCTGTATTGTTTTCTGTCATTGTTGTTCATGGTTGTGGTTTGTTTGCATTTCTCTAATTCTGAACAGATATGCAATATACGTAGAAGAACTTAAGGAACATCTCCACCTTTTAAAACCCAAACTGCAGTACTCATCACGTATGAGAATTCACTGTCAATAAGAATGCAAGGCTATAAATATATGGTTTTATCAATGCTGTAATATTTGCTTTTCCTTCCCCATCAACGAACTGTGCCAGTGTCATGCTCTGCTTAGGGTTTTGATTTCTGTCCTATATTTTTCACCACTGACTGTGGACCAGTTATTTCTGAAAAATGAGTAACATTTCCCACTGGGTACCGCTAAAATGCACAGAGACATATTTTAATTGCCTATGAATATTCAAAACCTCATTATTGTTACTAGTTTATAATTATCATATTCCCCTGACAAAAACATGCAGCACACAATAAGAAAGGCAATCCATTAAAGATGTTGACATTCATGTTCAACAGTTTTCTATTTTTTTGGCTCTTTTTTAATTTTTTTTTTAATTTTTTTTTTATTATTAACTATTAAGCATTTTATCTTGGCTACTAAAATCTTTTCTGGGAGGCACTTTGCTCCAAATTTCCCACAGTGTACTCCTCCTCTGTAAAAAACATTACAATTAATTGCCTGTGTAGCTACTAACAGCAGTACAATCCTGCATGACATACCCTGCAGATTAGGCAATATCATAAAAGTATGTGCAGTTCTACAAAAGCCCACTGTAAGGCACAGATTGTTTTTCCCCCGATGCCAAGCTCCATCCCTTTGGTGCTCACTGATCCACCAGAGTTCAGGATCTGCAGAGCTACCATAAATTCTAGAATTATACAGTAAGAGAGAAAAACGATTTGCTAAGGCTGTATATTTCAGGTTTCCTTTTGCATCTGGGATGTAGAGGATGTGTCTATGAAACCCACTCCAAAAGCCTCATCCCTAACCCAGGCTTTAGCACAAGGGCTCGTAACTGGAGCTGTCCATGTGTCGGTCAGCGCTGGGGGCTGGCACACAGCAGCTCTTTCTCCAGCCTTTGTTCAGGCAAGATGCAGCTCAGAGGTACGTGTAGAGAAAACAACTGATCTGTGCTCTACTTGGAAAATGAGGATCAAATCTCATATTCGAGAGCTTCATGCACTGGATATCTTTCATCTAACACTGGCAAAAGCATGACTAGTCAAGGAGCTTTTCTAATCTGTGGTTTATTCGCATTTACTGAGTCCATGCAGCTGCAGATGAAGCTGCTGAGAGCAGAAGCAATATTTGTTTTCCAGAATTTGGAAAACTAATTAACATTGCAAGCAATTCCCTGTGGTTGCTTCTAAAGCCATGAAAGTTTCAAACGCACTGTTGCAAAGTGAAAACAAAGCTTTAATACTTCAGAAGTTCACTCTTTAAAGCAATTCTGTCTCCTACGATAGCAGCCATAAGGAAACATAGAGAGGACTTCTGGCAGCCTATGGGATGCAGTGGGAGCTGCAGCCAAGTTCCTTTCCAAGGTAACTTGATGTTTCCAAGATAGAGCATGTGGTTTTCAAGATAGAGGGTGTTGTTGCTGCTCAGGGCACTGAGCACAGATTTCAGTGAAGCCTGACAACAGCTGTGTCTAGGGGTCAGGAATTAGGATTTCCAGAGAAGGTTTATCTGGGTAGTGACAAATTTTCTAGTTGTCTCTGCCACCTGCAGAGAGGTGAATCCCAGTTACCTGAACCGTGTGGGCTCACGTTCATCTCAGAACACCACTGTAATGGATGAGCAAGAGCACCCTGCTATCTCATCATCAAATCCATCCCATGCTCTATGTTTTACCCTGACAAAGCCTTATCTGTGCTATAAGACAAGAATCCATTCATTCATTCATTCTTTTTCTGGCCTCTGTTGTACCTGTACAAACAGATGGCTTGGCATTACCTAAAAAGATGAGCAATCTAAAGCATAAAGCAAAAAACAACAAAAATCCAACCAACACAACACAGAACAAACTTAACAAAACCCAAAGAAGGCTGCAGACAACTAATGATATTTCATTCCAACACTGAGTTTGGTCATTGGAAGGATCAGACTGACAGAGCAGTTGATATGTGACCCATTTGCTTCTAAATTACCCTGTCAGCAGCAGCCACAAACACACAGACATCTCTCTCAGCCAATTCTCCAAAGCTATTGCTGCTCTGAAGAAATTATCCGGGTGCAGGAACACTTCAGCTACAGAACAAAGGGCAACGTCGGAGCAGCAGGAAGGATGGCTCTTTCTCTGTCTCAAGTTTGTTGACTGACACAATGCCCAGTGGGCAAGATGTATGTGAGCTAATTATAGACAGGAACTGCAATACAGAGAACACACTGCTGCTAACAAATATAAAAGGGAAGCAAAAGGTTTGTTGCAGAGGATGTTCAGTGCTTCCCACAGGGCAGTGTGTTATGGGTTTCTATTTCAACAATTTTACGAAACCTTTTGACCCCATTGTCAGCCACCTTATTCCTTGATAACTATTTGTCTTGGAAAGAACACTCAAGGTATGTTTTGTCTAGATTTGCATCAGAAAAAGTTGGTTAAAGTTGAAATAAATAAATGAAAAAATGTTGCAGAAAATATATGCTGGAGATATTTTACTTTAAATATAAAACCACCTAGATGCCTACTTAAAGTTTTCAGTAGAGGCAAAAAACAAAACAAAACAAGCCTTGCCATTGAAAATGTTTTGCATTAGCCTTTCAAAAGGTTAACTTGTCAGAAAGGTCAGAACTTTTCAGGTTAGATTTTCAGAGAAGCTGAAGTCAGCATATTGATCTGCTCCATGCTCTGGTCCAGTACCCAGAGCAAGGAAGAAACTGAAAGCTGTTTTTTCACAATGGAAGACGTGGGTATAGCGAGCTAATGTTTAGGCAGAAATCTGTATCTTTTCCTTAAATCTGGAAGAGGCATCCTTGGTTATGGGATGTGTGCCCACATATAAGAAATGCAGAGAGAATAAAAGATGACTGTTCAAAAGCTGTAAGATAAAGATTAGATCAGACATTATACACTGAACCAAGGGGAGAAACAAATGTTTGACGGTTTGGGCAGGGAACTGCAGCTCTGGGAGGGAGGTACAGACCAGCAGCTCCTGGTGTAGCTGGGTTTTCAATAGAGCTACATCTAAATACACTTCAGCTCCTGCATTCTAAGACATAAACGCTTCTTCTGATCATAAGTAGGAGCATAGATGGTTTCAAAACAACAAAATCTGTGAGAACTGGTCCATTTTATAATCAGGTTTGAGGAAGAAAAGAAATCCAATTCAGTTACGCATCCTTTGCTCAGCCCTGTTTGTCTGCCTAATACCTTCATCTACTACATGCTGTTACAAAAGTGCAAATCTTGGGATTGAATTGTTAGGCAATATTATAGACAATTCTCATGGTTTCTTTAAGGGGATGTTTGAATATGTCTGGAACAAATTGCTTTTTCTTTAGGGAGAGAAAGAGTCAAAACAAGTGCAAGTCCCTCGTGCTGTACTGTAAGTCACTTTCAGAGGTTGCCATTTCCCACATCATCTTATCTGAAATACTGGGGAGTTCAGAATAAGAAGTAAACCTGCCATGACACCAGTATGCAGCAAGCACTGTGAAAAGCAGGCTTAATTGGAACCACTGACTTGAAGCCAGCACAGCCAGAAGAATCCTTTTCTGTCTCATGATACGCTTGCCTCATAGGCTTGGACAGTGCAGTGCATCCACCTCCACAGCGTGCAGGTGCACAGGTCCTCCTCCAGGTACAGCACCAGGAGAAGCTGCTGCAGCAGCCACTGATACAAACTCCCTTGCTTCATTTCTTTCCCTGGGTAAACAACACAGTTAAAGAAATCATCCTGGGCCCAAAGTCGCCGGAAGGGACCATTTTAGAGAACAACTGGAGCGACGCCTGCCTGCACCCAGCTGCGTGCGTGTGGCTGCAGCATCCTCCCACAGCCGGGTGCCAGAGGGATGTCCTGGGGGCCGAGGAGTGCAGAGTGGCATGGGAAGTATGGAATGGGCCGTGACACTCTACAAGGCCAAGGAAAGTGGACTAAAAAGACCCTTGGCTACTAAAGAAATCCAGAAGTCATGTTATTCTCAAACTGCTCTGATAATTCAAAATTCTGAATATGTGGCAATAGGGCAAAATGTATTTAAGGCTGAGTTCTCAGCCATACACTCCTAAACAGGTGTGTACACACACACACACACACACACTTCTTCTGCTGAGACAGAGTTCGACAGGCATTTCAAAGGGCAGTTTCTCCTCCTATCTGGGGGAATATTGGTCATGGTTCATTTGTATCTAGCATACATTAGTTCTGTAATAAAGATGTTATAATCTGGTAGCGGGCCAAAGCTGAAGTGTCTAGCTTTTCTGAGGCACTAAAATATCTCTAGGGAATAAAAATAAGAATACTGGAGTTGGAAGATGGGGAACTCTGCATAATTCTCCTGATCTTATTGCTGAATAAAACCACTGCATCTGTTTGAACACTTCCAATACCAGAGGAAAAACTGGAATGAAAGGCGACCTTAGTGCTGAGCCGAGGGAGAAAAACGCGAGCTCCCAGAAAAACAGATGGCTTCCTAAAAACACTTTTGTTTAGCTTTCAGATTTCACTTTCAAAAGATTGTGATATTTGTAAAACACCTTGATTACTACATTGGCAAGCTTCTGTTACTTCCCTTAAGTGGATAAAAGCATTATGCTTCTGGAGGGGCTGCGCACGCTTGCTTATGCATAACACATGCTGTAGCAACTCAAGGTGCAAAGGCGTTGCAGTAAAATGTACAATATAACTTGGGGCACATCAAAGAATGTAACTCTGAAAGAAAATATCGTTGTGGTCAGACCATGGCAATCAGTCAGTGAATGGAGTCAGTCCTGCAACATAAGCAACAGAACACACTGGGCATGTTACTCCACTGCAGAACTTGGAATTCCAGTTGGAAAGACAGGGCTGTTAAGATGAGTAGAAAAGATATTTCTGTTCCACAGAAAATGAATTGTTCCAAAATGAAATTAAGTTCACAATTTGGAAATGCTAGACGTGGTTAATGTAATATTTCTCAGATCCAATTTAGGATGCATAAGTTCAAGCAGTGTGCCCTGTAGCTCGAGTTTAGACATAAATCAGACTGCAGCCATTATTTCCAGTCCAATAATGTGGATCAAATCATGCCAGAATAATAAACTGTTTAATGAAAAAGGATGCAGAGTCAGACAATGATCCATATTTAGCACTGATGAACAAGAGGATGATACCAGTGAAGCATGAATTAACACCTGAGGCATTTTACTTAACAGAAAATTGAAAATTAGAATCCTTGCATTGTGAAAGTGAAGACAGTAATGCAAAGATGAAGATGTGTGTAAAGAAACAAGAAACCCCCTGCATTTTAGACAGATATAGATTGAGTAAAAACCTCCATAAAGCAATCTATCAAAAAAATTATCAAACACGTTCTTAAATGCTGCACAACTTAGAAGACTTTCATAGCCCTTTTGGGGTTTCTTTTTGCCCGAGGTTAGAACGAAGCTTAGGGTGGCTTTGCAGACGTTGTGCACAAAGTTCTCTTCTACTTGTTCCTTTTGGGCTAAACTGAACTAAAAGGGTTCCCCAAAGCTGTCCTTTTCCTGGGGACCCAGAGATGACTGCTCCAGTCAGAGATCTGTTTGCAGTACTTCATCTATATATAACTTTTCTGCATCTAGCCATCTTTAAATAAATTTTCTTTCCAACTTTCACTGCAACACCTGTCCTCTCTCTCAGCCGTTTCTGAGTTAGCACAAATGTAATGACACTTGTAGTGACAATTACGTTCTCTGTTACTTAGTCACTAACTTTCTCTTTTATAAGACAATAAATCTAATTAAGTGCTCCTTGAGCAATCAATTGATTCATTAACTTGTAATAAATGCTTCTAAAATGCAAATTAAAGACCACTCTACAACACCTATTTAAAATGTTACCAATATTTTACAGGTTTACAGGTTCCAGTGTACACGATTTGCAGTTTGGTGCCAGACGTAGGCCCAAGAATTGATCCTTCCACACAAGATTTCCTACAAAACAGCCTTAACTCACCTGAGAACCTGTCTCAGGCAAGACATTTTCTGGCCATAAAGCTAACTGCAACGGGGAGGCACAGTTGTATTGTAGCATATGGGTTGGAAATAACTAAAGATTAGGTACTGCATGTTAATTCAGTATATGGGTTTGACACATAAGCATGAGAAACGCATCCTAAATGCATTTCATTTCAAAGAATATCCTGAGTTGGAGAGAATCGAGTCCAACATGACAATGTCAACATTTCTTGACATTTAATACTGTTTGAAATTATCAAAAATTCAGAAAAAAGCAGCCTCAGGGTAGCAAATGAGAAGGGATAGGCAGAAGGCAAATTCTAACTGCAGTCGCTCTGGTCACCAATTGCCCCTTTCCCTCTCCAGCTCCCCAGATACAGATATAAGGTCTAGGTTTTGGTTAAACAGATCCCTGCACCAACATGCTGAAAACTCCAGTGTAATGCAGTACCTTCACTTTTTGTAATGCTAGTTTTATTAACATTCCCTTATTTTAAGCTTTGCTAAAGCTGTAATACACAGAGCTGAAATCTCTAGGTCTTTCACAGGATTTCTCACCTTCTAAGAATGGAAATCGCTGAAGAGATCAGACTTCTGTGCATTCCTTGGAGCAGTTCAGTGCCCATGGAGCTAAAGGAAAACAAGGCCGATGAGCCATCAGCATAAGTACTGCAGCTCAGCTGTGTCCCACCACAAAGAATCCACACACTTCCTAGCCCGAGATAAGCAGTTATCACAGGTTAATCTATTAGTGTAACCATTTAAAAGCTTAGAAAGACTTGAGTTAGAACTGTTGAAATGAGTCATATAAGATTTATATGAATAATTTCTTCCCCACTAGTGATCTCATAAATTTTTTGACAATAATGTTTTCATGCTACTTTGGTAGTGCTTAGACTTTCAAATACTTCACACCAAGTAAATTATTTACAATTTTTCAGCAGCTAGTGAATAATTTCTTTGTGAGCAGTTGTTTACATGAATTGGCCTGCTCTGCTCTGCTCGAAGATTCTCCACTGCCCATGCTCCAAGAAGCTCTTTTAGCCACTTCAGAGGGACTGACTTGGAGAATGACACTGCCTCCACACGGTTGGTATGGATAATTATCTTGCTGGGATCTATCAGTCATTTTTTTAAACTAGCTACTGACTGGTTTGCTGGACATTGCAAAACCCAAATAAAGTGTTAGTTCAGAAAAAGGCTATTAAAAAAATAAAAAGAAAAGCATCTGATGTGTCAGTCCCTAAATGAATCATTGTCTTTATCACCCACATCACTGCTTAATTGTTTTACTTTAAAGGCAAAGGCACACAAATGATGGGTGAGTGGGAGAGCTGAACTTTTCTTTCTTTAATCAGTTTCAAACACAAGAAATAAAAACATCTACAGAAGAATTCTACACCCCTCTGGTTAACTTGGGCATGTTCTGTCTATCAACGTGCAATAAATGGTTTATTAAGTACAAAAAAGAAAAGCAAAAATAATTCACAGAACTTCCTAATAAACATGTGTTTACTTTCCAGCAGCCCAGAAGCAGGTGCAAAACATTGCTACACAGCACTGATACAGATAAATGCTGGCAGACCTCAGTTCACGAATTACCTGAATTAGTCTGGATAGTTTGATCACATCTGGAGCGCTTGGAATTCACCCTGGAAGTTAAGTTGCACTTTTACACCCAGACCACGTTAGTGTACTTATCTGGTACACCAAACATGCTCCAACGAGAGTCAAGCACTACAGTACAGCATTTCAAGGAGAACTTGGAGATTCTGGGGATACCCACACAGAACACCAAGTGAATTTTGCACTCGTTAGCACAGCATCACTTTGTCAGTATAATACATAAGAAACTAATACACTGAATAATACAGTATAACATCTCTATTTTCCACAGCTTTACTTCGCCAACATCATATCATCAGCTTCTAGTAAAGAGATCAAAGAAACTGTATTCCACCCTGGACAAATTAGCCACACTGCAAGAATCCCAGAAGGAGAAGTAAATTCCAAGAGCTGCAAATGCAGTTTGTTATGAAGCTTACACTTATCAGCAAATTATTTTGTTTAGCTTTTCTGGAGCAAATTTCATTGCAAAAAGCTAATGAATGTGTTTGCTGTTATTTCTATAAGACAAACTTTATTTGCCAGGAAAAATTAATGTTGCTCTCTGCTGCAGGACTAAAGAGGGAGCTATTGACTAAGGATGGCTTGAATATGTCAGTTGGATAGAGATACTCTCAGCACAGAGGAGAAACCCTTTTTATCTGTTGACACAGTCTGTGGTATTATTGATATGTGATAAAATGCTTAATGATCCCATGGTTCTGTTACATCCAGGGGTTGCATTTCTTATGCCATTACTTATTTGTAAGTATTTTTGGTAAAACCATGTTCAAACATGTCCAAAATACATTTTATTATTGATTTAAGCTATTTAGTCCTGCTTAGCACAAATTTTGGTGAATTTGACTGGTTCAAATGCTTAAGCAAAATAAAGGTGTTAAACTTGAAGGCATATTTGAAGCACACGCTTTGAGAGGACACTTTTTCTCAGGAGTTTCTGAGTTACAGTGAATTCTCTAACAGTTGTTTGCTGCACTACAGACTTGTACAGGTTTGGAAATGCAGTGAGGGAAGATGTGGTTGTTGATGTTTTAGTGACCTATTAGTATCTGTAGCATCTGTGAAGTGTTTTCATTACAGCTCATCATCAGGGAAGGGTGATTTGAGAGAGAATTTTGCTGAAGAATGGCAAGATGAGGCAACAAACAGACCTGGAACTGCCAATATCACTGCACATGGTCTTACCTGAGACAGTTCTTTCTCTTCTATATTCCTCATCCCAGGCAAAGTTAACTCATTTTATCTGCAAATTTAACAGCTGATCTTCCTAACAGGACTGCTGTTCTGTCTCATCATTCACATCCATACAACCTACCGCACATTTTTCTGCTGGGATTTTGTGGTTGCTTGAATGAAATCTTTCCAGTCAGCTGTGGGGTTTTTGTTTTTTTTTTTTTGTTTTTCTCCCTTTTCTTTCTTTCAGAAATATGTTGAGACAACAAGTAAAGATCATGCATGTGCTATGCCAAGCACTAGGTAGAGTTTGGGTTAATACCATCATAATAGAAAACAGCTGTACTTTTACTCTCTGATTAAATAAATGATAACACAGGTGATCCAAATCACTGGTCTTTGCTCCAACATATCTCCTTTATACAATTCCTGCTGAGCACTCGAGATGAAGAACATCCCTCCTCTCTGCCCTACACCCTAGGAGGGGCTGAGGCTTGCTGCATGCCTGCTCTGCCAGCAGCAGAAGGGAACTGCCAGCAATGGGCTGTGGCAGAGAAGGGCAGGAGCATCCTGCACAGACACTGGGAACAGGCAGGGAAATGCACTTTGGCAGTGAGTTCCTGGGAGATGAGGTGGGAGCAGAGGAAGAAGGATGCCAAACAAGAGCTGGTTCAGGAAACAGTTGTGCTTTATGTCACTTCCTCTGAGCAACAGCACTCATTGGGAAGAAGAGTGCACAGGAACGCAGGTGTCTCATGGGACCACCCTCCAGCAGTGGCCAGTGACAAAGCATTTCTAATTGTTTATAGAAATGTATGTGAAGACTGGCAGATTTCATTGAGGTTTCTTCCCCCATCTAATCCTAAAATAGGATTTCTCTACAGCTGGGTAGGGTTATGAATTTTAATAGAAATTTTGGAAGCCAATTCCTTTCTACTTACAGTGATTAAGCTACATTTATTTTGCTGAATATATTGAATTTGTAAGAGCTGCATTCATCACAGAACTAGCAAAAAGATACCATAAAATTCACAGTTAAGTGTATATCCCTTGATACATACCAGCCCTCCCTGGAAAACACTGTGTTGCTGGATTAAGACATGAAAGCCTCCCCAAGTATTGTCTGACCGCCAGAGGGAGTTCATATTGTTCCACAGACAGTGACACCACCAAAAGTGATTTGGGGAAGCTAATTAAAATGAAAAACTAATTAGAAAATAAATAAATAAATAAATAAATAGTGTGTAGACTTCCCTGCATCTATCAGGAAATTAAATTTCACAATGAATAAAAACCAAACCAAACCAAAACAAACAACAACAAAAAAAACACATTAAAGCAATTACACTTTCAATTTTGAAGCTGTGATAATGAAGTTCCCTGCCATTTACAGAAGCATTTCTTTCTACGTACAATATGTGTATCTGAAATTTATTGCAAATTTACGTTGTGGTCTGATCCTGTCTACTACTTAACATTCTAAGCCTTGTCTTCAGCTGTATGTGCTGGTATAAACACACCGTTTTCAATAGGACTTCAATTTTTCCTCTTCTAAGCTTCTGGATTTATCCTTGGGGGTTGGTCCCTGACAGCCTTTAATGTACTTTATTTATGTGGGAGTCCCAGCAGATTCAAAGGCATACTCTTTGAACAGAGTTCGTGCATTTCACAGGACTGAAGACCAAACACTGGAAAGTAGGAGCAGGGGACAAGAAAAAGCAGACAGCTGTGTGGACAACATTGGGTAGGAGTCAATTCCTACTTCTCTTGCAGCAATAGCTAAACCTATCTTCTTTCGGTGGGTGCCAGAGTGCTGTGTTATCATGTATCAGACAGAACACTGAGGAATATAGAAATAGATTTCTGTTAGAATACCGTTAGAATATTGTGCTTTAAAGAATAAGTAACTCCTATGATCCAAACTAAAAACCAATTAAAATCTTTATACCACAGTACACTATCATGTATTATGTATATGCCGTATATTTAGCTGAAAAGCTATTTCAGAAATGGTTTTAAAAGTTTAAGAATATCACCAGAATGAACAACTCAATATACACAGCTTTATGGGTATATTAATAAAAGATAATTCCTTTATGCATAGAGAGATCAAGCCTTTTGAAAATTTATATTAAAGAAACTGGAATTAAGATATGGGAATTTTGTGTAGTATCTCAAGGGGAGAAGTTTTCTGATTTAATATCTCCTTTTTTAATTTCATGTCTGCTTTTGAGTTCCCTCTCCAAGTGTTAATGATCTTTAGGATACCAAATAAATATCTGCCAACTCCTAAAACACACAAATAAGAGAATCTTCTAATGCTATCTGTAGCTCGTTCTTCAGCATCACAGGGAAAAAGAATAGATATACAAATAAATTTTATAAGGAAATACAGAATAAGTTCTATGGAAGTAGAAGATAGACGCATTTCTACAGCCACAGAAGAAGTACTATAGAGGACATAGAGAAGAAAATAGAATTTAAGATGCTATCCACAATTACCATAGCTATTTTTCCTCTATTGCCCCCCAAAAACAATATAAGGGAAAGAAAAATAATAGGTATTTTCTTTAAGTAAACTCAGAATATCTTTTAAATTGGCTCCTGCAACATTTTTTTAGATTCACTGCTTATCTTTTGCAGTGATCATTTCCATAACAATTTTAGAATCAAACAGAAGTTGTGACAAATTTATGAAAGTTCATTTATTCCACTTTACCTGTTTCTTGGCATGGATCTGAGAGAAAGCCCAAGGTTTTCCTTTATCATTACGGTTTTATGTCTGGGGGTTTTCTGTTTGGTTTTGTAGCTATTGTACAGACCATCCCTGATATCTGGTCAACTCAGCTCCACCAATACTGATGTAGAATGTATTTTCTCACTTTCTCAGTATTCTCTCAGAACACTAAATCTGTAGAGTCACTTTCAAGCCTTCAAAAGAAAATGTTTCTATCTGCTGAATTTAACCTATTCCACTATACAGGCAAATATTTTAAAATACTACAGTGTGGCTCGTAGAGTCAGAGGGGCACAGGATAACCCACGGTAACTGACTGCCTCTTCTGGACCCATGACCCAAAGGGCTCCTTCATGTTTTTCAGTTCTCCCTTCCAGCCACGTACGTGCACAAGCATTAAACCTGGAACGTAACTCACAGCCCCAGCACTGTCAGCACTCAGAGCTGGGGGCTGGACAATTTCAAATCGTCTATTTGACAGGGAAAGAAGAAACAATTCCAAGCCTTCAAAAATAATGAATTATAGCTGGCTGAAGCTTTCCAGAGATTTGAAGCGATAGTCGAGATGACTGAGTCAATGGGTGAACTATCAGTACTTTGAATGCCCTGCAAACGCAGAAGATATCCATAACATATCAGAAAATTATTTAGCTGTAGGTACATATACGTACTGTAACATTTTTAAATGTCAATATTAAACATTGGTGTGAATTTACCAGATAAATGAGAAAAATATAGGTTCTCTCAGTCCTCAGGTCTATATTCCTACTAGAAATCTTCAAGAACTGTCTTTCATAAAGAATTTCTAGCAAATTATTAGTTTTCGCCCCAAATGGCTTCTGGCTTTCTCGCAGTAATCATTAACCATTCTTTTAAATCTTAGTCAGAATGTTTTGCTAAACTACCAAAATACATTAGGAACTCATTAGTGTAGGAATAGGTCAAATTCATGCCTCATGATTTGCAACTTAAATCGTATATTGATCAATGGGGTGGTAACACAGTGTTACTGTATTTCATGACACAGATGCCAACCGCATGAAAAAAAAAAATCAATGTGAGCAATGACTCATTTTTCAATTGCCAGTTTGATTCAGAAATCACTGATTAGTTCTTCTACAGCAAGGTGCTACGAATTATTACTAAGACAATGTTTCTGACAGGTTTGCCAGGCTTCAAGAAAGCTTATATTACATATATCACATGGCATTAGTGCTCTGTAATAAGCTCACCAGTTTTCCATTTCCCTAGTAAAGATAGATATCTTCTTTGGGAATATTTGAATTCTCTCTCCTTCTACACTCATTAAACCTCAATGCAATGCTGGCATGTTTTGAAGACACGAAAGCCAACTCTAAGGAGGAGGAGGGAGGTTAAGCTTTACATACTGCTACTAAACCCTCTCTGTAGTCTCTATCAGACTGATCTCAGAGGGTCAGCAAGAAACCTTGAGAACTCTTCCTCCCTCCGTGTCACTAACACACAGGTGCTATATGTGGAAGAGTTTTTGGCAAATGAACAAATAGCAGCTTCAGTTATGCAGTCACATGGAAAGCATGTCAAGGTATTGCTTTTTAAGATGTTTGAATGAGATGGAATGGAAAAGCAGAATCACGCAGAGATGTGAAGCTATTTGCACCATGAGCATTTTGGTAAGCTGATTATGGTAGGTAGATATGTGCAAATGAACTGCTAAGCTGGATGTTGCATTGATGGCTTTTCCTGTTCACATTGAAAGCTTGATTACTCCTCCAACACAAAATAAGCTGAAGATCAGAAATGCAAATCAGGAAGATGTGAAGACCATCCATCCTGCATGGAGCACGCTTTGGTTGGTTGGCATCCACTGGGGCTTCCCACACAGCAATAAGCACTACTGAAAGATCTCTTGGTTTTTTTACAAAGTGAACTTAGGCAAGCAAATCACACTGCTGTTAAGTGCACTTCAGCATCAGCACTGATGTTAGCTTTTGTGCACACTGGATGGAAACAACCCTCTCAACTTCGCAAAAAGCTTTTCCTTAACTATAATGATAAAAATATATATATAATATTAAATATTAAAATTATAAAATATCAAAATAATTTTCACTTCATGAAATATTAATAATATTTCATTTAATTAATATATGCAGGAATGAATGCAGTCAAATTTGCACATGAAAGGACTACCACAAGATTTCATCAAGGTCAGGGATGGAAATACAAGTCTCTTGTGCAAGGAAGGGCACACAGTACCACCCAAGCTTTGCATCCAGTCACGATATTCTGTCCTGAGAGCCCCTGACATTGTGATGATGACCTGTTGCGTGATCTGAGGGGACCCAGATGGTACTTGGAGCAACTTGCATCATCCTACACATGCTGGAGGAAACTTTTTTCACTTGTTTTTTCCTTCCACTCCAGTGATGCAAGGAGAAGCGCACAGAGACTACAAGCCCAAGTTTTAAGAGTCTGCTGACTCCTTAAATCAGGACCTATGACTGAATTATAGCATATCCTGACTTGGAACGGACCGACAAGGACCAAAGTCCAACTCCTGGCTCCACACAGGAGCCCTCAAAATCCAAACCCTATCTCTGAGAGCGGTGTCCCAACACCCTCTGAGCTCTGGCAGCACAGGGCCATGCTCACTGTCCCTTGGGACAGAACCTTTTCCTAGCCCCCACCTGATCCTCATCTCCCCTTGTGAAGTCTCAAAGTCACCACGAGTGACTGTGCTACTCCAACTGGAGCCAGAGGAACAGTCGGGCTCGCAGTTAACATCCGCTGGAATGTGGTTTCACACTTCCTCATTCCACAGCGACTGCACAGCATGGCCTTGAACACCTGCACGGGGAGAAACAAACTTCCTGTACAGTTAACAGGAATTTGTCATGGGGGTGCTTTATGAAATTTCAATTCACTGGGATGAAAACCAGCAAAAACTGATGAATCGCCTGTCTTCCAAATATAAAGATTGCTAAGTCTTATCTTGCAATACAAATGTAGACATCTGGTCATCAGATGTTCATATTCACGTTTTTGCTGATAAATACACATTGAGTGGGTGGCTGTTACCAGCTGTTTGGTTGTGTTTTTTTTGTTTTTTTTTTCTTTAATATAGCATTGTTGGACAAATTGTTTGTAAACAGGTGATAGAGCACCATCTCAGGACTAAAAATGGCATATTTTTCCCCCCAGAGAAAGAATGTTTTAGTAAAAATGCATTTTCAGCTTCATAAACCTGCATGCTTTGGGGCTGAATTTCCCAGGTACAGTGTCTGCTGAGAAATAGGGCAAAATAAAAATAAATAATTTCTTCTATTTAGATATAGTAAAAATGAATCATTTCAACTTATTTTTGAAATACTTCTAAATTTGAATATTTTACGTTATGTATTTTATATGTTAAAGCAAAAAGAAATACATAGGAGATTTTTTTCTTAAATTGAAACTGAATACTTCATGTTCAAATTTCTAATATTGTTAGGAGAAAAAACAGAGCTGGTATGCTTTTTGGAGAGAGCAGGGAGGCCAGTACTGCTCAGCAAACCATACAGAGCAGGATAATATGCAAGTACCCTTCCAATACAGAACATCACATCAGTAAATAGATTGTGCCTGCTCCCACAGAAAGAAGCATTTGCCTAAAAACACTGCCACATCATCATCAAAATCCTGAATTAGTATTTCCAAAAGTCTATTAGGTTTGTCCAGATTTGGCAACAAGTTTTTCTTCAAGCACAGAAGGGCTATGAAGAAAATGTAGGGAGAGTGCTGTACACCAAGTTCCAACCTGGAGCAGAATTTATAGCTATTTAGAGCTAACTTGCAAATAAATCTATTAAAGACAGAATTTATATTGGAAACACTGACAAGCTCATCAGCCGTAACTGAGGTAGTGGTCACAGCTGTTATGCAGCGATGGCATTAATTTAGAAAGAGGATACTGCCTCAAATCTAAAGTGTGATGAGTAGTGTCTGTAAGGCAGCATCTCCTTACTGTCAGTGCTGGGCACACACAGCTGTGGTAAGTGCATTTCTAGCCTTTTCTCTTGTTGTAAGATACAATTTCAACTAATTAAAAGCAATAAAATAAGAACAGTGCTATTCCACTGTACAGCATGACAGCTGCAGTTAATGCTTGCATATTAAGCGCTATATCTGAGTGCTTCAGACCTCCACTACTTTAATATCCATTAGGCAGAAATCTGGCCATCAGGCCCTGCTCTCTCTTCCTCTCCACACACCCTCATGGTGAGCATGCAGCCTATCCCCTTGGTCCTTTTCCATCCACACCTCTTTTCTCACTTTGTACCAACATTTAAAAAACAATCCAAAAAAACCCAAACGCCAATAACCTCAGCAAAAAATGAGTATACCTGTATCACCATGTTTGTTCCCAGGCACCTAAGAGTCATTCATGCTCACTTGTATGACTGTAGAATCATTTAGGTTGGAAAAGACCTCTGATATCATCAAGTCCAACCATCGGCCCCCCACCACCATATCCACTACATGTCCTTAAGTGCCACATGACTCTTGGCAGGACAGACATCTTGCTCCCTCCACAAGAAAGTCGGGGCAGGGTTGACAGAACCAGGTCCTCCCCATCCATCCCTGGCAAACTGCCCCAATCCTCAGCACCAGGATGGGCTCCTTGCACCTGAGCTGCCACCAGCTGCTGAACCCTGTGCTGCTGGGCACTTAACATGCAGGCTGGGAACAGTTAGACACCAGCCTCTGTGCAGTTTCCTGGTCAATAATTCCTTTAACTCAGAAAGATACCTTGGACTTCAGTTGTAGATACATGGGGAAAAAAAAATATTAAAACCATCTAAAAGCTCACTTTTTACCCTGACCTTAGCTGAAAAAAAAGGCTCAGAATCTTCTTGGGCACATCTATTAAAGAAGAAACTTTTCAACCATAAGCATTCCATGTAAATGGAAATATTTACTAGGCCAGATATGTGCAACTACCCTAGGCTAAACCATTCACACAGCACATGAGGGCTATATTTTATTCCCACCCAGTTTAGCTCCTCAGCTGATTGCTGCAAAACATTCCTTTGGCCTTATAACTTCCCATGCAAGTCTAAGTCCACCCAAGCCTCAGGACTGCTGTCATTGGCAGAGAATACAGAACTCAACTTTTGGTTCAGTTGACAATTATTAAATCTGATTTTGAGATTACTCTTTGATATAGCTGACCCTCAGAAGAAAAAGCATATGCAAGACTATGAAAGGCCTATGTGTTCCTTCCAGGCAGGATTCAAAAACAGTTTAAATTTAGCTTGAAAATATCCATGTTGTTATCTATCCTCATTAAGGGTTGTTTGAAAAGTTCTCACTCAACCATTTATACAGCTTTTTTTCATTAATATGCATATATTTCCTTTCATCCATTTAAGAATGTGATAAACAAGTTATGCTTCTCACTGATGAAGAACTCAACACTGGTTTGAAACACCACTTATTTGAAATTCATAAATCACTCCTAGCATAACTCATTCTTCGCTTTCAACCCCTCATCCCACCTCCGCTGTCACTCAGAAAGCAGCAGCCAGCCAGCAATTTGCTACGTGGCACTTGGTGCTCATTCATGTATTGGTCCACAGGAGCTTTGAGAGTTCACTTCCATCAAAATAGCTTCTCTCTTAATAAGATCTACCAGGATGGTAAACAAGCAGATCAGCGTTTCTGTTTATTACAACTGTTAATTCCACATTTAATAATTGACAAATTGAACACTGATACATTCTGAGTGTACGTAATAATCTTGTTTCCTACATCTGTTACAGTCATTTAAAAGAACAACAATTCTTCGAGGTTATGTGCACAAAGCAAAGTGGAAACATGAGGAGCTGTGCATTACTCTGTCACCAAAACAATGAAGTCAGTGAGACCATCAGGAGTAACAGTGCACTCTATGATGGAGACACTAGCCCTAGATCACGTGTATCTAATACGTTCTAATGCACCACATTAGCAAGAATACTACTGCCACCCACGGCACATTTCCAGTTCAGGGTCTCTGTCCAGACCAGCCAGACACGCAATGGCTCCATACACCTCTCCTTCCCTCATGCTCCTAGTTAGCTTTGTGGCATAAATCCCGAGTTTACCATTGGTATACTTGCAGACCTGGCTGCAAAGGCATTACTTCATCCTACATCAACCTAGTCAGAGACAGCCAGCATGACTTAAACAACAGCAAACTACACCTGACCAATCTGGTGGCCTTCTTTGATGGCTTAACTGCATCAGTCAACAAGGGACCAATGTCATCCACCTAGACAGGTAAGTTCAGGGTGGCATGCCTGCCCACATAAGGGGTTTGGAAATAGGTGGTGTTTAAGGTACCTTCCAACCCAAGCCTTTCTACAATTCTGTGATCTGAAAAATCTTACATCTCTCAGAATCAGTTACCTGTGCTTATGGCTCCACAGCCTCTTGGTGTTTGTGTCAAAGGTAGGCTTTCTAGATTCCTCAAATGTGCTTAGTTCAGACAATATGAGAGGTGTTCGGCTTCTACTCAACTCCTAATTAAAATAAGTAGTACACTGCTGTGCAGACAGCACACTAAAGCCAGCGACTGCACTTGGTTTATTTTCGATATGTCAAGTAGCAGTGCACTGCTGCTACAGAGAGACCGTGCTATTCATAACCTCTGACACAGAACTAATAAGTTCACCCAAATACAAAGTCACGGCTTGGCTGGGAGTAAAAATGCTCAGAAGACAAATTTCATATAAAACACCTAAAACAAAAACAGCTGCAACTGATCCAAACAAAATTCTTTAGAGTTCTTTATATGTGCACACTGTAGCTTTTAACTGCTTTCAACATGTACTTTGATGGAAAAGCTTTCAGACTCATTTCCATAGCAGAATTGGAATCATGGTAGCAATCAAAGCTGAGTTATAAAAAACGTGTCATTTGCAGATAGAAAAACAAAATGACATATTTGGCCTCTTCGGCTATTTTTTTTCTGTACTAATTTCTTCCCTAATCCACTCATCATTCCAATAAAGGGAAGAATTAATTTATTTTACATTAACATAAAGCAGATTGGCTCAATCAGTGACGGTTTGTGAAGGGTACCTCAGTTGTGCATTTCCACAGGTCCCAACAGAGCAGGTTTTCTGAGGCACATATGCTTCTCCCACAAAATGGGCATATTTTCAAGTTTCTAGTTATTGAGAAAAGGTAATTCAGTTCCTCTTTATTTTTTATTTCACTCTTCCTATCCCTCAGCAAGGATCCCAGCAACAGTACTGAAGTTCTATTCTAAGAGAAATGCTTACAGGGTTTTGTTTTTTTTGTTTTTAATAGACAATATGGGCCAGGTAACTTACACACCTTCTTCACTGCTCACCAGGCTGGACCACAGCACCTAGCACACACCACTTTCTCACTTATGCTAAAGTTATAAAGTCCATTGGATCCAATGAGAGCTAAGAAACTTGGCAGATCCATGTAGCAGCATTGGAAACTATGCTTGCAAACTAACCTCTCCTGAAGTGCCAGAGAGCACTTCGGATCAATTTTAAGAAAATCATAAATATTCCATTGCACTTTTCTTCAATAAACCTCTCTACCAGCTATTATATAACCGAAGAAGCATATGGAATTACATGTGGTTCAGCATTAACTGGGATATTACTTGAGACTTTTTAATTTGTAAGGATGTAAGGGTATGTTTTGAACAACAACATATGTCTACTCTAAAGCTGGCCATTTGATTTCAACCAACCAACAGGGAGGGAAAACCTGTCGGTTTGGTGACTACAATAAGACAACAGCACTTTTCAAGAGCAAACAGCTCTCAGCTATAGCAACACCACCAACAGCCAGGGCATACAGAGCGACAAGATCGATTTCACTTCATCTAAATTCAGTCTCTCTATATTTTAGATTATTTCTGCAGAATTAGAATAAAGGAAACTATTCAGCAAGACAAATTAAACAATTAAGATTCCCACACAGAGTGAATATTATGCTTTTTTTTAAACAGTGTTTACTAGAGTTTCCTCAAAATTACGAAACGAAAAATTATAGTTAGAAAAAAAAAAAAGAAAACACCCACTGTACCATCACTAAAGTCCAGCATAAACACAGCTAAGATGCTCTGTCTGTGAATGCTGGTAACCCAGACCCCAGTCTAGGGACTGACACCCCAGCTTGACCTGTCTGGTGATCACTGAACTGTTTGACACTCGTCGTTGTCACTGAGCCTGATCTAATCACTACGGGCCCATTTCAGGCTCTGGACTTTCGGCCCAGCACTCGGCTCCTGCTGCTGAGGGAGCAGCCGGCCCTCCCAGTTCCCTGACTCTTCAGTTATAAATTTTCATTTTCTTTCAAGCTACCAGAAATAAGAGCAAACATGAACCTTAGAAGATCTGTACAAAAAATGCATGTCAAGGTGCACATCTCCTTTTCAACCTCTCAGCCCTCCGCGGCAGTGTAATATACAGCTCTTACTGACTTTGTTGCTGTATCACCATGTACGAGTAAATGAATTCACTGCCAATCTTATGTCAATGCTTCCTAATGAGAGCTTTGTTTGAGTTTCCCTTTTCAAGTACGTGCAGAATAATGGATAGACCACAGTGAAACGTGTCTCTCATATTCTTTGATGGAAATCATAAACTCTGACTACATAGCTCCAATGATTCACAGCACTTCCAAAATCCAAAGCAGAATTCATTCTGTGCAAGACACTGCTGCAGCCCTCATTTGTTGTTTTTTCCTTAAAAAATGCAATATATAGATTCATACACATTTTATGTAAGTGAAATATATATATAGGCTTTCCACGCGGCCATGTAATTATGCAAAAGAAAATGTTAATATTTTATCTATGGCATTCATACTAGCTTAATAAAATCTCTATTCCCTTAAGTAGGAGAATTAATAATTCTGGATCTGAAGAGCACTGGTTTAAGTCTTTAAAAGGATTTATTTCTTGTAACATAATGAAAGCCTGTTCATCTAAACTAATCATGGACAAAAGCTAAGCTTCATGAATAGTGTTTACATTTTTTGACAAACATCTAATGAACACACAGATTAGTTTTTCCAAGTTACTGGGTAGGATCATTTTGTGAATTGCTGTTGAGTAGTCACAGAAAACTACAGCAAGGTTACTCATTATTTCAACTGGACATTCAAGAACAAAACGTCACAAAGAGAGTCATTATCAAGGAAAACCAAAGAAGTCTTTCAATACTGTCAGCCTACCTAAATTTTGCAAGTTCACATTTCATATAAAATTGAGTCCTCTGGTAGAATTTGTTATGTGATTTGTCTCATGAAACAACTAGGACAGGTGTATGCATCAGGAGTCTATAAGAGCATACCATTAAAAATCAAAACATTGATCAAAATGTTCATTTACCTTGCTCTACCAAACACATCCTGTGGAATTTACAGTCAGATAAGAATGCTTCTAAACCTTAAATATTTTTAACTCTGATTTCACAGAACATTCAAGAGGAAAGGAGCTGAAGAATTAGGAGCGTCATGTGGAGAAGGCAAAAAGAAAATAAGGAAAGTAGGTGTAAAGTCATAACCTAAGTAAATGAAACATTTCAATATACTTCATGCAACTCTATGGAAACCAAGGGTAGTATTCTGATTTCAGTAAGCTTTGAGCAGGCTTTTAACAAAAACTCAGTTAAATTTGTCATCAGAAGAGAGAAGACTTTTGTTCCTACTTCAGTAGCTAAGACAAGCAGCAATTATTTGGAAGTATTTTATGGATCTCACAAGAAGTAATCTCGCACAGGACCTGGATCAGAAACAGTGAGAGGTGACTTTCCATAAACACATAATATTAAATTTTTTTTCAGACTTAAATGCTATTCAGGCAATATCAGTCCAGATATACTACAAAATGGACATGAATGCCATATCATGCTTGACTTCTAAACCCACCATTTTCTACAGGTAACCACAGTTGCTTTAGGTCTATATTCCACATCCACACCTGGAAGCTTGTATGAATACATAACTGTTCAGAAAAAGAAGTAATGTATGAAAGCACTGGAAATTAAATAAACGAAATACATTTTTATCTTAACTTAATCACTCTTGGTTTGTTACTGCATTTGATGAAGGAAGTCATCTACCTGCAGCTCTAATAATAAGGTTTTAGGAGATTCAATGTCTTAAATTTATTACAGTGCTATCAATGTACATCCAGAGAAGATTAATTCTATTTGCTTGTAACCTTTTTTTAACATCTAAAATGAAAGGGAAAATCTGAATAGCTATATTTCTTTCTAAGCTTTCTCAGAAGCCTACATCAAACGTAGATCCAATATTATTAGAAAGATAGAAAATGTAAAGACAGGCATTTGTATTCATATGCAAAAATGCAACTTCAAAAGCATACTTTCTCTACAAAGGTGTTTATTAAATGGAGAGAAGAGAGCTCAATGGGTTATCTCTTACTCCAGAACAATCTTCCTCCCTATCCAAACACTTCTAAAGAAATCTTCTAAGCACTTCATCACATTCCTTCACTAGTTGCACTCTGCTCTCCTCCAGCCATTATGCAGATCTAAACACAATGCCTTGCTGAAAGCTGTAGCTGTCAAAGACTGCAGAGAAAGAGCCTTATTTTTCCTTAGTTTCTGACAATTTATATCCTGTTTCAAAATTTATAACTCCCATGTTTGTCTACCTTTTTTTATTATTATTATTGTTGACAGTGTGTCATACATTACTTTGTCTTCATGCAAGGATCACACAGTGACCTGCTTGTTCCGTGGTAATTCATAGAGATCACACAAACAAGAACTAAGATGTAGAAAATTGAGATTTCTGCTTTAAATTCAGCAACTTGCTTCATAGGATCAGAGCTAGCTCCCAGCTTGCTCTTTTTTTTTTTTTTATTAATAAAATAATAATTTTATGTATTCCTGGTAATCTACACGAGTCCCCTAAAATGATATACTAGGATTTTTAAGTATTAAACCTCACAAACATTCAGAGCAGATGTTTTTAAGTGTGGTATTTTTAGCTGTGTAACAGTAGACTGTGATATGAAATGACTTATGACTCAGATACAATTCTTTTATTCGTACTTTTTTTGTGTTTCTCCAAAAGAAACAAATCATTTATGACTATTAACAAAGGGTGGATATCCATAATGCAGTCAATTAGATTGAGCCTTTAGACTTGTTAAAACTGTGTTTGGTTGTACAGTTGGAATTCAGACAGCTGCTTTTCCCGATCTGTTCAGAAACCATACGAGATGGAAAAAAAAAAAAAAGACACAGCAGAGAAAACAAGATCCCATTTTGGTTGTCATTTTGTGAAATTAATGTTGCTTGTGGCATTTCTGTCTCTTCAACACTTTATAGATCTATGAAATCTTGTTTCTTATGGCAACCACAGCTGATGGCTGTTGAATCATTATTCACACTTCAGTGGAATCTGATGGGGGTTTTTAGCTTATTTTTAAATGGACTATAATTTATTTGATTTTATGCAGAACAACTATTCAGACCGCATGGGGTAAATTTTCAAGGTGGTGAGTAGGAGGTACAATGCAAGCAGAAATCCTGTTATTTGTTAATAGAATTTGTCTGCATCCTTCTGTTTATTGCTTTGAAAATGCATCACTATCTCATTTACAGTGTAATCCTATTGGCAACACCATCAACTCCAAACAGACCTGGTCATGTGCACGGCTCCACATATGGCACCGTGATGTAAAAGCTCCTGAGCAGGACATGACCTTAGGATTAGATTTCCATGCAGCTAACAGATCCTCTCTTTACTCTGTGGACCCCCTCATCACTGCTTTTCTCACTGAATTCAAACACTGTGTTAGCAGCAAAGGGATGGGTAGAAAAACTCCCTCTAGAGGAGATAAACACAAAACATAGATGTATACTACTAATGGATTCAAGGTTCCTGGGCAAAGTTTGGAGAGGAGAGGGTTTCCTGGTCTACTGTACACTGAAGTTAAGATGGACAGTTGGCAATGCCTCTGATATTTTGAATACATCACATACAACAAATTTTGGGTTTTGTTAAAGTTTAATTCCCGGTAATTACGGCTTGTAACCAAATCTCACCTGACATTTAAAGGAAATACATGTATTTTTTACCTGAAAGATTGTGGGGAGGAAGTAAAAGCCTAAAAGCTATTTAGAAAAGATCTTACAACAATCACCTTTAAAAGTTTCATGAATTTATGCTAATATAAGCAATACTGGTGTTAATTTCTTGTGGTTGGGATTAATTCAGTACCATGAAGCAAACTTACCAGAAATAATCTGTAAAAATGACTGGGATTAGGTAGCTAAGAGCTCTCTTATTTTTGTTATTTCCAAACCATTTAGTTATGTATAGGTAAAGGAATCATGTTACCTTTAATGCTTTTTGATAAAATCCTTACTCACTTGTCAGCCTGGCTAACTTCAGTTTGCTAAAAAAGCAATAGAAGAGCAGTATAGCATACCCTGAGATTTAATAACACCACAAACGAACAAGTGTCCACTAAATAATTTTGGATACACATCTATGAAAGCTTTCAAACACCTACAAATTAAAGTTCCACTCTGGAGAGGTGAGTGTGTTAATGTTAAGGACCTATCATGTTGTCTGTGAATACAAATTCTGTAATTTTTTTTGTTTTTTTATACATTTAACAATATGATATTACTTGTAATAAGAGCACCATCACCCATAAATCAAGAAGATAGTGAGGTTTTATAAATCCAATGCCAGTGGTGTGGCAATAATGGAGCAATTTGTATTTTTGGTCAGCTCTGAGTTCTTCAGAATACAGAGTTCTTCCACATAATTACAGGAGTAAAAAACAACAAAACAAACCATACAAAACATAAGTAAATCATTTAGTCATCAAAAGTTATAGAAAAAGGTGACTATATTATACAACTTACAACTATAAATCTGTTTCTGTTTTCTGATATTTTTCTCCTGCCCAGACTGGCATAGTTTTTTTTTTTTTTTTTTTTTTTTTAGTAATATATATGTATATCTTTTTAATGTTTTCATTTCTTATTCTAGAAGTTCTGATCTCGCTACATTTTTGAAAAGGGAAATCATTTCAGACCTTGGTGCCCCACTACAAAAAAATATCAAAAATGATATTTAAATCAAGTTAATAACTCACTGTTCCCATTTTGTGCATTTTCTTCCATTACCTTTGGTCCATTGGTTCATCCATTTTTAAAAGGTTTAATTTCCTGTTGGATCATTGACTGCATTTGTAACAGGTTCTCTTTCCATTGTGAGCTTATGAGGCAAATAGCATTATGTTTGCAAGCACCGATGAGTGTGTTCACTAAAGGCCAGCATTTTTTTTTTTTTTGATGTGCTAGTAAACCCTTTCTGCATTCAAGTAAGATGAAATAATTGTTACTTTTGTATGCTTAAGTTATGCTAAAGCTTTTTATAACACCTACCTTCTCTTCCGATACGTATGATCTGACCCTGAGCTATCACAATAATTCCAGCAGCCATCTAGGAATACAGAAAGTATGATGAATGTCACATGTAAAGGGTTGGAAGTGTTTCTTGCAGTTGTTTAAAGGCACTGCCACATCCTGCTATGTAGTGACTAATTGAAGATTGCTGCCAGCATAAGCTGGGCCTTCAAGGGAAATCAGCGATTGAATTTTCTGTTAAACTTTCCTTGTATTTCATCTCAAGGTGAACAATGTATTTCATAAATTGTTATAGCTAAGTATTTTGTTTTTAAACACAGACTAAAAACTTTAAATATTCTGTGGGACAAAGCATGTTTTTCAAAGCCACTGAAGCAAGAGTCAGAAGAAACCATGAAGCATTCCTTGTAACACTGAGAGATAGCAGAACATCAAGGAACTATGAGAGCAATATGCCAAGTGAAGAAATAGTTAAAAACTGTTCTAGACCAGATATAACCTGAAGAATGATCCTTATTTATAAGAACTAAGGCTAGAGCTTCTACTGAGAATTTATGCTGCTTTACCAACCGCATTTCAGAAGTGGAGCTAAGCCTGAACTGCTGGGCTAAGCCACCAGTTATAACTGTACATAACTGGTTATGTAAATCTGTATACTATGTCTGGCAAAGCTGGGCTGCAGAGCTATGCCTGCAACAGCATCTTCCACTCATTTTATAGTGACTCACTTAGGACACTGATCATGACCCACTAAAGGGCTGATGAAGGTGATGGGGCATCTTCTGGTAAAATGTGACAAAGGCTCCTGGCAGAATAAAGACAATTCCATGGCAGTTTTTCCAGGTAATGAATTTTGGAGATGGAGTAATTGAGATAAACTGAGGTAGCTTAGAAACTCTGACAGTGTTTCAAATATATATCACTGGTTCACTGCCTCTTGAAGACATTTGAAGACATTGCCAGTCTGTGCTTCTCAAGAGGGTTAAAGAACCACACAGGCTTGCACCCTGGGAAAGCCAGGAAAGTTAATCCAAGATGATAGATGAAGTCCAAGTTATATGTTTATGTTTGCATTTGATTCTAACTCAAAGCATAGATAAGGCAAATTTATGAATATATATATAAACCAGTGTAACAACACTAGTATCTGTGGGTTTTACACATTAAGATGCTCAGAGAGTTTAGGCAGCTTACAGACTCTTGACCAAGCTAACCCTAGAAAGCAGAAAATGAAACGTGACCTGCAATATTTCAGATCGTTAAGTAATGCAAGAGTATACACACAAAAGATCCATAGGATACCTCTTTATTCTAATCATAATTCTAAAGATACATTCTAAATCATAGGTATGATTTAGATAACAACAGCTTTCACCACAGAACCGCAGCACGTGTCAAACACTGTGCATCGAGCTCTGAGAAGAACGAGCTCAATGACACATGGATGGTTCACAACATCTCAGAAGCCACAGTCACAGCCAGCAGATTAATGCTTAACAGGAATCTGTTCCCAGTGGGATCACCCTCTTTAGATGACTGAGAAATCACTGCAAGCTGTGACAAGGAAGAGGAAAAAGAAGAGAGAAGTTTGTATTCTAGAGCTTTTAACATCAAAGTCTCATTGGACTTTCTCTGCACTTGTTTTAGGCACGGAAAAATGAAACCCTAATGCCTGCAGCAGTGTAAGGTCTACAGTAGGAGCACAGAAGTAAAGCTTTCCATCCACCATTTGGATCTTCAGAAGAGCTTCTGTTCTAAGAGTGCATTTCCAGCTCCTGAGCACTGGACTTCTAAGCATTCAGATACGGCTCCTGCCTCATAAAGCTCATAAGCTATTCCAGTAACCAGCAGCAGAAGGATGAAGATGCTGAGGTTGCTGAGTATTCAGAACCCTTATCTGTGGCAGGAAGCAAGCCAACAGAAACTTGCTGATGCCAACGGTAGCAAACTGACCCGAAAGCCAGATGCCGAACACTGCAGTTTCTCACAGCCTCTCCAGAGCTCCCTTCCTGGCAGCCCAGTAAGTGTCCTCTGGTGGCTACAGCAACGTGAAGGTTCAGGATTTCTGCAAAAGGAGGTTGTGTGCTGCAACAGCATCCAGAGCGTGCCAGCCTTGGCTGCACCTAACTCCCTGAGGAAAACCTCAGCAGAAACAGCGACCTCACTGGAAAGCCTGCACTGACAACAGCTCTTATCTTAATGACAAAAGGAATCCTATAAAATGAGGATAATGATTTGTAATTCAGATAAGAGGAAGAGGTAAGTTTTATTGTTGGATCATTTCATCACAGTAATATTTAAAATAATGAATACAGCCAAGATTACAAATAGGCTGTGTTTCTTCCCTCAATGACTAAAATCACGAGCACCAGAACTCTAAGTACTAGGGAAGATTCATATTTACGCATGTATTTGCATAATATTTTTCATGCTCTTTTTCCTGATAGTATAGACTCACTTGAAATCCAAATTATTTTCCATGGCACTTGAGAAAGGAAAGGGAATTCTTTATAAAGACTCCTATAAATATTTTTTACTTCAACAGTGGATCAAATATTCATTCATTTATTTCAACACTGACTGCAAATTGGTGATAAACACGGTTGTTTAAAGTCTAATATTTTTGCAGCATGGGACTATTGACTTAATGCTTTTTATTAGATGGCTTTACATAAAACACCAAACTGCAGAGAAAAGATATTTTGTGCAAAACTAGACTAATATAACAAACATTTCAAATACATACTTTTTAAATATAAACATACAGAACTGTTCTTAACTAGGGAGAAAAGCAGACTTATATTTATTGCCTGTATTAATCATAACTTTCTTAAAACCTCAGAATTTAAAAACCTAAAAATTACACGCACAAAAGGCAGAAATCCTATGAGTATGACTCATGGATATGAAAAATGAAAGTGCACAGACCCATAATTTTTAAAAGCTGTCAATATTTCAAAGATTTTGATCATTTAACACAACAAAATAATGCTGAAGTCCAGCTAAAAATACTATTTTAAAGTAAAATTTCTTCTTCTCTAAAATAAACCAACTGCCCCCCTGCAGAGGTCTTGAGCAAGCCTGCCTGCAAGTTTTGCCATTTCCTTTCAATAATTTCCCTAACTGGATGATACCCACATCACAAGGCTGGCTGCAGGTTACCTTACTGACACAGCCCTCACGTGGCACCACTCGGCCTCCCAGCCAACTCTTATTTTTCTTGGGTGATCAATCATTCATCTCATTCCTTTTTCAGGTACCATTGCTCTTCAGGGTTTTCTCTTCAGGGTTTTGCACTAAATTATTCTCCTCAATAATATGTAATAGGTGAGAAACCCAGGCTTCTGCAAAGGTTGAAATTAGCTTTTATTTAGGAGCAGTATAAGACTGTGCATTACTAAAGCTGTATTTTGAAGACTTTAAACAATTCTAAGCCAGGTGACACTTCTTGCACTTCTTCTCTACATGGTCTTGAATTTAACCTTAGGTGGCTACTTAATTTAATCCTTTTTATCCTTATTTACAGAACTCAGAGTTCCTAAACTAGGACTTCAGTAGACAGAGCAGATGGTGCTGTCTTTTTCCTTCAAGGACAAAAAAAAATTGCAGTCAAGTCTGGACTCCTTGACTGAGGTGAAATGTGCAGAGCTTCCCTGTACGCCGGTACACAGGGATGGCCCACTGACTGGCTGTGGGAAACACAGTCCATTTTGAATTCCAGGGATAATGAAGAATTGAGCTGCAAGCTCAATTCTTCAAAAAAAAAAAAAAAAAGTCTCAGAGCATATTACAGAAAAAAAATGATTTTTAAGTACAGAGAAAAGGAAGATAAATGCAAAAAAAGATTTCTGGAAGGAAAGCTCTTAATTCTTAGACAAGTTGGAACTTAAGCAAAAACTGTAGTAGTCTAGAAATAAGAGGAAGCTTGCACCCGAAATGGATTCTACAAATAAAACTCAGTGGAGTTCCCTGTATGAATACATGGGTGCCAGTGAGGCTTAGCTGAGATTAGTACAGCAACCAAATGATACATAGGAATCAAGACTTGTGGAACATGGCCAATTTTTCTTTTTGCTCTACTTCCCACCCTCCTGCAACAAGTCTGTGTCACAGATGCCCTTTTAGTTTCCAGAACACGAAGACGAAGGCCTTTTCCAATAGGTATTTTTCTCAAGTTCTACACAGTTTTGGCACATTAGTTTTTCCTGAAGTTCATAATTTCTATTTATTATTCCATGCATGCACATGAAAATGTTTACTTAAGCAAAATCGCCTTGAAAGAAGTTCTTGAAATTGTTTTAATACAAGAACAAATATGACATTCATTTTTTAGATGAGGACAAGTGGCAATATTCAACCTTGAAAATTGTGTTGAAAAAAGTTATTGTCTCAGCCTAAAAATTTCAGTTTCTCATAAGATTCTGAATTGCAATGTAACTTGGCATCAAACTATTATAGACAAAACGTGTTAAGAAAAAATGACAAAATACTAACTTATGTGAGATGCCTTCAGTGAGGCATAAACACTGCACACAGTGCAAGGTCTGTGGAATTTCTCACAGGGCAGCGTTTCCAAGACTGGATATTTGGCCAGCTTTTTGTAAATAACAGCCCCAGTTACTTGCCAAAAAAAACTTAATAGTGGTCCTGATAGAGATCTTAAAGTAGTGGTAAAAGAAGGAAGGCTGTATGAACATCTTAAATCCATCACACTAGTTTTGCATTCTTGTGCCTACACATCTTCGCTCCCAGGTAAGGATCACGTCCAATTCTTGTGAATTCAGACCTGCCAGACCATACTAGAAACCCAACAGCCATAAACAACCCCACTGACATTTCTGGCATGTGTACAACTCCTTGGAGTTGCGCAGTACCCGTGACAAGGGGGCTGAGGTTTTGAGTCAGACCTCTAATGCTGCAGCAATGCAAATCTGAAATACAACGATACACATCTTTTCTTCATACAGTCACAAATGGCACCATGTCATGCAGAACTTCCTAAGACATATGTCTATGAATATCTCACAAATTTATATTAATTCAGTTTTCAAGAAACTTGCTACCTCAACTTTGTTCCTCCAGCTCTGAGATTTGGGGTAGGGTAAAGTTGTTCTGGTAGTGCAAATTTTGCCCATGAAATTTAGCTTTAAGATAAACCATCTAAATAATTTTATTGAAATATTTAAGTTTATGACCAAATGTTACTGCCTTCTAAATATTTTAAAAAATAAAACCCTTCAATTTTGTATCAAAATTATATTTGCTTTAGAGCTACTTCCTTGTTCAGGGCTTGAGAAGGCAGCTTGTTCACCCATAGCCAGCTAATTCCTCAGCATCAGTTTATCGCATTTGTATTTCAAAATATCAGTTGAATTTCCACTTCTAGCATTTCCTTTGCTTGCCTGTGTGGAACCTGCTTTGTAGAAGACAGAGAAGCTTCAAGTCCCAAAGCACAAGAGTCCCCTGAGGTCCAGGGAGACACAGGAGAACCTTCAGAAGGTCCTGCTTCCTTCTGAGACTTTCACATACAGGTGCGGGGCTCACAGTAAACATAGAGGAAAAGTGGCTTACAACTGGGCTTTCTGCAAAATGCCACTGTTGGAAGCGGCAGGAGAAAACAGAGCCATGGAAGGCACTAGGTCCCAAGCAGCTTCTGGATCCTCTCTTCCTAATAGTTCCCAGAGTTTAAGTGTCTCCCATGCCACCAAAGGCTAATCTGTGCACTAATCTGTGCCTGTTTTCACCTTCCTTGTTTGCTAAATTTGAGGACAGCAGATGGGCGATGTTTATTTTAGGGATAACCTCATCTGCTGTTTGTATTGGGGGAAGAAAAAAAGTGCTCACTGATGGCTTCCTGCTGACACCTCCAGCTGAGACTGACATTTGTTTTTCTAGCTGTTATTGGTTTCTAATTATGTCTGGATATTCAGAGGATCAGCTAATTTGCTCCGTAATTTTTGGAGGCAATTTTTAATTCCCTTTCAAATTTTCTGCTAATTTCATGGAATTAAATATGCAAATACGGTGAGACTAAACCCAGTGGGACTCCCTGGGGACTCAGTTCAGGTGCCTCAGTAGAGCTGCCCTCTGCATTGCAAATACAGATTACCCAACGTGAAGGTAATTAGGTGGGGGCCAGGAAAGGCAAGGAGATTTTTCTTCTTGTGTTGTCCCACTGACTGCAGTGTGTCAGCACGGGTCAATTCTTGCTGCTGGGCAAGGGAGCGATGGGCAAGGGCAGAGCAGTACACAGTCTTGAGCAGGTAGTTGTTGTAGATTGGAGTGTAAATTGGAGACAAGGGGACTCTTTAGAACTGATGAGACCGTGTAAGACACCAGTGCTAGCAGTATGAAAGGGATGGGGATACAGTGGTCTAATTTGTTTTTCATTTTCCACGGCATTCTAACTTCATCTGGGATCAAAATTATTATTAAAATTCAAATTTCAGTGTATCAGTGACAATTTCAAAAGAATGGGAAAAATGAATTAAGTGATTTTGCGCTACTGACTGAAAACACTTCCAACGCTGTGTCAAGAATATTTCAGATAAATGTATTCAGGAGTATCCCACAGGGATATCACTATATAGAAACATTTTAGTTATGGATTTTATCAGTTATTGCATGCACCCGCAAGAATACAGGAACATTTCAAGTTGTTTGCAACACTTGATCTTTTGTATGTTCCTATTTTGTAAAGCTGTTCCACTTTAAACATGCAGGCATGTTTGAAATAATTGAGGCTATTTAACAGAGCAGAGTTAAGACCCATGCACATTAACAAAGGCCTTATTATCTGCTTTGCAACTTGCTTCATAGCAATGCTAAAATATATATAGTCATTCACATAACTCACAGATATCAGCTATTTCCTTTCTACTTTCAGACTGCATGTATCTTGCTGCATTCACTCTGTTCTCTCACTAATTTGTCTAAAAGCTGACATTCTCTTTTACAGTTTGCAATAGAAGCCAGTCTTCTCCTGACCACCCCAATCACATCAATACCCTACAGTAAAAATAAACTGAAATAGATCCCACACTGTTAAGGAAAAAAAATATGCACATATATATGTATATTTTTAAAAACTTCTACAGAACTTAAACTGAGTGACTGCTCCTGGCATTCTGAATCCAGCCACATAATTATTTTCTCTTCTTCCTCCTTCCCTAATGAGCTGCCTGGTCATTAAGCTGCTTCTGTGTGGAGATTTTGTTTTATTCTCATGTGGTGTGATATTTATATTTGGAGCAGAAACACTGTTTTTAAGGAATACAAAACATCCTGTCACAGCATTAAAAAAGCCTGGGTCCAGCTGAGCCTGCTAACCTCTTTACACACGGCCAGGAGTTAGCATATCAAGCAGTATTTCCTAGACACGACCATTGTCTGTTGGCCTTGCAGGTGAGCACCTTCCAGACAGCAGGGAACCACTAATGTTGTGCTACACAAATCTGTATTTTCTGGTTCCTCCTCTGGCAAACTCTGGAGCCTTAAGCTCCAGAAACACGCACAGGCTCCAGTCTGGGATATAGCAACAGTCCCAGAACAGACATAATATAATTGATACCCAGTTTTCTGGAAGTGAAAAGACCAGTCTGATAACAGGGAAGTGTCATGGGTTTAACAAAGGTAACTGGACAATTATTTGGATAAAATACTAAAGTGGAAGAGAACCATCCAATTTTGGTTATACGCACAAGAAAGAATTAGCTGTACTATCACAATACTGATGAGGGGGTATCTAAACCTCGTGCATGTATGGATATACTAACATGTATACATTATACAACACCTTCTGAGCCACACAGACAAGAAAACTTAGAGCTCACCAGCTCAAGCCGTAGAAATCCATTATTCTAGCTCTCTAGTGGCCAGCAGCCCTTTGAAAAGGCAGCTGCACCAGGAGGGCTGTACACAGGCAGCGGGTACAGGTTGTGCCAGGGCTGCAGTCTACATAGAGAAAGCACACTAAAGTACCACTCAAGTCTGACAGCTTTTCTGAACTTAGGAGAAACAATTATATTACATTTTTCTGATTTTGTACAGATTCTTATGTGGAGCTGTGACAAAGTTTTTCTCCTCTCTCAAGTCATCACTGGTGTTCAGATTTTTATGTATAGTTGAGCCTTGTTTTTAGCAAATTGCTGTAAGATTATCTGAATTCCGCTTACAGTCAACCTTTTAGAGATGGTAACCGTGTAAATAAAGCAGGTTGTAATAATGATACTGAAATTTACTCATTCCCATTTAATAAGTGAAGACACAGTGTCTCATCCCAGGTCAAAAGCCTGTACAAAACTAGAACTGAGCCCTAACTCAACACCAGCTCACAATACAAGGCTTCCTCTCTTACATTACCATTGCTGCCTCCCGAGTACTGGGCATAACATGGGTGGCCCATCCCTAACATTCTGCAGTGTTTTCTCTTTATCAATACAATAAACTGCAGTAGCTCTTGATCTGCACTGTTTGGGGAAAGGGGGGGAGGGGGTGAAACTGAGTAGTCTTAGAGACAATTTGGTGGATTATAATTGCAGTTTAAAAATACAGGCTTTTAATTGAGTAGCTACCTTTTACTGGCTCAGCAAGAAAAAGAAATAGGCTCAAGAGTATCTTTAATTTTGGACCTGTTACTTTAAAACACACCTAGCTCCCGTCACAAGCAGCAAAAAAAAGACTTGCATCTCCCTGTTCCCTCTGCCAGGGGCAGCTGAAAAGATCTCACACTATTGCAACAACGATCCTGAGTTCTGGAGTACTCAGAAATCAGATTTTATTTCCCCAAGTCAACTTTCCTCTGCCAACACTGGAATTCACGTAACAGGATGTCAGACAGCAGGTGTGATTAAAGTAATAGTATAATTAAAAAGAGCTAGATGTGGGCATAAAAAGCAATTTTTTTCAGGGTCTGCTTTGACTCACTACTGAACAGCTTGCTGCAGATCTTTTGCTGCTTTCACAGTGAAGTCATGTTTTCTTTAGCTGTCTTTTTTTAAAGCAGATTTTATTTTCATCATGAAAGAAAATTTTATTGCCACAGACAACGCAGGAGATATTCAGCAGGCAACAGAACTCTGTCCCGTGTCCCTGTGACACTCACAGAATGAGTGTCAATCTTTGAAACCAAGGAGTGAACCTAGTCCTGGCTGGTTTCAGAAACTATTCCCACTTATCTTCGAGCCCTGTGGGAGTAATGCATGACCTGTTGAGCACTATGTTTGTTTTCAACAGTAGAAAAACTGCAAGCCTCTGGATTAAATCTGTTGGAAAATATTTTCAAACAATACATTTTTAAGTATTAAAAATAATTACCGAGGTTCATTTATGTTACGTAGACTCCTTCACACCGTCTACTCCAATGGGGTAACACTACCTTATCCCCCATAATCTGATTTCTAAAAGGCATGTGAACAGTCATAAACCTGCCCTGATATCCAAGACCAAGTCTGCACAAAACATTTACTCTGTAATCATTTCATTTTTCTTGATAAGACTTTTCATGCCTGGATACTAACATCCACGTGGCTGTGATTTTGCTGTATTTCCTTCCTTAATGACTAACAAAGGGACTGTAAATGTGTTTGTGGCTAGGCGTTTTATTTAGCTCAAGCAGGGTCAGTGCCTATATTTATACAGGGATTGTTGGTGGTAAGAACTGTGTTAGATTTTTTTTTATTATCATTTTTAATGTTTGAGAGACGGGGCATTAATCTTAGTCTGATGCTTCTTATACCTCTTACTGCCTCCTTGTCATTAAGTGGATGCCCATGGACATCACGTCCCCTGGCCAGAATGCTCCACGCCTTCCACTCGTAAGCTGGAACGCTGCTAACCTGTGCATTTAGTGCACCAGTAGGGAGCTCTGCTGGAAAATAACTGGTGTGTTCCTCTGTGACTCAGGAAAATAACAGCTGAAGTACCTCTACCATTACATGATGGCAGACTGAGCAGGGCCAGCTTTCCCAAGTACTCCGAGATGCAGCAGTTCCTCACTGTTATTTCCATTTAGGCATATTAAAAAATAGACTGAGAAACTATGCAGTATGTTCATACAAAAAAAACATTCACATTGTCAGCTCACTGCACAGTAACAAACTGCCCATTTTGCTGACAGAGATTATTCTGTCAATTCCAACTTAACTGAAGAAAACCAAAACTCATGAAAGAAAAATACTCCAAGTCCAATCTGCCATTGCTGAAGATTCAAGGCACTGGTAATCACTTAGCATGTATAACAGGCAGTAGTCTGCAGCAGGCTTCATGAAAGATCAGAATCACACTTCTTCCTGAGGTTAAACACTGTGTAGAAAGAAGCAGTGCAGCTGATCTTCTTTCCTATGCCAAACTACAATGATATTTTACAAATGTAAAAATTAAAAACCATTCTTGGAAATAGCAAAATAAGATTTTGATGCATGTACCTAAAAGTGAACTGTGTTTTCCTTCCTGTTGCTATTTCCCTTCTACTTCTCATTCTCTTCTGAACGTCAGTTTGTTGAGATGATTAGGTTACTTGCAAAGCAAGACCATTAAAATGGTATCCACCATTTTCTACTGACAAAAAACCTTCCACACACTAAATGGATCTAACACTTTCAGTGGCTTTGAATTTTCTTCCTTAATGCTCAGACTACTTGTTGTTAAATATTTATGTAACCAGGGTATTATTATGAGTGATATAAACAGTGTATGTAGGATAAGGAAAACATAGAACCGAGTAGTTACATCACATTTTCTAGCACGCCAAGACTTGTGCAAAAATACATCCTAAATATTTACATCCAGCAAGAAGCAGCCTTTAAGCATAAATTCTGTCAGACAACTGCAGAACTCACCTCTCCAATATATCAATCAAAGGAGACGGCATTTCCTCAGAGTTTAGCACGCAACTATAAAAATCCAAACAAAGACATATTCCCTTCCTATTATAGAGGAATCTACTTCCTGAGTTTGTGCTGGGTTTGAGAGAGAATTCGGCTGTGCAGCAATTTTCTTACTATCTTCAAGAATGTTCATTGCCAAGCAACTGTCTGCCAAAGTGAAAAAAGCAGGAACTGGTATTTTCTGCTTCTTTATTTGCTCCCAACAAATTGATCTCTTTCCAGAAACTGGGCATCCCTGTAAGCTTCTGCTATCATTGCATTGTTACAAACACTGATCCCAATCAATGCAGTACAAAATACCAGAAGACCTGGAAGCTTGCAGCAGGACTGAGGAACAAAGAGAACTGCCTCCCATTGTCACATTCAAAAGCATTGCAGACAAAAAAAAAAAAAGAAAAACAACGACAGACAAACTTGGAAGCTTGCTTCAGAGCTGATGAGCAAGTAGTACATAATCCTCCCATACAGAAGGCCTATAGAACCTTGCCAGTCTTTTGGGATGGCAACCAGATGGTGGGAAGAACACGGCGACAGCCTGAGAAGGCTGCACGGCTATCTATAGATGGAGTGCTGGTATCAACATCAACCCAAAGGTTGTAAGGAAGATAGGAAGCAATGATCTCTCTTGCGAACTCTGAAAAGCAATATTAGGAAAGCAAAATGTACACATGTATACGAGATGAAAGCAGTGTTACCTCTTATCTACCGAGGACAGATAATTTAATTATATTCCGCAGAGAATAGCAGAGGAAAGGTGATTTAGAAAAGCTTGGATTTTGCCTGGGAACTTTATTATCTGCTCTTTTATTTTAAGCTGTTGTAAAGTGAAAAAAAGCAAGTAATTATTTTTGCTTTATCCACCGTATTTCTTCATTACTAATATTTTTAACAGATGGTACTGTTAAAGCTAAAAAGGAAAGCATGATATTATAGTAAATACCAAATACGAGCTACCACTTTCAGGATCTCTAATCATTTTTCTGAAGTAAAAGAACAGATTCATTTATTGAAAAAAATCTTAGAAACGAGTCCTTTTTCTCCTACCTCTCAACAGGTCACTGGTACCTTGATGCAAGTGCTTGAATTTGCCTCAAATTTATGACACTGCATTTCTCCACTCTCCAGACCACCACAAAATTAGCAACTGGCTCTATCACGACTAAGATTGTGCTAAACCCAGCAAAAGCAGGTGTTACTGTCTCGATGTGGATCGCTTGATATTGATACAAAAAAGGGATCTTCAAGCCTGAGTTAGTGATGAAGAGTAGAGAGCCTGCATTTTAGAAGTACAGAAACTCCATCCTGTCAAGCTGAATTTGCTTTTATCTCAGCATAAGAGCAATTTAGAGCCTGGGTAGGAGAACTGCTACCTGAGTGATCAACAGAAAACACAGATGATAGACCTTGAAAATCCAGTAAGTCAATAGGACTAACCTTAGTTTTATGGGGCAGCACAAAAGCTCTGCCACCACAGCATTTTGTTCCCAAAAGACACTGGTGCTGCCTCCTGCAGTGCTGCTAGTGCAGAGGAACGTGCCACAGATGTGTTCAGTGCTCCCATAGAAGCAGCAGCGTTGACAAAGACAAGCAGACCTTCCCTGCTTTCCGTGGGCAAACATGGCTCGAGCATATTATTTTCTGTTTATTCTGAGAACAAAGATGAGAGGCCAGTAAGAGTTCAGAATACATGTATTATTCTCTGTGCAAACACCAGGGAAGATAAATGAAAAAGTGAGAAAGGAAAGAAAAAGCAAGTATTTTATAATTGCTATCAAGTCCTGAAATATGAGATAGAGCAGAGGACATGGGAGACTTTGTTCAGCTGCCTTCCCCGGTACATAAAAGGAGTAAATGCAAGAGATGAAGAAATCCCTTTTTCTAGGCATGTAGGTAGGTGCTGGCAGTTGGGCATAACTTAGAAACATTATTACAGCCATGAAGATACAATCAAAAGAGATTTAGATGCTTTTCACTGTGGCTTTAAGCCATGTGGTTAACACAGCTCTCAGTGCTCAGCTGAAGCTGCTGCAAGAAGTGATGAGAAATTTCTACCAGAAAATCTGCAGAACTTTGTTTATCATCATACAGAGCTCTAACACATCTTGCAACAAGAAGTGGAATCACAGGCAAATGGCCTTAACAACAACTTGCTGCCAGCTCATCTCTGGGCTATTGGGCTTGACAGCTTCGACAAAGTGAAGCCTGCAAGGAAACATCAACCTAAAGTGACAGAAAACAACCTACAGGTCTGGTCAGCCTACCTGTTGCCTAACATGCAGCACTAACACCATTTGTTGCCAATATCTGGAGACAAACAAAAAGATTGCAACACCAGCTTTGATTTCCTGCATACACTGCTCCGTACCTCAAAGCCAAGCACTCCACCAGCATTCGCTGCCCCGTTCTCTTTGTGCAGAACTGCCTGCTGCAAGCTGTTCTGAACCTCTGGTTGCCCCAGCACACATTTCCTTCTGTATACACTCAATTACTCTTCTCGCCCTCTGATTATACAGCAAAAACACTCCTAGTTTGCTTTCTACTTACAAGTAAACGCAACTTGAACTTTGCAGTTCAAACAATCACAGTGAACCTACATTGAAGTCAGGGAGGTGTAAGAGTGCAGAAAATGGACCACGAGGTTACACAGTGTCAGAGATGCTCCTCTGACTGCACATCACACTCCTGGATACAGCCACTCTGCAAACACACCCACACACATCCAGCCTCTGCACTGAGGCTCAGGGGTACCAGCTGCCCAGCACACAGCCTTACACAGACCTGCTTCCAGGCAGTGCCCTGATGAGTAGAGCAGAACAAACCTTGGAGTGACATAAGCTGAGCAAATATACAAACATTCAGAAATACACAACAGGATAATTAGTCACCTGGAAAGACAGATAATAACAATATAATTTCCTATGAGAACAATTGTAAAAAAAAAAAACACACAAAAGTCAGGCCACACCACAAACTGTAGACATGAAGCAAGTCTGGATGAACCACAGGCTCACGTTGTGCAGTGACAATAGACGTAGCCATAAGGTTCACGGAAGTAGCAGCTTTTTAAATGAAAACCTACATAAGAAATAGAAGATTCTCCATCAGAAAGCACAGGAAAATATAATTCTTCCTGATGGCTGGCCTCTCTGGGACATGGAAAAATATTTTGAACACTTATGGCAGTACACTGCAGTGTTTGCGGGCTCCTTGTTAGGTATGCCCAGTTTTAATTCTTGTTTCAATTGCAGGAAGGTAAAGGAAAACTATCTGCCTGCTTGAATATACTTGTCCCAACTATATTAGTTCTTTGTTAAATAACACATAACCAGAAATTAAGTTCCCACTACCAGCTATAGAAATGCTTTTTGGGGAGAACTGAGAAGTTTTAATTTCCCAGTGCCCCATCACGCTGCAGCTGTAAGAGCCTGGGGCTGTTGCCAAGACCCACGATTTTCTCTTTTTTCACATTTCATCCCAGGATGTTGTCACAGCAGTGGATCCGGGTGGAGAACTTAAAGGCAACTATTGCAAGAAATGCTCACTCTTATGGGTCTCTATTCTAAAATCTTCCCGGAGAGGAAAAAAATTATGTACATATTTATATATGGTAATATTGTGTATTACCATGGTATTGCAAAAAAAGGAAACTGTTGTGCTTACACTCAAAATAGCTTCAATAAATATAAAAAATATAGCAGTTTAAAATGACAGCAGCTTTTAAAATATGTAATTTATAAAGGTATCTTTATAATTTTCATATCTGGAAAAGCTGTTTGGGCAGTTTTAAAAGCTCACTGTAAATGCAATTGTAAACATCCAGTTGAAAAGCATAAAGATAAGTTGTTCATTTGCATTTTTATCTGTGTTGTCTTACAACCATTAATTGTGGAAATGAAATACAGAAATGTGTATTAAACCCCAGGCTACTGCAAATTAATATACATGGGGAATAGAAATATCTGGAAGTTAGGGATGACCTCCATGCTTCAGAGGAAGATTAATCAAAGCACAAGTTAGAGTTTCCAATTTACTGCGAAAGAGCATACCCTATGTCATAAATACACAAGCAATACAACAGTTTCAGGAGAACTTAGATTATCTGATGGAAACAAAACTAAAGCCAATGCTCCAGTTTTTCAGGGATGAATCACTGTACACGTAAGTTGGAAATGTGTATGTGTAATCGCAGCGAGCTTTAATCCTAGGGTATCGAGTGGCACATACACATCTGAACAGGCACCTTCTGCAAAGCCGCCGTTTGCACTCATTTTCAAGCCATCCAGAGCTCAATAGGGCAGATCCAAGCTGATGCAAATTGTCATGGCTGTATGAAAGGTAATGAGGCCAACACAAACCTACAGCAGCTGGGAATGGCTCCTAGGATTTGGCCATTTAAAGAACCAGTCTTAGAAGGCTCACTCAGGTGATTTCTCTAGCTTGCAGCCGATGAAGGCGCGATGTGCTAGCAAAGGCCAGGCAGAACTCTGAGGAACTGTGTCAGAGCATCTCAGAGCAAAACTTGACTTCTGGTTTTATCTCAAAGTGGTACCCCTGGAAAGAATGTATTAATTGTAAATGTAATCAGCTTAAGCTCATTGAATAAGCAAGTGAATTCTCTCAAGCCATACGACGCTACAGTCCCCGTGGAACATAATTTTAATTTAATGTTCTTATGTTAATAACTAGGAAATGTCATGGCATTTAAAGTGCAGGACTGCATTGTAGGCAAGTTCTCATCAAATTTAAGGCTGCTTCCCATCACCAGCAAAGTGAAGTACCTCAGATGGGGCAAGCAGAAGGAAGAGGGCCAGATGCTGCTAACAATTAACAGAAAAGCCAACACTTCTGTTCCTAACGTGGGAACTAAGGGCTATAGTTTGACTATGGGCAAGCAGTTTTCCTCAGTTGGAAAAAAAACACACGAGATGTAGAATACCAATCTAAATGAAGATGATGTTTTATATAAACTGAGACTTTAAGACATCTGAGAGTCCAAAAATGCTTCCCAAACCCCCACATAACAAACAACTGCTAAGACACAGAATTAGGAGCACAGCGTAAGCAAATCAAACTGCTCGTTCGAGCATCCTCATCACCTGTTAATTCTGCTGAGGACTCATCAGCAATTTTTTTTCTTATATTAGTCTTAGGATATAATTAGTGTTAATTATTACTTATTTCTGTGTTGCAGATGTGTCCTGCCTTTTAGATCTCGGGACATACAAAACTTTCAATACAGCAAATTACTGTCTATTAAGAAACAGAGGAAAGTGCAGAACAATCTCACTTCCACTACTCCAGAACCATCACGGAAGTTAAGCAGCATCCCCAGAGAACCCATTTTCAGCCATTCTCCCAGGGCCCCCCCAGGTTACATCTCAGCTGTAGTCTCCCAGTTGACCTTAGACAAGGCTGTACACGTAAAGGCACAATGTGACTGAAATAGCCAAGACCCAAGTTAGCTTTGCAGATCACAAGCTTCTCTCCAAATTTCATTCACATGCTTTAAAGAGGGAGGACTGCACTTTTTTTTAATTGCTTTTTATGAGAATCACAGGGACATATATGACCAAGTTCCTAATTTCCATCAATTTTCAGAGGAGCTAGTTTCTTGCATTCCTAACTCAAGGGGTTTGAAATTTTTTCCTTCCATCTCCACTTCATCTCCACCCTAAAAAACATTGATCCAAAGCTTCTTACAAGTAATTCAGAGCTTCTTATACATGAGTTACTTCAAAGGGCTTCTTTAGCCCCACAGTTCAGAATTTCAAAGTTGTCAAAGATGTTCCATGTGGTTTTGATCAGAAATCTAAGTTTAATAAGAAGAAAACACTGCTTCACAAGGAGTGAAAAAATATTTTGTTCACAACACATGAGCTGCCCAGCTGCTGTACTGCCCACATCCCTTCTTACATCAGGAGCTGGGTCTCCAAGTCACCCCAATGAATCTGAAAGAATCGCCCTCCTTTGCACATCTTACTGCATGAGCAGCCATTGGGGAACCGTGTGCAAGTTAACCAAGCTGTCTTCAGATCGGAGCTGGGAACAGAAGACAGATTTATTTCTTTTAATCAAAGATCTACAGCTAGATGCTAACTTAATTTACATAGTACTTCACAGCAGTGTTGAATAACGTGAGGAAGACAACAGCTCTGTAAGAATCTGTGAGAATCTGTGCTGGTCAGCCCTGTGCACAGGAGGGGCAGCTGCCCCTGGAGCTTCTGGGAAGGAGAGAGCAGAGCCCCCGGAGGGCACTGCACTTGGTGAATGCTCCTTTCCTGCAAAAAGCATTTTATTCAGTGCACATGCAGAGCCTAGCACATAGGCTCTTCAGCCTGGAACACCTGGGTGCTATTGCAGAGGAAATTACTAATAATCATGAGAAGAACACCATAATTAACCTATTAATTAATCAGTTTCCACCTTCTGCAATGGAACACTTTCCCTGTATAAACAGCAAAGCAGTCTGAAAAAACACTTGTGTCCATACAGACTGATAATGACATCTCACCTTGCTGCTAGAGTTAACAAACATTGATCTCTGCTTGAAAGCCCCTTTGATCCAATACTTGGCTTTACCCATCAGTTCTGCATCTTTTAGATTCTGTTTTTCCTCCTAGTAAGGAAGAAAAGCCCAGGTCAGATTGTGAGCTCTGTGTGCCACAGCCTCCTTCCATCGAGCACTGTCCACCTGCCCACTGCCACCACAGTGCTGCGAGCAATCATCACAACATAAAGATGAGAAATATAAGCAAAAAGGATCGTGTAATGATCGATGATACGCACTGATGAATGGCATCTGCATTTATATAATTGTAGTTCTCAAAGCAGCAACATTAGGACAGTTAGCTGCCTTCAGAAACAAACTGTCAGCTGCAGGATCTCACATTAGCAATATCATTAGCCAACTCACTGTTGGATGAAAACCTTATCTTAAACACTTCTACTTATATTGAACTTCACCCACCCGTGCTAGTCATTTAATTTTAATGTTCCATTTCACCCAACGCATTTATCTGTTTTTTACTTCTAAATTTTCATCGAAGTCTCATTTCTCTTTTTAGCGAAAAAGCTCTGTTAACTTCGCTGTACTTCAGCTCCATGACTCAATACAACAGCTAATGTCGTTTTCTACCAACCTTTAGTAACATGAAAAAAACACAACGTTGATGAGGACTGTATTGAATAGCTAGCTTCTCATTATACCAGAGAAGTTCCATTATAATAAAGTACAGAGATCACCTTTAGGCTAATAAGATGAATGAAAAAGGGACCTAAAGCTGGACTGCTGCTCACATTGCAAAGATTGCATTTAAGGCTTGTTTCACCTTAGGCTCTCTGCTCATGTTTACTGAAACTTAAATATCATAATCCCCAGGAGAAGTCTAAAGCACAAGGAAATTAAATAACATTTATTACTTAGGACATTAGTAACATTGTTGAGAAATACCAATTCCCCGGTCAATCCAGTGCCACCCTACCCCAAACCAGAGCAAGGGGCTGTAATTATTGGCTGGAATCACATGCACTCCTTCCACATGATACAGCTATTGCACTGTGATCCTTTCCCTTCCTCTCTCTCCTCCCATCCTAGATCCAAGCTGTGTTTACTGTCATCTCCCTTCTTGTGCTACATCAGAATTTCTATCCAAAGATCTCAGGCAACAACACAGGTGAAAATTATCATCAGCACACCTCAGCAAATACTTACTAATGTGTTTTATCTATATTAGGGTAAGGAAGACAACTGTCAGCCAAGAGCCAGAGCCCTGTTGTGCTATACTCGGTAAACACACAGCGTGATTAGCAGTCCCTTCTCTGAAGATCTAAGATTTCCTCCTGGTTCCTGTAGAATTTTCTCTACAAAGCACCATAGTGAATCCTTCAGCAATAAGTTGTCATCATTGTGCTTTTGACAATTTGGGAAAAAAGCTCCTTTTATGTCTGCAATTTCTATAGCTCTGTACAGAAAGAAAATGGAGCCAAAGGAACAACGTCCAGCAGTAAAAATGTAGACAGCTAGGCCCTATGCCTTACGTTCTTTTCTTTCACAGCGACCTCTAAGATCTAAAGGAGAAGGCAAAGATCCAGGACTAGGAGCTAGGAGCCAATGTGACCTTTTCTTTAAGCTAGACAATAAACAGTAAAGGGTATTGTTAATGCAGTGCAGAGGCATTTAGCCACATGTCTCATTAACTTTAATGGGAGTCTCACCTAAATATCTGATCATCACTTCAAAAGTATACCCTAAAGTGCGATGTCTGGGGAAAAAAATTGCCCAGAGAACATATAAAAAGGAAGCAAAAGAGGAAAGAGCAAAGCCAGATACAAAAGCGCACGTGTGGGTGGGAATACATAGGGGTTATTTGCATGTTTGCTGTGACAAGAGGCAGCTAACCTCCCAGCCAGACACGAACGCATTTTGAAGCAGTCAACAGAGGTGGAACACAACTAGCAGGGAAAAGGTATCAAAGGAACACTTCCATTAGCAGCAGCAGGGAGAGCTGAAGCAAAACCATAAGGGGAGTCCATGGGGAATATCAATCTACAAACCCCAGTGTGACAGTTTTATGTTTCACCATAATTTAATATAATAGAGAGATGTAGGCACTAAAGCATTCAGGTTAAAGTATTCATGAATAATAAAATCATCTTCATTTTATCTGGTCACATTCTATTCAAAATTATTTTACTATCTTCCAAAGGGTAAATCTGGCAAGGTTTTTGAACATGTTAAGATAATTTAAAAGTAGCTGCTTAAGTTGTTTAAACCTTTAATGGCTTCTTCCATGTCAGTCTCCATGAAAACTATGAACAGAAGAGGGAGGAGAGGAGAAATATAGTGTTCATAGACAGCAGAAAGAGTCAGGTTGTATACAACACAATTTGAAAAACAAATCTGCTCACAACTAACTTAACATGTAAACACTGAAATGCTTTGTTAAAAATTAGCTTCGAAATAAAAATGGCACTATGAACAGAGCTATTCTTTCACAGGCTGGATATCAGAAAAAGTTTATTCCCAGGAAGAGTGGTAATGCATTGGAGCAGCATGCCCAGGGCGTGGTGGAGTCACCATCCCCGGAGGTGTTCAAGAACCGTGGAGATGTGGCACTGAGAGACACATGGTCAGTAGACATGGTGGGGATGGTTCAGTGGTTGGGTTTGATGATCTCAGTGGTCTTTTCCAACCCTTATGATTCTATGATTTACAGAATTATTAATACTGGTTTTACTGATACAAACAAGTCTTTAGAGTCCAACTGATAAAGCCAGTATCATTTAGCACAGTTATCCCAAATTTTTGCTGTTCCTTCTGAGCCTTTTGGGTAGGCAGGCAGCACACTCACCATACCGTCCTGTCATTGCCCTCCCCAAGGGGACTGCTGCCCAGGTTAACCCAGCAATGCCACCACCACTTCACCCCCAGCCCAGCCACACTGGTGACGGGGCAGGCTGGGACAGCAGCATCGCTCCCTGCAGCACCGCACGCTGTCACAGCACAACACAGCAACACCCGAGCAGTTCTCACAAGCCAGCACTGATCAGTTCAGGCTGTGTGATGCCCCAGGACAAAGTGCAGCCACCCACCGCATCGTGCAGGGTCACAGCCGCGGCACCGCGCACATTGCCGGGCAGGAGCACTGCTGCTCCGCACACCCTCACAGCTCATTTAAGTTCTGAGCCCTGTAAGTCAGGGTGCAATTAAGATATTTTTATTTCTAGTATTTAGTGAGTTTTGTTCCCCTCTAAGCACTAGGTCTGATCCAGAAAAGCTTTTGGGCACATGCTGAAAACACATGAATAACCAAATGGCTTCAAGCTGCTCAGTTCCTCCCTTCCACCCTGGGATTTGGCATGATTTTCCTAGAGCCAAGCAAAAGAAACTGCAAATCATTAACTAAATAATCTTTACCCATGACAAAGACATTAATCAAAATGTCGGTATCCATGTTCCAGAGGGGCATTTAAACCATCATCTATTCATTCTCACCAATACACCCCAATGTCACTTCTACTGAACAGCATTCAGACTTCCTTCCAACAGCACGACAGTATCTAAACTAATTTTAGCTTTACATAACAATTTCCATTTTAAAAAAATGCAGTATTTATGGGACTGAGTAAAAGGAAAAAATAGGTTGGGAAAGTCAGTATTGTGTCAAGCAAATAGAAGGAAATATTCAGCATTTGAATACATGCAGCCTGCCACCTGGACAAACCTTTTTAATAAAATACTCAGTCTTTTCCTCTCAACAGTGCAAACCTGATTGTTAAATTCCCACGTGCCCCAGTACCCCCTCCCTCTCATTTCTCAACAATTCAAATACTTCAATTTTAAATCCACCAAGAGCAAATCTTCAGCTGTGCATAAAATGTAAATTCAGCAAGCAAAAAAATCCCAAAACAAAACAACCCACATCCCTTTCAAGCCTGTATCGCCACACATTTATTCCTCCTCAAAAGAAAGCATTTTTGTCATGAGCTACACAAAACACACGACAATAAATCTAGAAATCTTGTTACATTACACAAATTATCCTACAATTGGAAACAAGGCTGTTTTACCTCTCCAGAGAGCAGGAAACTCACACTAAAAAAAATAACTTTTCAAAAAGTATTTTGTTTCTTTATTATTTTCTTCTTTATTAGGAAACTAAGGAGAAACAAATGGAGCTGATGCTTTATTGCAAGTCCTTGCTATAATAATTGTGGTACTGAGCATGCCTTTCCTCTTGGAAAAGATAATAATTAGTAATTCTGAACAGATCGTATAAGATCTTGGAAAAAAATATAGGAACAAAAATAGTTCTATGAAGTGATGCAATTATCAGAGTCTTTAATGCATAGTTTTAAATTGGCTTTGATGAAGCATTTTATTGCCATAGAGTATTCCTGCAGAGAAGGTAAAATGACTGACAGCACGCCCTGACAGGGTGACTGTGCATCTCAAGCACTCTTAATACAGTGACTCAGCCAACAAGAAAACATTCCTGAAATAAACATCACAACTTGGCATCTATCAGAAGCCTCCTTAACAGAGGTTAAGGAAACATTGTCATTAAGTCATGAGTCTGATGTAATTTAAATCAGCTTAAGTGTAGTTGAGGGAATTCCACTTATTTACAAGCTAGAGTCCTGAATGAGGATCAAGTAAATATAAAGAAATTTAAATATATTTTTAGTTGAAAGAAACAGGTTTGTTGCTGTTTTGTGAGATACATTCAGGTAATTTCTCATCCTGGCTTCTTCAGTGTCAATAAAGACCATTGCTTACCTAACTGTTCATTACACAACATCCCCATAACAGAAGGCGACCAAGGTTTTTGTTCTGATCTTGTATCATCTATGTCTTCTGTTTCCAGAAAGTGATCTGCAATAATAACAAAGTACATTGCTCTTCATTTATGGTCTTCAGGAAGATAAAAACGTTAAGAAGAAAATCTTCCAAGTATGGAGGTTAAAGCTTGGTCTCCCAGGCACGTCATACAGCCTCAGAAAACTTCCCAGGCCTATGCCAGATTTCTCTAGTTCAGAAAAATTAACCTATTTCTCATAAGAGTTCATCCTGCAGCATCCTTGCATGGTTGCATCCACTGCTACCTAGTCCATTTCAGGATCTGGAATTGCTGACAAAGCTGCACATCATCACTCACGACCTGAAGCCCAACTCCTGGACATATGACCCCTATCTTGGCCAGTCTGCTGCCTGCATCAGACAGGAGAAGTAAATAAAGCCAGGCAGGTGCATGCAGCAAAGAAATAATAGAGGACACAGTTTGGAACTGCTGTACAATAAAGTGTAGAACCAATAAGTATGGTAAAAGAGCAGCTCCCCAACCCTTGTGAAGGTAGGCAGAGGCAAAAACAACATCTAAGCAGGTCAGATACCCTTTTTCCCTCTATACATTGCTGCCAGCTTTTTTTTCCCCTCTCCCCTTCAGAAACTAGGATTTTTTTCCCCCCGCAGGAACTGTGGATTACATGCTCCATTGGGTATACTGGACAGGGCAACAGAACATGAGTTGTTTTTACAGTCTGAAGAACCAAATCTGTCAGTGATTTCCATCTTTCTCTATAATATGTGGCAGCCACAAAAGCAGATTCCAGAAGTTCAGCTAGTGTCTGCCTCAAACTCCACCTCCAAAGTTTATTTCCCCCACTTGTTCCAACATGCACTTAGAGCTTGAACATCTACACTGCATAGGACATTCAGGTTCTTTACTGATCTCCATTTCAACCTAAAACAAAATATACTTGAATAGAGCAGACAGTAAGTAATATATTTTCCTGTCATTCTGTTTTCTTAGTGATTTAACCTTCATAACTTGAACTAGGTGATAACACATTGATTGCAAACATTTCTATTAAATACCTGCAGGTTCTTGTGATCTCAGGACTGCTTGTCTCTGGACCTTGTTTAGCATAGAGCTCTGTAATTCAATGTACAAAAATTTGTGTATTTCTGTAACAAACAGCTCGCTCCAGTCTCAATCATGATCAATAAATAACAAATAAAATAGAGAAGAAAGAAGGAAGATTGAGAAGAGGAAGAAAAAGAGATACTGTTAACCATTGTTAATACCAATGCAGCTTGAAGTACAGCATTGTACCAGAACAACTGATGGTGCAGCGAGCAGGCTGAGAAGTCAGACAGCAATGGGATCTCTCAGACTGATTATTTGACCTCTAAAAGGTACATGAATCTTCACTTCAAGGACTAGGAGATGTTTGTTCTTTTTCACGCATCAGTTAAGTGCTATTGTTTTGGAGATTAAGGTGTCTTGTTTGTTTGCTGGGTTTTTTTGCAGAAGAACTCATGTTCTGAGAAATACGGTTTGGGGGAACAAAATCAGGAAGTATTGATCAACTGGGCCATGTCTGAGTAATCATTTGACAAAAAAGGTCAAAAGCAACAAATTCTCTTGAGACTTCAAAAAGATCCCCCCCCAACTGAATTTCTTGATTTAAGAAACTTACAGAACTTCTACTGCAGAAAAATTATTTTCTTTGCTGAAGTTTAAGTTAAAAAAAATTCTTCACTGTAGGCAGAAAACCAAATCAGATCCCCATTCAATTCTGTGTAAACTTCTTTTTCATTACGCACACAGGAGCATGATGAGAACTAAGCTATGGGCCACCTCATCTGCAGTGTGCAGTCATTCCCTACTAGAGATGTTCATTATGTCTACAGGCAGTCCAGTGGAACAAGTCTACTAGATATCTGTTGCTAGATTTTAAATGTAAAAAACCATCACAGCAATCCCTGCCACCTAGGCTCTACCCTAACATCAACAAGAATGAGGTTTGGCTGAGTGAGGGCAGGCTGGCTGGGACGCTGCTGGGAAAGGCAAGAGCAGGGCAGTGTCATGAACCAAGAGGCTGAGAGTGCAAAGCCATGATTTTAGATTAAACTCAGAGTTTAGGGAATTTACTGGATGCTCAGCTGGCAACAAGTGCAAAGAGAAGACTCTGCATTTATTGGGCCAGACAGTTTTGGATGAGAGATGTGGTAAAACTCTTCCTGCAACTCTAATTTTAAAATACAGCAGCAAGCCCCACTTGGGGCTGCCCTCAGAGGCCATTTGGAAGGCAAGCCAGTGGCCAGCTGCCTGCTGGGCAGAACTCCTGGTTCACAGCACATCCCATTGCTGTTCTGCTGCATGAGCTGGCTGCCTTTGGGCTGCCAGGTGGGTCTCAAGCTGCTGTTGATCTTTGAAACCCTTCATTCTAAGGACCAAGCCTACCAGGGAGATCACCTTCATTCCTCCCTGCCCATGCCACTCTGCAGCAGCTAATGCCAGCGGAGATGTTCAATGGAGAAGTCCCTGAGTGCCTATGGCTGAAGCGAGGGCAAGTCAAGGACCCTGAAATGAGAACAGCCAGATGCAGACACAGTGGGGAATAGAGAAAAGGAGCTCAACAGGCACCCGCTGTCAGGTGTTCAGCTCCACTAATCTGGAGAAACCATGCAACTGCTTTTCCAGATCTCCAGTAAATTCCTTTCTGGAATGTTGCCCTATTGGTCTGTCCCATATTTTATTTACTAAGTCTAGCAACAGGCTGGGGGTAGAAAATTGCAAAAGTCACAGTAAAAAGATAAATACTGTCTGGGTTCCTGCAGCAAAACACATTGCAGGGCTAGCAGCAGATATTAACATTGAAGTTTTAGAAAAGTGTTTTGAACATGTGATAGATGTTTCTACTACACACAGGCATACTCAAATTAAAATGAAACTAAGCCAAAAATATTTATTAGAGGTCATCAGCTTATTGTTAGCTGTGCAATAGTACGGTCATCATTTTGGCTCCCAGAAATTCTACTCATTGGATTAAACAAGGTTGTGTCAGGTAATGCTCCAATAAAACAAAAGAACAGTTCTTGCCCTAAACAGCTTACCCGTACAACAGCATGTATTGTCTTTGCTACTGCCTCTCTATTTTGACTTGTCATAATAAAGAGAACATCACTGCTGTGGCTGCAAAATAAACTAGTATCCTACCTATTGGATCTTAAATTCTTAAGCTGAATTCTTACTTTCAGCTGATCTTTCTTTGACTTCCACAGGAAGGTTATATATGCTTCCCTTGTAGCTCCCTTCCCTCCTCCAACCCCCCCCAGCCTCAGATCGGGTTCTTCATGCAGAGTGTTGGGAAAAATTAAGTTGGGTTTATGTTAGGACAAGGGTGTTCTACTTCAGTTATTTATTGCCATAATCACCCCATGGAACTGCGCTTTTCTCAAATTGCACATATAAATTATCAGCTATTACTCCCTCCTGCAAAGGTTGATGCAACCTCTTGTTTTACAGGTACAGTGAAATGTAGAGGTTAAAACGTGCTTATGACTTGATTTTTCTTCCTGCATCACCAACTCCAAAGAAACAGCAAAGGAAGCCAGCACATTACCATATGAGCAGCTTATATGCTAACTGAAATTATATAAGCTTTGTGAAGCATTCTGAAATGCTGTACATGAGCTTTGAGAGATCGAGCTTCTCACTCCTATTCATTTTTCAATTTTCAGCTTCAAAGATCTCGGACATTCTCCTCTAGGCTCATCTACAAGCAGGAATCCAAGGTCTAGTCACATTGGATGAGCTTCTCAGACAGAGGATTTGTTGCAGCAGCATTGAGACAAACCAGGAGAAGAAAAAAGGAAGGAAGTTTATGCAATAGTAGAGTTGCTTTCATTTATCCCATATGCCATGACAATTCTATTGTCCTTCAGAGATGAAAGTAAATTTACCTCGTGGAATATGACTAAGATTGGGTGTTTTTGTACTTTATAATCTGCTTTTCACTAAGTCTTTTGCGCAATTCCATGCAAAATTGTTCTCTGTGGTTCTGTGTTATTGGAGATACAAGAGCCCCGCTGACAATCAACACTACTGGAACAAGGGGTTTAGTAAGAGAAGCATAGGAGATGCCATGCCATCTGGTGAAGGCGGTCACGTGGAGAAGATGATGATGCTCAGGAAAGCTGATGTCAAGTGCTGTCTGTCAAGAAGAAAAGTCTTTTAAAGTATCTGTCAGCAGGAAGGAAAGCAGGATATAATCACCACTTCAGCCATTAGAAAGGGGTCTCTAAGCTGTGGTCTACTAATGAAAGAATGTATGAGGAACCAGGGTTATATATAAGATGATTTAAGATAGAGGTATAAGTACTTCAAAATGCAGGTATAACATACATATCTTAGAGAACCAGGCACACAGTTACAGTTCTTAAACACAGCTCTGACCACTGCTCTCTACTTTTTGTTTTTATGAGTTATGTTTCTCAAGCCTGTTCCTGTTTCCTCTCTATAGAATATATACTATGTTCTCTAAAAATGAGTGTTTTGCAGGCTTGCAGTGTTCATTCCCCTTAAAACCCTATAGGTAACACATATACACCTCAGCAAGGAAGAAAGGCTCTCAAGCCTGATAGCCAAGATCTCGCTTTCCCTAAAAAGCAAGATCTCTCGCCTTTTCTTGTCAGCATTGATTTAAGTATATGCCCTCCCTCTCTACCCAGCAGGAGTAAGACTTTTGCCTCAGCCTGTGACACAGCTGTTGCAGGCTGTAGCAGTACACAGGGCAGCACAGACACGACACACCTTCGCTCTACTACAGACAATTCCACCTCAGTGCAGGTCTCTCTACCCTGAGAGAAGCCATTCAGAGCACACTGATATAAGACTGCCCCATAAACCATGGCAGTACACCCCAGCCAACAGCTGAGTTCTCAGCTACATGCTCCATAGTAGCAGCATGAATTCCTACCAAAAGTAACACCCAGGGCTAGAGCTCCCCACCCAGGACCCAGCCCCACAGTACCTGAGCACAGCAAGCAGGGAAGGCCCAAGGATGGCAGCAAGCTTCAACCAAGGCTCCACACCACACGGTAAGCTTAGGCCAATAGCACATGTCCAAAATGCAGCCAAGAGAACAACCTTTAAGTCACAGTCTGGATGAATTAAGTCTATAGCCAGAAACAACTCTAATAGCATTAAATCCTCCAGCATAGCTCTGACCATGCTGAAGGGTGGGGCTGAGCTTAAATGGAGGGCCTGGGCCTATGGGCGCGGTGGGCTCCAGGTGAGGCCCATCAGCATCAGCAGGGCCTCTCACTGCTATCTCCTGTTCCTCATTTACAATCCTCAAACTCAGTTATCAATATTTAAAAATCATCCAGGTGGAGGGGCTATTGAGATACAGAGGCATGTTTTCGTACCTTTATGTTCAATTCAGAGCCCCAGCTGCTGGGAGCTATGTCCGTGAACAGCAGTGGAGGATACAGCACATGATTTTGTTCATATAACCATCACATTGACCAATCCTTTTATTCATCTGAGCGTTTAAATGAGTTCTTAGTAGGAAAAAGTAACTACAGCTGCAAAAAAAGGAGAAAGGGAAGGCAAGGACAAATACATAATTATCTTGAATGTGAAAAAAAAGGTGGTGCAGCAGAAGTTCATGTTCTTCTGTGTGGAACACAGCCCAGTTAATGTACAATTTAGATGCAATAGTTTTCTCCGGCTGGGAAATCTGTTTGATTTTTTTTCCCCCAGCTTATCCTTTTAAATTTTTCCTGGAGAATAGAATGACAATAGAACTGAATTCCTTCAGCAGGCTGCACAGATTCATTAATGACATTATCAAAATAATGATTTCAAACGTGTCAGCACAGGCAACAACACTGCACTTTCATTGAGAGTCATCCAGCATTCCACTTATGCCATAATGTGAACACACAGCTTTGTCATCCCAACTGCAAGAAATATAAGATCTTTCAAAAGCTTTATCTGCCATGTTCCTACACATGCTCTCTTCGTAATTTCAGGCCTCGTATCAAGGCCTGAGATAGCAATCAACCAGTTTCTATTGCTCTCCAGAGAAAGTTTTAAATAGGGGTGATCTTCTGAGGTTATTTAATAGTCCTTCAAAAATTGGCTATGAAAAATGAGCAGGCCACGTGTTTCTTCCCCCACTGATTTGGCAGCCTGAGCCAGACCCACAGCTCCTTTGAAGCAGGGTGAATAAGGCCGTGCACCACTTGTGTTTGCTGCATCCCGTGTGTAAGGTGGTCCAGCACATACTGCTGCCTCCCTCCCTGCTGCTCAGGAAACCCAGCCTGACCATTCCAGGCATTTCCACACCTGTTCTGGAGCACTACTGGAGCAAAATGGGCATTTCTGTGTGCATGATGCTGGTCCCATATGTGGAATTTAGGTGGAAAATGCTGGCTGGGTCTAAACCTGAATGTTATTTGCTCACCAACAGCCTCTAATTTGGAGCATCTTTAAAAAGATGAGGAAAGGAACTGCTAAACTGACTGAGGAGAAGGCAAACTGAAATGGGGAACGTTGCCAGTGTAGCAGAGGTGGGCAGCAGCATGCAGGAATTGAAGGCAGTCTGGCTGCCCTTGGGGCATGTGTTATTTATCAAACTCTATCTAAGAGTCTATGCAGCTTTTAGATTGAATATTTTCTCACCTAGACTGGCTGGCTGCTTGCAACAACCCTCCCTCCTTTGTTTGTTTAGCTTTCTCAGTAGCTAACTCCTGCTGGAGTAATGCCCTGCCACCCATTAAAAGGATTGAAATTATAAACGAAAGCACAGGAATAAAAGGATGTCTGTAGGATTACATTGCTCCCTCTGTGTGTCTTTCCCTGTCCCAGCCTCAACATTTTCTGCTTAGTTCATACCTAGATTTTCCTGCTGTTCCCTCTTCCCAGCTTGCTCCTGTGCTTCAGGTCTCTTTTTACCATTTTTACAGGGCCCAAGACAACCGGTCCTATTTTTAGCCAGCACTGCTGTTATAAACATGATTTATTTATTATAATGAAGGTAATGATGCAAGGTTACAGTGAAGGAGATATTGGAAGAGCCCAGTGAAGGAACCAAACCATGTAATGATAACAACCTGCCCACTAATCCTTCAGAACAGACCACAAAATGAGCCTTCCAGTGCAATGGAGCTAACAACTGATAACAACAACTGATGAGCTGAATATATAAATAACAATAATTAATAAAGCTTTAGTTTTTAGAGCTTTCTTAGCAAGTTCTGCTGATGCCTTGAGAAAGTTCATAAAGTACAATGGGAAATTATAATAAGAAGTGATAACAGCTCTGTCATCCACTAAAAGAACCTGATTCTGACCTATTTTATAATAGGGTTATTCAAAATAACTCCATTAACATCATACAGCACTGGAGCAAAAAAAAAAAAATAGAATCAGTCCCTTGGTATGCACCAAATAATCTGACTAAGGTACACAAGAGAAGCACAAGGGAAAACCTGAATAAATATTCTCATAATTAAAAGAATGCTTAAGCAAGGATTTTTTTTCCCCTCTAAATTGGAAGTTGTTTTAATGACATACAAAAAGTTCATCTTTAGAAATCTTTTGCAGCTAATATGTAACTATAAATTGACAAAGCAATGATAATCTGTATATGTGATTTTAGTATTTATTGTCCAAATAAAGGAACAAATAGTAGCAATAGCAATAATACAAAGCCCTGCTTCCTCCTGTGGAAGCATATCCACAGGCTTAAGGAATCAGTCAGGACTGTTGCTGAGATAAAATCAACCAAAGACTTGATGAGACTGCTATCAGCTGAAAGTAGGATTTTTATGAGAGACGTATTCTCACAAGTCACACCCAGGTTAGAGGATGGGATGTAGTGAAAGGGGCTACACCTGTGCTGTGAGACCAGGTTATAAAGGCCGAAGTAGTTTGTTGCCTTTAGTTCTTGAGTATCTTTCTTTGGTGTGGAGGCTTCTAGGCTGCTACAGTTGTGCTCTAGGAATAAAGCTGCTGGAGCCTCTGTGGGATGCTTTGTAGATACCAAGAAGCTGGGCCTAGGTGCTAGCTCCTGTAATCCTTTCAGAGGAAAGCCTTCAAGGAAGAGAGCTCTGAGGAATTTGTACCAGAGCTGCACATACAGGTATGTTTTATACTTGAAGTGTAAAGAGCACTGATGCTCCTTAGAAGGAAAGAGATTGTTGGAAGTGTTCCTCATAACAGAATCCATACTGGTAATGTGCGTTTTATGTATGGTCTTTCCTTGGAAGTGTGGCTTATCTTCCTAAACTGTAAGTTACTTTTTCTATTAAATANTTCTGTCATCGGAAAAGTGATTTGAGGTACAGAAAAGGGAAGTAAAATTGCTGTTGGGTGGCAAGGTGCCTACAGCCTTTAGGTGAGTAAGAAACAAAGATTGAAGAGGCAAGTAGGCCAGCAGAATACTAATGATTTCAGTCCAGAAAAAAAAGCAGTGATGGTCCTACTTGAGTTCATCTTTGTTGAGTGTGGGTTGATGGGGTCAGAGGCAGAGATGTCTAATTCTCCTGTTGAGAAAACATTAAATTAGATCTGAGATTAGAGATTACATTGTGGCACAATTGGAGTGTGGGTATATCTGAGCTTGTCTTAGCTAAACATCTGAAAATGAGGTGCAAAATCTTTAGATGCTGGCGCATCTCCCCTGCTGTTGTGTGTAGAAGTAGTTTAATGAGCCTTGTTGTGATGTGCTTGCAATGAGGAATATACCTGGATTGAAGATGACTTCTAAGTAGCAAAGAGAATCATTGACTACAGTTCCTGATTTCTATGGAGAAGTGGTTTTGGGGTGGCTGTGCTATTGTTTCTCAAGAAGCAAGTCCTGATACCAAGGATTCCTTTCCCTGGTCTTGCTTATGTGTATTGCTAATGGTTACTGCAGTGAAGTGACTGACACCTCTTCCCTTTCTAGCTCTTCTTCCTCCTTGGAGCTGTCAAAGTACATCTATCAAATACTGTGAACAGATCCAGCCATTGCTTTCTGTTTAAAACACTATACAAAAATTCACTTTAGGTTTATAAGAAAGGAGAGGATGGGGGGGAAAACCTTTTTTTAATGAAGTCTCCTCTTTGAATTTAAGTTATCTTAATTCTTTTTCATGTACTAATCTTCAGACTTGATTAATTTGTAAGCTCAATTTCATGTGTTGAAGTTTTTAAATCCTTAGTTATTTTCTTTAAAGTGATTTTTATTTTAGAAGACATTCTTCTCTGTCCTGTGCTCTGGATACAATAATTTCATGAGAAGAAAAAAAATGATCTCACTTCTTATGCTCATAACAAACAATTACATTAGCTGGTCTAAAAATAAAACAAAAAAGAAATACCCTCTGAGGCAAGTTTCAGCAAGTGCTCATGTCCAGACTAATCTAATAATGTTTAAATTGAGGTTTGATGTTGTAGGAGGTGGTAGAAATGAATGACCTGTCTGCAGAGATTTACCTCTGCTCTTTCCACTGAAAGGAATTTGCTTAAAATTCCCCTCTTGCAACTGTGAGGATCCTACTCTCTGACCCCTGCATTCTAAGTTATCTATCATTTTCTGCTGTCTGAGTGCCTTCAACCTTTCTACCTCCCTTTTTTCTGACTCTGAGAGGTTGTGGGATCTCCATTCCCCACTTTCCCCACCACCACTGCTATTCCTCTCTGTGTATGAATTGGTGAATGATTTCCCCAAACACTCCATAGGCAAATCTTCCAGTGGGTTGACCTGCTATTTTGTTGAGTAAAGCTGTAATATATCTTTGTCAGTTCATACCTGAGCATATGGTGGTATTTCAGCTGTGCACAATTTCCTTAATCTCTGTCAGGAGGCAGGGAAGAATAATACAGAAAAACTATTCTCTTATCCTTGGTATCTGATCCAAAGCTCCTTGTAATTGCTGGTGTTTCCTAAATGACTAGGGACATAGTCATCAGGAACAAATACCTCTCTACTAGTCATTTGCTGCAGAAATCCTTTGCTGTGTGGCACGTTATGATTTTTTTCTCTTCTTGTGTTGTGTCTAAGAGTCCAAATGACCCTATACAAAGCTGTGCATGCCCCATGACTCCTGGTCTGTGTCTTTGCCCACCAATAGTGATCTGCTTTGTGAAAACATCTGTATATATCACTGTATCTTCTATGACTTCTACCGACCAGTTTAGCAATGAGACTGTGGTCATCAACCCTAACGAGGGTGTGATCCAATGAATGTGAGAGAGGAGATGCAACAGTGCAGTGGTACTCCTTTACTCTTAATAATTGTGCTCAAGTGAAGAGTACTACAGCAATACTCAATTTAATGTCAAACAATGTCTCATTTGCAAAAACACAGTATTTTATATTTAAAGTTGTTTTTAATGAGAAATATGCATGTTGAAGGTCATGCTACTGTGTCCCTAAATAGCCCAAGTGAAACAAACTGCTAAGTCTTCCCAGGTGAGCACTCTATAAAACACGTCTCCTTTCAAGTGAAGAGAAATATCCAAGTGTTTGCTCTTCTGCTTTGCAGTTGTAAAGTAGAAGTCAACAGAAAAACTTGATGTAAAAGGAGTGCAAACTGAATCAGAAACACTTTACTTTACAGTTTGTCATTTAGTGCATGTACTAAGGAAACAGCCCCCAGAAGAGCTCCTGTAGAAGGTAACAGATGTTTTCCTCTGATTAGCTAGGAATGGTGAGGGTTTAATGTGTGCCAAATCCTGAACTCCTTACCCAGGCAAAACAGCCTGAACCTGCATTAATAATGCCACAAGAATGTGATAAAAGTATCAAAATGCAAACTAAAATCCATTCAAAAATATAGTGTAAAACAACTCAAGCCTTGTCTGACTGGAGTTGTGTATTCTGTTGGCCTCAGACCTAATGTTTTTGTCATAGTAAAGGTTTGCTCCAAAATGTTTTCCCAGTGGGAGGAGAGGGTAGGGCATGAAATGCCAAGTGTTGGGTGAACTATAGTAAAAGGAAGAATCACAGTCCTGAACATCTCTGCTCTCATCCCAGGCAAATTAGCCATTGGGAAATACACAAAATGAACAGTTTCTTTCTAATAAACACTTAATAAATAAATCTAAAGAGATGATATAAAAGGGCAATGGCAGCAAAGTATATAATGAGTCTGGACCTATACTACTGCATTTATATAGGCTTTTTAGCAATAAAGTAGGTTAAAAGACAAATTAATTGTATGCTGCTTCTTCATGAGAAAGAGACCAATGGTAGTTACTATAGCAACTACTTGCAATTCATCCTATTAACTTTCTTATTGCAGGAGTAATCAATAATGATAGAGATTGCTTTAGGATAAAATATACATAAAGGGTTTTTAAAAATGTATTGTTTGCTCTACTTTCAAATAAAATCTGATATGTTCTTGAAAAAGCAGAGACAATGTTAGACAGAAGCAAAACTTGGTTTTGCCTGAAGGAAGAAAATGGTGAGTCAAGTTTGTACCAAAATCAATCTTTCCTCTTAGCAACTTCAGCAAACTGCTCAGATTAATTTCTTCTGAAATGTTTTGACATTTGTGTTCACTTTGATTGTGAAGGTTATACCTTTTTTAAAGGCATAATACTGTGTGCCGATATCTCTGCTTGAACTAGTCGTGTATTTACACTCTTTAGGAGGACTAGATAATGACTCTGAAAATCCTTCTGGAAATGCAGAGTGCTCTTAAAGAGTAACTGCAGGTCTTATACTCTGTTTCATGGTACTTTTCAGGCATGGAACAGCAAGAGGAACCCTGTTGGGTACCTCCTGATTCCTGTGTCCAGGCAGCAAGGACAGACAGGCTTTGCCTCTCTTCCAAGGAATTTGTACTTCTCAGTGGAGTGTAGCAGATATTGCAAACTCTGTCTTTATTTACTTAGTTTTTGTGGTTGCTAGGAGACACATCTGCTGAGGTTTGTATCCCACCTGGGGTATTTTCTTGTGCCTTGTTCTCAAGACTCCACTGACTTAGGAGGTACTCAGCCACTAGCAGGAAGCTATCCCATATGTGAAGGAATATAATTTGAGTGTTCTGAAGCGGAGAACTTCAAGAACTGTAAAGCCCTCAGGAAGGTTTTGCATGATTTGTCAGTGGAAGCTTGCTGTGTAGGGACTTCTGAATGGGCAGTGGATCTGAAGATTAGAAGAGTGGTTAGGACAAAGATTGTCTTAATCTTTCTCAGCTCAGCTGAGACCTTGCATAGTTTCACAAAACTTAGTGTCTCTTTCCCTGCCTCACACTTGGATGGTTCTGCGCTTCCTTGCAAATACTGTAGACAATGGCATAGTTGTGACTCTAAGGTACTCAAATATGGGTGATCTAATCTAAATGTTGTGCCTGTGCAAGGACTTGAGCAATGCAAATACTAGCTTCAGGCCTCTGGAAGCATTTCTTTCCCAGGTCTGGGAGAGTCTTCCAATTTCTTTCAGTGATAGTTGGATTGAACTGGCTGCCTGCAAATTGAACAGAGAAGATCTATTCCAGCCCCAATATTTATCAATCTAAGTCACTGCTCCATGTCCCCTGTCACTGAACGTGTCCCTGTTATATCAGGAATGGATGACTCAAGCTCTGTTTATGTGCATATGATTGTAAATATGTGGGACTTTAACATTATCCAGTTTATGATACTTGCAAAGCCAGATATGGTTTACTGCTATTTTACTTAGAGGTGTGAATCATAATATGTTGTAGCAAATTTAAGGCAGTGGCCCTGTGCGGATTGCTGAGGGCATTATCTCATGAATGTGTCAGTCTTTTGACTGCAGAATTTTCTGAAGATGCATGGCTGTTTTACTAGATCAAATGCATAAATCTGAGCTACCTGGGTAGGAGGAGTACTGGAACAAGAATATTTGTCATGGATAAATTTGTATAACCTAACTTCACACATCTGCTGTCACTTCCCAGTCCACAATTTACTTGTTTCTTCTGACTTTCAGAAGATGGTCCTTCTAAGTTCATGTTCAAGGTAATCTACTGCCAACTGAAGCTGCTGATGTGCTGTTCTTAGAAAATTTCATTATACTTCATTAATATCAAAATGACCAAAACAGTAACATCTTAACCTTCTCCAAACCTCTGCTACTGCTAAGTTATTTAACACTTCTTCATGTGACTTGGATCCTTGAACTACAAGTTATCTTTAGCTCCTCCCTTTATTGCTTTAAGCTATGCATATTTTACATATTTCTCTTACCGAAATTCCTAAAATAGCTTTCCCTGTCAGCTGCCCAAAAAACTCCGAATGCCTCTTACCTCAGAAGTATTTCTTTTGCCTTCCTATAGTCTTTCTTCAGGCCATACAACTATTTTGGGGTCTTGATGCTTCTCAAAAGGCAACCTGAACTGTGGCCACAGACTTAGAGATGTCCAACCTTACTTGCAATATATTCTTTTTATTTCTCATTCTCAGGCCCAACAAATATAAGCTCTACATAAATTCTACATAAATATATTTATTTACCTAATTGGTTTTGTTTTTTTCCTCTGGTCCATGCCTATTTGAAAATTAATAAAAACAATTATCCATATTATTAAGCAGTGGCTAACCTAATTCTCATTAATGCTTCATTTTAAATGAAGGCAGTGTGGCTTGCAATAGCTGCTGCTCCTGTCTCTCCTCTTCTCCTTCCCCACTCTCCAAAAAAAAAAAAAAAAAAAAAAAAAAGACAAAAAAAAAAAAAGAAAAAAA
>WBMW01001135.1:117852-192723 GCA_013396635.1 Penelope pileata | reverse complement strand
GAGTATCTTTTGGCTGTTCTTGTATAACCCCAATAAAAGACCTGACAATGCATCTGCCCATTTCGTGTTCTCATATAAAAAGATGAACAGCAATTCCCAGGGGATGCATCTAAAAGCTCTCTGCAACTGTTCTCTACTTGGTGACTTAGTTTCTCCTGCCCTCTTAGTTTTTTCTACTATTCTTCCTTTTTTTCTTAAAAGAAAAACAGAAAACTGTCACAATATATTTGTAAAGTACACAGTGAAATATGAAGACTCTTCCAATACCAACAATGCTGTGCATACTGGGACTCTTCATCCAAACAGTTTAGTTAAACAATACACCAAATCAAGATGTTGTGAATCCAAATAACATCACTCTAAAATGGATTTAGGGACAGCTTGGAGTATGAAAGCAATAATGGATTTCACAAGGAGGGCTTCTCTCCTGGTAGAGAAACCTATACAATTTATTTGGGAAACGGTTCAGTGGGGATCCTTGTAGCAGGTGGCAGTGAGAGTACAGTGCCAGCAGGGATTAAAACAAGAAAACAAGCCCTGGCAAGAAAAGCCAAAGCAACATGATGCCATCAATTTGGGTTCTTGCTGCCTCAGTTGCCATAGCTTGTGTTCATGGATGAGAACTGTGACTGAGTGATGTGGAAGTAAAGAGAGGAGACTGACCAGCCACTTGGAAAATAACTGAACATGCTTCAGTGTTTGTTGCAATTCTTTTCTTTTATTTATTTATTTTAAATGGAAGAACTTAGTCCTGAACTCTTAACTCTGAGGTAACGGTGCAGCATTTGGCGAATTTGCTCTATTTGAGATCACAAGGACTAAAAAGATTCTTGCTTTTAAAGTCTGTGTAGATGTCTGACCCAGCAGGAACTGCTGTTTGCATTTGTCTTTCAACACACTGTGAATTAGTGCAACAAAAAGCTGTGTGTATGCACATTGCAAGGACCTTTAGCAAGTCCTAGTGCTGCTGTTCAGCATTAGCCCCTCAGCATATTCCTGGTGTGTGCCCTTCCCATGAAGTAATATGAGAAAACCACGTGAGCATAGTGAAGACAAAATACTGTTAATGCATGGTTATTCACTTCTGAATGATCACTGAACTTCCAAAGCTGGGATAGCTAAAGCCAGTACCTATCATATACATTGTAGAATATGCCATAAGGACTTCAGACAATGACTGCATGTTCAGCTCATGTAAATGATTACTGCACAAATACTCCATAGTTCCTCAAGTCTGGTGAGGAAGCTTTTCACCTTTCTCTTTCTCTTGATTTATCACAGATCTATGAAGATCAAACTAAAATAAATAAATAAACAAACTGGAAACAACATAAATGCATTGGTCGTGTTTGGAAGTAGGGTTCCATTAAGCAACAGTTTAGAGATAAAGGATAACAAGCTCCTAGAAACAATCTTGCTTCTTACTACGAACTGCAACAGGGTTGCACCCACAAATTCTTAGAGGACATTACAGGCTTTGGGTGTTGGGGCATTAAGCCAGCTGTAACCAGTTGCAGATCTGCATGATATCCCTATTAAGCACTTCATAAGCATTATAGAAGTGTTTCTTACGTCAGTGGGATTGTGATGCTTCTAATGAGGACAAAGGGATCAAATTTGGGATGGAAAGTCATGTGTCCCTTAATCCCAGTTGTGTGGGATTTCTCCTGGTAAAACAACGAGATGTGGTGCAGGATGACAGGCAAAGCCAGGTCTAAAATTATTTTAAAGTCTTCTCCTTTCTACTGGGCATTTGCATTTGAGGTTTCTTCCCTCTTGAAGTATGGCTGCTCTCTGCATAGATCTTATGACCTCTGACCATAAATAATTAAGCTTAATAGTTTTGTGATTTCTTTTGAATATTAGCCTCATAGGGAGCTCATGGAATTTATTTTGCTTTTTGATCAATAGCTACTGATCTCTAATTGTCAGTCACTTCTTAGTTAAAAACATGAAGAAATGATTTTAAATATCCAAGCTGGATACCCATGCACAGATTCCAAGAGCTGGAATGTCAGTGGAAACACAGCTCACAATTTCAGTAGACTTTGCATTAGACCCACTCTGACATTACCTGTCCCAGTACTATGCAACTTCTATTTCTCTACTTAACCTGAGCTATGGTTTGGTGCCCCTGCTTGTTCCACAGAAAAATGCTGCAGTCACTATGACATCTGAGATGCACCCATCTCTTCTCTATTTTCTTGAAGTTAGTTATATGTTTAAGTAATGTCAATTTTAATTGGGTTTGAGGGAAAAGGTAGGAAAAAAACCTGAGGGATTGACTCTGGTCTCATGGCTAATGCACTCTGATTTGGGATGAGGAGAAATGTCAGGTTCAATTCTCTGCTTCAAATAAGGAGGATGGATTTGAACTTAAATCTTTTGTATTCCCATGATTAACCCTGGGCAGCTGAATGAAAGGCTCTATTTCTTTCTCCTCTTGGTTGTGCTTTCACCTAATCAGGAAAACATTCAGATGTATGTTATGAATGGCACATAACATGTTCCTTTCAGCCACTGGATGAACATTTTCCTTCCCAAGGGGAAAAAAAAATTAAAACCATAATACATTTCTCAGTGTTTCCATCTCATAGATGATGTCACTGTAAGCAGGTTGGCTTTTGTTTGGGATTGCGCAACTGCTGCACCCCTCTGAGGGCATGGTGAGAACGTAGCCAAGAGGCTGGTTACAGAGGTGGGAAAGCAGAGCCAAGCTGGCAACCATTTTGTGGATCTAAACCTATATACACCTTGGAGTTACTTGAGATAGGGATTTTTTTTTTTTCCCTCACTAATATACTAGAGACTTCTCTCTCCATAGAAGCTTTAGATGTAATGCACAACAAAAACTTCAAAGAAACTCAACATTAATGGTATGTAGATTTCTTTTCCTTGATGGTATCAAGAGCAGAGCTCCCACTGACAGCAGTTAGCAGCATCCAGCCTGCTGCCAATACAAGTATCCTGCTCTTCAAGAAGCTAACAACAATGTGGGAAGGTCAGAGGGTACCTTACCATGAAAGCAGTCAGCATCCATCAAGAGCACACCATAAATTCTGCAGGTGGCACGATTCGCATGCTTAAGTAGTACTCAATGCCTGGTACACAAACATCTGATTTCAATTTGCTGTGAATTATTTTTAAAGGGAGCTTGACTTATTTCCTGCTGTGATGTTCTTTCTAGGGAAAGAAAACAAAACATACAAGGGTTAAAAACAAGGTGGGATAAATGAAGTATGTTTGATAGGATAATGATCTGAGACCAGCTGTTGCTGAACAAACATTTATTATTATAAATCATCAGAGGCCTAATAAAACATAGACTTACCATAATAACACCAAACAAAAATGCTTATGTAATAATTAAATATGCAAAATTCAAAGCTCCCTAGAAAATTGATTTTGGGGGGGGGATAGGTCCAAATCTATTTCACTTGCATGCAAATCACTCAGACACCAGTGCAGAAAATCCTATGCCTTTGCTAAGATTTACTTAATCATTTAAAGCATGGTTTATGTTGAGACAATGAAGACATAATTGTGAAATACCCCTGGTTATGATGCATCAGTGCTACAGAATTCCTAATAGATGTTCATGCTCTGGCATTCTTTCTCTGGGGAACAAATGGAATGTATTAAAAATGCCAAACATGACAAGCTATACTAAGCTGAGTGCTTGAGTACATTTCTTTCCATAATTTACATGGCGTATATATTGACATGTGTATGTCAATATAATAATAAAATATGCCAATATGTATTAAATGTTGACAATTTCCGAAAGCTGGAGGGCCACAGAGCTGTGAACAGTAAGCAGTGCTGGTGTAGCTCAAGGCTAGAAATGTTTGCTTGCATGTGTTACACAGCATCACTTGTATTTACATGATCTTTAATCCCTTTCCTTGAAATCTCTCGAGTCCCTGCACAGCCCAGACTGCCTGAGCACGCTCAGCCTACCAGCACGTTGTGGCACCGCAGTGCCATTCCCAAGAGATGCTTTTCCAAGGGTTGGCTTTTGACAGTGGCATGCAAAATGACAACCCCTGTTCTGCTTGGAAGTATCAGCAGCCTTTTGGTGTCTCTTCCTGCCACTCTGGGTACTCACCATCTGTGTTGGATGGAAAGCAATAGATGCTGTCAAGCTGCAGAGTAAGAGTCATTTCACTTTGATCAGTGACAGGATCTTTGACTGGCACGGGGTTAAGCTGAGCAGGTAGTGATTGGCTTTAAAAAGGAGCTGGAGATACCAGAGAATCACAAAATGACATTTTAATCAAGCTTTGCTTGAGTAATTTGCTAATTACATTCAACTGCATTTAAAATTCTGACAACTCCTTTTTTCTCTTTGTGGAGAGAAACAGAAAATTGTTTTGGGTACACCACTACTTATTCTGAATACCTAAAGTCATTAACCAGGAGAGATGGTGGCAAATCCTAGAAAAAGTCATATTTGCAATTTCCTTTCCAACATCACTTTGGAGTAAATTTGGTCACCAGTTTATTCTTTTTTTTCCTTGCGGTACATCTTTTCTGTATTTAAGTATGTATAATGGATATGCTAAAAAACATCAGAGACCATTAAGCCAGAGAAGCATGAAATCAAGTAGAAATTATTATTTTAATTCTATGCACTTGTGCATAACAGTATGAACGTGGTGCCAAATAAACATTTGTCTGAACTCCAGCTAGTACTCAAGACAGTAATCTGATTTTCAGTTCAGTAGCAGGAAATATGTGCCTGCATACATTTTGAGAGAAACCTAGCTGCAAAAACCAGCTTGTATATACTCTGAGAGGCAAAAGAAAATGTCAATTACTCTGTAGTAATTTCATTGTCTAAAAAACCTCTTCAAATGGCAGCACTGGGGTTTGACAGACAAGTACCAATCTGTAAACTTTGTTAATTGTGTGCAGTGTAGAAGCAGAAGCTCCGTGTTCATTAACTGCACAGCCCTGCCTCATCATGAGCAGGCTCAGAGTGCCAGTTTCTAAGGGGAACCTCAGAAATTTGGTTTAGTTTGTGGAATAGAGAAATGGTGTGTTACAGATGCTGGAAACTATTACAAGTGAAAGTTATTTGTTCACAGTAAGTAATATTTGTCTACTAAGCCTCACAGGGAGGACAAATTCACTTAATCTGGAAAATGATATTTGGTGTCAGACTGAAGCTTCTTAATCCTTTATTCCTTTAATATAACAGCTATTCAGTTCACTCATTTTAAAGATCGCTTTTTCCATGAAGGAACTTTTAGAAATGACTTACTACAAACAACACAGCTGTTCCTGTCAGTGCTTGAATGCCATCACTGCAGTGCAGCTCACTGAGACACAAAGGGTCCCATGCTTTCCAGATAGGGATTGAAACCCAGAGGAAAAGGGCATTTCCCAAGGGTCCTGAGGAAACCTGCTAAGGAGAGAATCTAGATTGGTCTCCTCAAATCACAGATGGGGATTTGAGGCACTTAACATTTTTTCAAAAGTCTCACTGCATCTTAAAAGTGCTCTGAGCACATGAGTAATTCCTGGGCATGTCAGCAGCCTACTGACTGTTAATAAATTCAGGAAATGAAAGATGAGGGAAAGGTGGGAAAATAGAGTTAGGGCATCAAAGCTTGAGTTAACAGAGGAAGAAAATATGGAGTGGAAGCAGCTGGAAAGGAAAGTCCTCTCAGGTGTCTCATGCACTTAGGTGTGATCTTAATGAGTATCAGTGAAAAGCAGCACAGAGTCTAGAAGGAAGAAATACAGGCACTACCTTCCCAAATAACTTGCCTCCTACATCAGGTTTATAACTGAAAGCTGAATCTTTCAACAGCTCTTCCCACTTTCCAGTTTAGGTTGGTTGAACAGCTGTGGTTTAATGCTGTCAGACTGGAGCTGCACTGGGCCATTCCCCTTCAGTGACAAGTGGAGAACAGCTCCCATAGTTCCTGTGTAAAATGCAAAGTAAGGCATCTCAGCCCACACGCTGCCTTTCAGCATGGAAATAAGTGGCTGTAACAAAGGGATGAAACAACTTTTCCCTGCTTTCCTTGCATTTCTGGCTTCTTGATGTTGTCTGTGCTGCCCTTTGCTCTGTCATCTCTCTCCCCAGCTCTCAGAACAAGGAGGTTACTGTGGCATACCAAAAGAGCTGGAGGCAGTTAATGAATAACAAAATGGAGAGTGCACTTTCACAGACTCTTTAATTTCAGAAAATGCCTTACTGAATGGTAAGCCATCTGAAATCAACCAAGTTTCAAACAGGGGAAAGAGGCATATATCCGCTCAGTATGTGCTGTGTGAGACGGAGCTGTGAGCTCTGGGGGGGACCCTGCTGGCACTGTAGGGGTGACATCTTCTGTGGCCCTCAGTAACAGCTTTCACTCTTAAGAGTGCTTTGGGCCAGCTCAGGCTGGGGCCCCGTAACCTTTTGGGTTTAGATTCCTGACCCTGAGAAGAAGCTGTAGCCCCAATACATGCATCAAAACCTTTTGCTGCCCATGAGAGCCAAGACGCCTCAGCACAGTGAGTCAGAAAATCCATAGCTGTGTGGAAAATCACCCGGAGCTGCTTCCTAGCTCTTCAGATGCCAAAGTCACTAAGGTCCCCCCTGCAGCTCCATTCATGTGGGTGGCTCGGTGCCAGCAGAGCAGCTGACCTCTCGCCTCACCTCCTTCCAGATTAGCTGACCTGCAAGAGCTCTGGTCTCTAAACTAATAAACAGTCTATACCAGTATCCTATATTGCCTTTGTGGAAGTTCGCTGATCCTGTATCTATTTAGGTGATTGCCATCAATCAAATTTATTTTACAACAATGACTCTGGGAAATTCACAGTGTGAACCCTTAGAGTTAAATTTATGTCATATAAGAAATAATATTTGATCAAAAACAGCTAGAAAATGAGACAAGAACTATCACTAGATCTTTACAGATATGTATGTAGAAAGCTTATTTGAAAGAAGATAAGGGAAGAAAGGTACAATATTGCCTTTTATTAATTTTTGGTAAGACAAGACAGGATTTTTTCTCAGCGTCATTCTCCTAAGTACCAGGTTATGTCACTCCCTTGATGAGCTCTCTGCTCTCAGTGCTGTGTTGAAGTCTTTCCACCAAGATGAGGGGTGATGCTGCACGTGGTTCTCTGAGCCCCCTGCCTGTGCTCATGGCCTCACCTGCACCTCAGCTCAAGAGGGCAGAGTTTCCAGCAAAAGGAGTATTTAGCTGGCCAGAGGAGATGAGACAAACATCAAAAGAACCTGTGCTCAAGCCAAAGAGGCATGTCTCTGAAGGTAAACATGAAAGACAGAAGCAAGCAACTGCATGGATTTTTTTTTAATACTTTTCATGTGGGAAAAGACATCTCCCTGTGGCTTTGGTTGAGCACTTTCTCCAGTTAACCCCCTTTGGGTTAGTCCTACAGAGTCACTTTAATATTGAAGTGGAAAAGAAGAATAATCTGCAGCTGTGGAAGTCTCCCATGGCTGAGCACAAGCCTCTCCCCCAGCAGGTTTCTGGCTAGGCAGCCAGTGGCTCTGCTCTTCCTCCTGTTGCTGTGCTCCTTAGTCACTTCAGTACTCTGGGATGGGAACATTGGCCTGCGTACCTTTCACACCTGTATACACATGCTACAAAATACTAATTTAATCTATCAGGGAAGAAGCTTTGAGCTGGTCAAAGGACAGCAATGCAGCTACCCATTCTGTCCTTTATCTGCAGCAGTTTTTTCCGAGCAATATTTGCATAGGTTCAGGAAAGAAATGACTGTGCATGAATTAGTGTCTTTGTATTTTTCTGCCTGGAACACGTTATCTTCCCAATGTGGTTTGCTGTGACTTGCAGAAGAGGATGGCAAAGAGGAGAGGAAAAGTAAAATAATTTCCAAGTCTCTAATTTATCTGGAGCTTTTCATACAGCTTCAAACAATGGTGGATATCCTCTTGTTCCTCTGGTGTTGCCACGGATTAGGAGTGTTTCAGTACTCCAACTTAATCCTGGTGCTTATTAACACTTCGCTGGCCAGGGAAAACCAGTGGAAGAGATGTTTGGGGGATGACTGCTAGGATTTAAGATCTTTTGAGCTGACTATAAACTTCATTTTAGTCCTAATGTAACAGAGCCATCAAAGTGAAGTATTGATTAAACTGCAACACTAGGCAGGCTGGAAAATTCTGTTTCTAGGTAAGCCTCTGACTATTTTTCACAGCAAACAAGAGCTCCTGACAGCACTCTGCCTCCCTTCAGGGGGCCGGTGACATGCCCCAACCTCTGCAGCAGAAATCTTGTGGGCTGGCAGCAGCGGGTGAGCTGATGGCAGCCCGGGTGCAGGCTGCGTGCTGTCTGCTGCCTGCGATCGGCTTAATTGCAATAAAGGTCTGTGCTCACTCACATGCTGAGGCTTTTTCCTTTTGTGCTGCTTTTGTCTTCCACATTGCTGGCGGCAGCTCCACTTCCCTTCTACGTGTCTCCCCCCTGGATACTTCAGATTGCAATCTTTCGCTGGTTGTTTTTATTGTGGTCTCTCAATTTCATGGCTTTCTGACACTTTTTATTCCTTGTTGACATGTTGGAAAGAACAACGCAAAAGAGAAAACAGCCAAATGTGGTGCTGAGACTCCATTTGTCTGTTGGCCTTTCTCCCCAGTCTCGGTGCCCTTTGCAGAGGAGGACAGAGTTAGTCCCAAGTGAGGCATTTCCCACACCCCAGATTTTCTGTATGTTTCCTTTCTATGACCTTGGTATTACTCAGCAGGCAGCAGAGAGAACAATAGCTAGAATAACACAAAGTTCTTCTGCCTAACAACCTGTGAGAGAAGGGAGAAAAATCTCTGCAAAAATGGTTTTAAGGTTTTCTTTAATTTGGTTTTAACATTTTTTTATAATCTTAATAGCCAGCAATATGGGGCCAGGGGGAGAGTAGGCTCTGAGGATTTTTTTTTTTTTTAAAGTCTGTAATTTCTTCTCTCTTTATCGAACAAAAGCTAGTTTAATTTCTATAACTATGGTAGGAGTGGCTTGTGTGAAGCTCCAGTGAGGAGTTGGCTGCTGAAGTGATGATTTCCACCACGGTCCTATGAAAACTCCAGCTGCAGAGCTCAGCACTGCGGGATTTGTTTTCAGCAGGGCTTTATTTAAGATATAATCTAAAGGCATACGAGTGGATAAGAAATGTGATTGATTGCAATGTTATTACTAATAATTCTTCATGTTAAGTTGCTTTCTTTTTATCTGCCCTATGTCATTGTATGCTCCTGTTCATAAATTTTAAGCCTAGCTTTACATTTCATGGAGAATTTTAAATAGTCTGGTTCGGTAGTAAAAACCTATTGGAACAAAATTTAATCTATGGTGATCTTTGAGGTATCACACACTAAAAACTACCCAAAGTGATAACAAGGCTGTGCCTTAAGGAAACTTGTTTAGAATATACAGAATCTGTAAAGTTTGGCTACTTCATATCCAATCAGTACATCTGAAGATATCTTTACTTCTTCCCTAATAGAGTTACAAATGCTACGTTCTTATTTTACCTAGTTTTTCTCATTAAATATGGATTTATTCTTTAGCAGTTCTTACATGATCAACTGATTTCAAATTCTATTCAAGCAAGGCACATAAATAGATATTAAAAAACACAACTAGTGTTGTGAGATGGCAGTGGAAATTGTAGCAGTGGAAACAAATTCTGTCTAATTTTATTGTAATTCTACAGGAATACTTTTTTTCAAAACCTTGCATCAATTTCCAAATCCATTTGTTATTCATTATATCAGAGAATAATGAAACCATTCAATACGCTATGGACTGTCATATGTACTTCTCTTGGTGTTTCATTTTAATCTAGCAGTACTTAGTAGACACTTAACTGATTGCCATTCTTAAATTTAATAGGCTAAATCTATCTTTATCTTGTTCTTTTCTATAGATTAATATTAATCCTATTTTAAGATAAGTTTCTACCATTAAAACAAAAAGGATTTCTTGAAAAAAAAATCTCATCTAGCAGATTTATCTAGGTCATATCTTTCCTTGTTGGAAAGAGGCTGAAAATTTGATAAATCCTCCAGCCTCCTGGAATGGTATAGCTTGATAAGAAACAAAATGAGACGAGCAAAATGGGGCAATCCAGACTATCCTAGGACCAGGTTAACATGATAACTGATAGAGAAGAGGGTCAGAAAAGAATGGAATCAGGCCTTAATAGGTGAGAAAATACAGGTAATACTTGCTTTTTTTCTACTTATTTCATCTCTGGAGTTTCTTTAGAAGTGAGGTTTTGGCTGAGGACAGGAAAGGTGAAATGCAAGAAATAAGCTGGATTCAAACTAAATTGGAGATTGTGGACCGGTTCTCTTGCTAAAGGCTGAGGTGGCCCCTGGGCTGTCTCCAGTGGGAGGTGCTGGCATTTGAGCCCATGCTTTGGGCACCAACAGGACTAGAACCAGGCACTGGCAGATTTTCCCCAGGCCTTGGCATGGCCATATGGTTCCCCCCCTGGGCTGGAGAGCGGCCCTGCAGAGGTATGCAGGACCTCTCCCGAGGAGACACCCTCAGCAGGGCATGGAGTATGAAACATGGGGTTTGCTCTCAACTCTGTTTGTATGTGTTTCTCCTTTTTTCTTCCCTCTTTTTTCTTTCTTCATTTGCCTTCAGTTTAATGAGAGCCTGGCTTAACCAGCCAAGCCTGCAACTTTTGTCACACTGCTGTGAGCCTGTGACCAATGAGACAGCTAAAAGCAATGCCCTGAGCAGCCCAGTGCTGCTACAAGTTTGCCAAGTCTTGCAGTGGCTGATAAGAGCATGTGCTGTGCTCGAGCTGCTCCAGCTGCTATTGTGAATTTTTAAATGAGTTTAGGAGTGGTGGGGGAGTTCCGGGAGGCTGAGAAAAGCAGATGTTGTTCCAGTATTTAAAAGAGTAAAATGAGATGACCCTGGTAATTACAGGTTTGTCAGATTGGTACTGGTCCTGGAATGTCTGATGTAGAATTTGATTAATAAAGGATTAACACTAGAAATCTAATTAATGCCAGCCAACAGGGGCTTAGGGAAAGCAGATCCTGTCAAAATTACTTTTTTGTGAATGAGATTACAAATTTTGTTGATAACCGTAATAGTGTTCATGTAATAGCCTTCTATAAAGTATTTGACTTGGTACTGCATGATACTGATTGGGGGGAAAAAAACAGAAATAAAAAGTTCACATAAAAATAGACTAAAAATTGGCTGTTAGAGCTCAAACTAACTCTGGTAAGTGATCTTTACTTGCTATATATTACTCGTTCTGAAGAGCTCTGTGAATGTCTTATTCCTTTGTTATTTTAGGCACTTTACTTTCAAAGGAAAATTGTTGTAATTGCAAGACTGCAAGTCTGTGATTTTGGGGGAATGCTTAAAAAGAGGAGGACCAGTCACCAACACAAAACTGTCCGGACCTCCTGCTTGCATCCAGATTAAGAAATGGGCATTTTAGTGCAACTGCATGTAATGCCATATCTAGACACAAGGGATCTGCACTGAGCTCAGCCCTGGGAAACTGCTATCTATGGCCCTTAGGGGTCATAGTATCTAACCATGATGAACATGAGCCCCCAACATGGTAAAGGGTAAGATGATATTCCGTACAGCTTAGTACAGATTATTCTCCTATGTTACTAATATAAATTGCATTAATATTTAGTAGCAAAACCCATCAGCATTGCATTCCACACTGGCTAACAAACATCAGGGCCTTGGGAGAGTTTCAGCTCAGGTTATGTTCCCATAGTATACTTTCTCTGATTTAACTAAGGGCTCTGCCTCCACCTCTACCCGCACGGTCCTGCTGAACCTCTTATCAGACCTCATGATTGCTTAACTGCTGGGAGAATTGTATGAGCTAGGGTGGTGGGGAGAAGGGATAGGTTTCTTCTACAAGATCAGTGATGTATGGACCAAGAAAACTGAAATGGGAGTTGTGGGGATATTCTGCCTCTGCAGTGGGTACTAAAACAGTGAATAGTTCCAGGTCATCTACTTGGACTTGTGCAAGGCGTGGGGCACTGTCCCGCACAGAAGAAAGGACCTGAAGGATGACTTGTATGGAGATTTGGGATAAACNGGAGAGTTTCAGCTCAGGTTATGTTCCCATAGTGTACTTTCTCTGATTTAACTAAGGGCTCTGCCTCCACCTCTACCCGCACGGTCCTGCTGAACCTCTTATCAGACCTCATGATTGCTTAACTGCTGGGAGAATTGTATGAGCTAGGGTGGTGGGGAGAAGGGATAGGTTTCTTCTACAAGATCAGTGATGTATGGACCAAGAAAACTGAAATGGGAGTTGTGGGGATATTCTGCCTCTGCAGTGGGTACTAAAACAGTGAATAGTTCCAGATCTTGGCTAGTTCTTGATTTCACAGATGGGGAGGATGTGAATAGTGAAGAAAGGACCTGAAGGATGACTTGTACAAAGATTTGGGATAACATGTCTTTATTGGGTTAAGCTCCTATAATCTCAGAATTTGAGGGATTGAACAGCCTGAATCCAGTATGCTAGTGAGTCCCATCTTGCCCCATTGATTGTGGCTGTAAATCCCTTGGTCTGTTTGGCAAGTTGGTGCTGGCTCCTGGAGTAGTGGGTTGCCAGTTCTTTAACTTCATATTTGGATAGTGGAAGCTCCATGAAAAGAAATCTATAGTCCTTAAAATGGAAAAGTTTGGATGAACATACAAGAACTCATTAAAGATTTAATCACTTGTGTGAATAGGGAACACAGATAAGAAGTACATCCTCCTAGTTTAGTAGTGGTTAAGAGTTTAAATCTGCCTAGAAATATCATCAGTACTGGTAGTTAAGGTGATTAACTGTTGGAGAATAGGTTGTGGCTGGTTCTCTGTCAAACTCAAGCCTAGAGGTTTTCCCAGATGGTCTGCTCCAGTTCTCTCAAGAATTAATTCAGGAGAGTCTCGTGGTGTGTGTTAGGCAAAGCACAGTACATGCCCTCCAGCCTTTCAATCTGGGTCTGAAGTGAAGTTGCAGAAGAAAATCCATACCAATTAGAGAAGCAATATTTGTGATGTGTCCTGTTTATCGGTTTCACTGGGGCTTTAGGAGGTTGGGGTTGTATTTGTAATGTTTATTTTTACTGTTCCATTCTTTAGTTCTGAGTTCTTTAACTTCCAATATTTAGGTTCAGTAGCAAATAGAAGGTAGTTAAGATGATCTAGAGCTAATTTCCTCCAAAATATTAATTATTAGCAAATATATATAAATAAAGCCAAACATAGTTGTCTTTATAAATATCTCTTGAGCCTCAGGTAAAGAAGTACAATGCCTGATGTGTAGTCCAATTAACTGCTGCTTCGATATTTGTGTGTTCTAATACAACACTTCATCTTAGTAATCTTTGGAGATACGTTTGAGGTGGTTATTGCCGTGAGATTAAGGCTGAGGTCCTTGAAGCCTGCTAAGGATCTTTTACTTTTTATTAGATAGCATTCTGCTCTAATAATGTTAAAACCTTTTAATTCAGTGAAATGAATTTACTCACATTTGATACAACAGAACTGTCACTTATCCTTTACCCACATGAGAGGAAATTAAAGCCTGAGTTTCCAGAGGACCTTACACTAATGCTGAAACTCTTTTGAAACTTTGGTCAAGAATATCATAAAGGCAATTTGGCTTTCTTTCAAGGATTTACATTTGGGATTTCATTGAAATATTCAATAATAAAATATGAAAAGTAGCGTAGGGAGAAAATCTAGCCTTGTTATGGTAAATAGTTTTTGGACTGCTCAGCACTGTACTATTCCCCATCTGAGATGGGGGGTGTGACATGCAACAAGGAAGCTTTAGAGTTTACAGAGTTGCTAGATGTACTTTTTTTTCCCCCAAAAAATGTCCTACAGCTGCTGACTTCCTTAAACGATGCCCTCTGTTTTGTGACTGTCATACCCATCTCTCGAGCAGGGCTCTCCATCAATAAAAGTACTCAAAGCGCTTGGTAAAAGAATTGATCGCCAAGTACTTTATGTAAACATTGTGATTAACATTTAGCAGACCAGAATTATTCGAAGTAAAAGCCAACTTTTGATGTCACTTAAGAATCTGAGGGATCAAGTAGAAAAGCTCTAGCATAAGGGCAGTGATAAATGATGCAGGACATAGTGGGAGCTTTGCACAATGACTTTGAAAACACTGTATCACTCCTGAGAGCATCTGATGTTGAAGGGAAAGAATTCGAGAATGTGGTCCAAGTGATAAAATCCACATACCCAACTGCAAATTATTGCCTGTTTTTGTCTTGAATTATTCACACTATGATTCCCAAAGCAGCACTTTTCTTGGTGCTTTAATTATTTTCTCCATCAACTCCTCTAAAGGCTCATTTGAGGCTTTTAAGCCTGAGAAACTTTTTTTTTAAATAAAAATAAATAAATCAGTAAGAAAGACAGTTTTTCAGGACTGATTCTCTCAGGTATTTCAAATGCTGGCGATAAAGTCCATCTGCAGCAAATGTGAATTCAGCCCAAGTCCAGGATAAGCACTAAGTCCATCTGGAATTTGCTGTAAAAACTGGCAGTCAACAGAAAGGAAGGTTGAGCTCCCCTTTGTAAACATCCTGTGTGTGTGCATCTACACACCCTCAAACAGGGGCTCCTGGTGCAATGTGAGCAACGTGGTGTCTGTGCTTCCTGCAGGAGCTGTGCTCAGAACCTGCCAGCACTTCTGCAGCTTGGAGAGCAGCCATTGTGCTTCCTGCTAGCGTGCTCAGATTGCGCTGAAGCAGAGTCGTGCAATCCCCCTTGCTTTCAGTAGAAGTTGTATGCTTTAAATTAATGTCAATAGGGGATATGCACAGGCATCACGGGAAGAATAGACTTCATAGTGTGCTAATTAAAAAATATTCCCCTATTGTACCTTTCCCTAGTACCCCACTCTTATAACCAATTTACTCTGCAGAACTGATTATCATGCTAATAGCATTCCCTCCAGTTCTCAAATAGGACTCCAGTTGAGAATATCCGTTAAATGTAAAGTTATATAACCTGTGAGGTGCAATATGGGAAGTAGAAACTTGTTAAAGGTTTTCTTTAGTATGAGTTTACTTTATGGCTTTCTGCTTTTTAGCTTTATTTTTGGAGGCTCCCCTAATAACTTCCAAGTGTAGGCTGGTTGGCTCGATAGCTGAGGAGCTGTGTCAAAGAAGTCTTCAGTCATGCACTTCCTTACTATTTTTTTCAGCTTCTTTTAGATGTAATGTTATTTGTTTTTATCTGATTCCCTTTTACTTTTTCATGCTGTTGTTTTGAAGCCTTCCCCTTCTCACTTTATGGTTGTCATTAATTTTCCTCTTTCCTTGAGATGCAGAGGTGTCCGTCATTCTTCATCCCTTCCATGCAGCCATACTCTCTTTAGGTTCAGCAGGTCTCAGCATGCAGCCAGTCCTGTGAGTGCTTTTAATGGAGTGCAAAGAAATAAAAGAAAAAGTAGGGCTGGGTGAAACTTCATCATCAGTGCTTCTTTCCAGGGGGCACCTACATTTTCTTTGCTTTTCATGCAAAATAAGTGCTGTTCATGAGTCATTAACTTTCATTTAAAGTTAGAAAAAAGAAATGCCATTAGCAGAACTCATCCATAATTGGGCTTTAAACAATATCTATTTTGATATAGATGTACTCCAATAACTTTCGAGTTACAGCTTTCCCAAATCTTAGTCTTTTTCTCTATGGCTTAACTGGGATTTCATTAGCAGCAGTCTCTCATGCAATTCTCCACTTGAGAGCAAAGCCGAGGAAAGAAGCTGTGCTACAGGAACAGGCATCCCTCTTGGAGGCTGTAGATAAGGCACTCACTCATTCCCACTTTTAGGTTTCATTTCTGTTACCAAGAGTGGCTTTCCTGTGCAGCAAGGACCCTTCTCTCTGCGCTGGTGGCAAGCAGCTGAAGCACTCAGTGTATCCATCTCCATGGCAGGTGAAGCCCACCTGCCTGTGGCAGCTGACCTCCAGGCTCTAGTCATTAACTCAGTACACGCAGGGGGAAAAACATGATATATGCATCTCCAGGGAGCATCATCTGTGTTAGCAAACCAGAATGGGACCCTGTGTCTGTCTTTGTGATAATCTTCTAGAGTCCTCACCAGTGAATGACCTGATAGTTTTTGAAAAGTTACTGTGATAGATCTCCCTAGCAAAGCAGTTGCTGTGAAAGTGATTGAACAGGGTGGGTGGGCTCAACGAGAGAACTGTTTCTGTTCTTTCACGTGCAAGCTAGCTAGATAAGACAAGGCTGTCCCAAGAAGTAGAACAAGTCAAGGGATTATTTTCAGAAGATTGAGTCAGACTGAAAAGTCTGGTGTTCAGAAAATAAGACAAATTTTCCTTCCCTCAGGCATGAGGTAAAGGGAATCTAGATTGAAAAATAAGTATACAAACATTTTAGTTTCCTGGATATAAATTGGCCTAACTAGTGTGAAGCTGGCAGCTTCCTTTGACAAGGACAGTGCAGGCATGTCAGACAGGCAGAAACGTTCATAGGGACCGTCCGATAACCAGCTCAGTGCTGTGGTGACAATTTCTTATTATTTGCAGTGAATAGCAGTGTCAAAATACCTGCTTGCCAAATTAGATAAATGGCATGGACATATAACATTTAAAATAGACTCAAGTTTGAAAATAGTTCTTTCCTGCCAAGGTCCCAAACTCTTAAATCCCTTCGTCTTGATGCAGCACTGCTTCGCTAAACCCATACAGCACCAATGTTTGCTGTGGGGGCTAATATAGAAATAAATTACCTGTAATTAAAAAAGATAGATATCTTCCAGCTCAAAGATTACAGCTCATTACTTTCCTTGGTCTCATGTGAAAAGTAGGCTCATCTATCTTGTCAAAAAATGTAATCCAGGAGTCTTGCCCATTTGGGAAGCATAAAGGTTTTACAGAAGGACGCTCAATAGGAAGCGCTCGTATTTGGTATGGAGCAAGTGAGGGGAAGTCACGGCATCCAGTGCACCGTAACGAGACGAGCGACCGGCCGTGGCTCAGGCTGATTGCAAGGAAGCAGATGATTGCAATCACATTGTCATTAGTCCAATCCGTGTTGCTCAGCAGAATATTTTAATAGCTGATATGATTTGTTATGACTTTAATGCAAGCAAAAGAAGCAGCTGAAGAGAATGCAGAACTGCCTGTCTAACTGCTGCATCTTCTGGTGCCCTGAACTCCTTGACTGAAAGCGCCAGAGGAGGATGAGGCACGGGCAGACCTTCCTCTGCAGAAAACAGGTGGCACGACAGCACTTGCTTACTGTGCTGCACCTGGAGGGTAGGAACAACGCGTGATGAGAGTCCCAAAGAGCTCACAGTGTTCATTTTGTGTTTTAGGGTTGTTCTGGTGAATAACCCAAATTGCTTCGGTATCTCATGGAATTGCATCATACTGCAATTGCTAGCAAGGCACGCAGAGAGTTGTTTTGAAAGTTACCTAATGTTTTCAGTTACTTAATATTTCCTTTAAATATGGTACTGTCATTGATAGGTTATTGAGAAGCTTAAAATATGAAATGGTTCTAATTGCAGCCTGGAGAATGACTAAGGAACACTTCAATGCATGCAGTGTTTTCAAGTCTGTGACTTAACAATGATTTCTAAACCAAACATCTGCAAACTACTCAGCATATGTGCTTCATCCCTGGAGCACAGCCCCATTTAAAACAGAACACAGACATGAACTGAATTTTTTTCTTTAGGATTTATTTTCTGTCCGCTTTGGTCCCACACCCCTGTAACTGGTTCATGTGCTGGCAGTGTGTCAAAAGCAAACACTTAAACACTGAAACTAGTTACTAAGGTTAGGACAAAAAGGGCAAATCTCTTGAAAGCTCAAGACTGGAATAGAGTCCCCAAAATGGTGGTGATAAAGTAAAAGAGTCAAAGAAAGGAGACCAAGACTGAAAAATCCCACCAGCAGATCTCATGTCCCTGAAGAAGCACAGGGAGTGGAAATGTGAATCTCTTGCTAGAATACAGCAGTACAGGCTACAAAAAAAATTGAGAAATTGTCTATACTTTCACATGCTAAGACATCTTAACTTTTTTTTGGCTAGCTTGTAAGGCTGTGATGTATGTGCTGCTCTTCTACTTGCCCTTGCAGTGCTGTCCTGACATATCATGTTGGATTTAGCATAATTGGAGCTATTTGAGCCTATTTTGAGCATCTTTAGTGATGTAGAATATATGAGGAAATAAAGCAAGTAGTGCTAAGGGAAGAACAGTTGCACATGAGATGTTCAAGAATTATATCCCTGTTAAGGTCTTGTGTAAGCTAGGGCAAAAGGTTGCAGTGGAATATGTGAAGTAAACCTACTGGAAACATCTCCTGGGCACAAGGCACTTTAATGTGAACAGCTTAACGCACATAAAAAGCTGTGTGCTCATAGAGGCTCCTTAAACTGTTACCAGTCTCTAAATCTTGGGCTAGATAGTGCCCGAGTGATCCATTCTTAAGCATACGGCTTGCTGGCCTCTGATGGGGGGGAGCAGAAACTGTTAAAATGCAGATCCTTCTGCTTCTAGTAAGGGCTGCAGCAAGGTGGCTTTTAATTTCTGATCTCAGCAGTAGCTGTTCTCCATTCAGCCGGATGCTTAGGGATGTGACTGAGAAGGCATTACAAAAATGGAAGACTTCTCAGGGAAACAGGTTTATTAAGGTCTGTAAGTAATGAAAAGAGAGAAAATGACCTGAGAATGAGTGAGCAGCGTGGCTGATCTAAAGGCGTTGAATAAGTTTCCAGAAAGATCTTGGTTAGTCTCCTTGAAATACATTATATTTAAGTCTATTTCACTTACATGGTAGCTGTTGTCTATTGACATTGTAAACAAATCTTCCACAAGATGAGTTAAAAAAAATAAAGTTTTGAAATCCCCCAAATCTTTAGCCCAAGTTTTAATAGTTACTTGCATCTCCAGGAATTGTTTTGAAATTGAGCTTCATGCTAAGATGAAGTTACAAATGTAGAAAAATTCTTTGTGGTGGAAAATGAGGGTACAGACTATATCATGAAATGCAACATAGACAATGTTAGTAAGATCATAAGAAGTGAAGCTTGTACACAACGAGTAGTGACAGTGGAATTTTTTGTTGTTTTATCTAATAACAAAGTATCTGTTCTGGAGCCACAAAGTCATAGTGAGATCAGTGTTTTGATTATCTTAATTCCTAAACAACTACTTGATCCAAAATGTTTTAGTTTAGTAAGAGGCTATCCATCAGCATCAACTTTCCATCTAAAATGAAAAAGCCCAAGATGTGAGTTTGAAATGCAGCCAGTCAGACTTCATCATTTGTTGTCATGCCAGGATGAAACATCTTTCAGAGGAGAAGAAAGGCTGAAAGGCTGTTTTCAAATCTATTTTGTCCTTTATCCTATAAAATGTTCAGTTACATGTCCATTATGGCAGCAAACATTGTCAACTTTTCAATATATGAAGTCATATTTCATGTCATCTTTTGTCACAATCAAAAGAATTTTGTGTATTCATTTTTTGCTTGATTTCCTTAGAAATTAACATAAGGTAATTAGTACTGCTCCTTAGCAGGAGTCAAACATTTTTTGTGCCACCATATTTCTGATTTGTACTGTAATTAAAGAAATTTTGACTTGAACAAGAAGATGAGCAATCAATGCACGAAGTGGTGGAGCAGCTGCTATCAATATATTGTTTTCAAATAGATAGGAAAGCACAAGATAGCAGTGAGGTGATCACAATAAATGGTTGTGGAAGTGCATCATCTGAGTTTGGTAGTGTAGGAAAGGTGAGCGTTTGGGAAGTTTTGTGGATACTTGTACACAGATCACTGGGAAAGCAGGTGATGTTGGCTGGGACATACCTTGGAGCCAGGCTCCTCCTCTGTCCTTGCTTATGAACTAACAGTAGAGCAGTTTGGCAGCAAGCATGGCAACACAGGACACAGTTCTTTCCAAATCAGCTGCTGGATCTCTGCTGTGGGTAGGGAAGTGAAATGATGTTTTGAGGTATTCCAAGTCAAAGCGATTTTTTTTTTAACTCATTACAAAAACACTGTCTTAAAGCATGCATTATGAATCTCGTGTTACAGTGTACACAAACTCTTTAAACACTGTCAGTTTGCAAATCTGGGGAAATAATGAAGAACTGTGCTTAGATGCCTGCCTGAATTTCCATGAAGGTGATAATAGATGTGCTCTTGAAAATATTACAGTTGAGCAGAGGTTTTCACAGACAATCCCTTCTATGCAAGGGTTGATCTAGTACAGAAAGGAAAATTATTTGAAATAATCTAGAACAGTGATTTACTAAATCACACTGAAACAGTTTCATCACCTCCCTTGACACTGTGAAAGAAACCAAAGAGGCCATGAACTTCCCTTAGCTTATTATGGCTTTAAAGATCTTTAGAGGTTTTTCATTTAAACATGAAAAAAAAATCAGCCACAGGTTGCTGCAGTCATACAGGTTGTGTCCTGCACCCACAGAATATAATGGCTTGTCTTCCCTTCAGGAAGCTATTTTGTTTTCTCTTATTTTCTTTTCCTAGTGATATTTTTCCACCATTCAGAATCCCAGCCAGTCTTTTTTCCCTTACCTTTACATCTCAAAAATTACTTACACATTTGAACAAAATAAATTTTATTTTCCTTAGTATATCCCATCTCCCCTCTGCCTTTTTCTGTTATGAAGGTACAAATAGGTACAAGGCAGGCAGAGGGGGGGAAGAAGGAAGAAATGGAAGATTGTATTTTGAGGATTCTCTTAGGAAAGTCAGAGTTTTGGAAATACTTTGGTTTTTGTTTTAAGGGGAAAAGTGCATGAAGTATCTGGAGAGCTGGAGTGGATGTCTCTTATTTGTTTCCTTTGTACTTTCAGAATGAGAAAACTATTTCTGAAATTTTTATAAATTTGTAAAAATTGAGAGGAAGAGGTGATTATTTCAATAGTGCACTGAGTCCAGACCTCACCAAATGCTATAACCTATGGTTGGGTCTATCGTCAAAACGAGCTGAAGATCTGCATGGCAGTACTCCATTTAGGCTAGCCTGCTGCTGATGCTTTCAGGTGGTACTCTAGTTAGGAAAGATAGTGTACTAATGTCTTTGAATATTTAAGACAAATACATTTCGGACAAAAAAATCTCTATTTAAAAAGACTGAGTTATGCTAGTGTAAGTACATGGCCCTCCTAGCAGGGCATTAGGTATGAAAGACAAAATTTCACAAACTGTAAAAAGAAAAAAAATCAAAAATCTGTTAACAGCATCTGTCATCAATGTGATTGAAACCACCATTCAAATTAGAGCATTAGTTTTCGAGATGCAATTAATATTTCACTCTTCTGTGTAGGCGTAACAGAGAAGGCTGCATTCTCTCTGTAAGATTTACCTAATTTTCTTTTTCTTATCTGTTTTTCTTGAATTTATTGCTTTCATATTTCAGTGTATAATTTGGAGGCAAACAGTCTATGAACTGCATATGGAAGTGGTGATAAAAAGTAAACATGCTGTTTGCAGAGAATAATCCCTGCTGAATTATCACCATATACCTTTGATTGGAAAGGCACACTCTGCTGGATGGCATACACAGAAAGCATGGTAATGTTGTGTGGAAGGATGGGGATACACGTGATGCTTTGGAGACTCAGTTAAATATGCTTAAGTGCAAGATTGTATTGCCACACCTGAAAATAGCATGCCTTTGCATGAAGAACAAGTCGGCAAGTATTTTGGTCCAGACTGTGCTCTGGGCTTACCATCTGATAATGGGCTTTAGGAATCAGTAGCTCCACTCTCTGAATGGACACGACATGGGGCTGGGACAGCCTTTTCTCCACAGTTCTGGAGGAGAGAATGAAGTTTTTCTCCTCCCCTGCTCAGTGCTGCTATATCTTGTCCTTGGGGCTTGAAGTGAGCGAGCTCCCTACTACTCACCTCTCCAGATTAATAAAATACAATATTCTTAATCTCAAATGATACTCAGGTTGGTGTTTTTTGCTTCTCAGCATGAGCTCGTGTAGTTACACTGTGCTTCAGTCACAACTAAATAGGAATTTCCTGTTAGAGGGCCAACAGGCAGATGGCCTGGGCTACAGGGATGCTCCTTGGACAGGTGACAAAGCTGCAATGGCTTAAGCACCTTCTGCTCTTCCCTCCTCTGTCCTCCCTATACCCTCCTCCTCCTGCACCTGATCCCTGCTGTGGTTCTGTTCCCAATTGTTAACAAGCAATTTTTAAAAACCTGTGTTTTAAGGTAGCCAAGAAATGTGTGAAGCATTTGTTTGAGGGTGACTCAAATCTTTTTGTTACTGCTGCTAAATGGGAAAACAAAAAAGGTCATTTTGTCTGCTGTTGGCTGGAGAGTTTAGCCAAAACCTGGCACCATTCAGTAAGGCAAGAAGGATTTTTTTAAAAAATATTTCTTTTTAATTCATGAATCTTCTCTCCCACTGTACAAGCCCTGAATGCAGATTTGTTTTATTGGCCATTTCACAGCTGTTGATTAAAATAGTTCATTACAAAACTGCAAATGTGCTTATTTGGAGGAGCTGCACACAAAAGAATAGTCCAGTCCTCCCCCAAGTCAAATCCTGACAATAGAAAAGGAATTAAATGACTCTGTGGTCAATTAAAATTACACATATGCAAACTTTTTTTCTCAATCTACAGACAGGGAGAGGGGAACAGAGTAGTTAAAATGTTAATTAAAGGTCAAGTCATATGTCTCATAAAACATCAGACTCAAAAAAGCAACCAAAAGCTTACAGAATAAAGTAAAAGAATAGCATAAAATTGATAAAGGCAAAAGAAAAAGAAAGGAATCTTGCAGTAGATATCAATATGAATAATAAAACATGTTTCAAATGTATGTGGAAGAACTTAATAAAGTAGAAAGCCAAGCCTTCAGGAGACAGCAAAATGAATTTATTGACTGAGGAAGCAGCCCTTGATAAATAATTAAAGAAATTATTTGCTTCATTGTTCTCTGGGGAGTTCAAGGGACAGATGCTGGCAGCTGCTATATATCTTCAAGGATGCTGAAGGCAGTGTGCCACGATGGACCTACAGCATCCGTAGGGTGAGAGCAACGGAGCTGTAGCCAGGCATGGCTCTTGCACAGGAAAAGAAAGAGGGATAGGGAGAAAAAGAGGGCATGAGAGCTGTATGTACATAAACCGAGGCTTCTCTCTAGGCTTCTGGCTGAGGCATTAAAGCATGGACGCTTTCTAAGTAATGCAGTCCAAGTTAGACAAGTCAGTTGAGATTTATATCACAGAGAAAAAAATCCTTTCTTCATTTGTGTGAGCTAACAAGCAGAAACATGAAAAATAAAATCCATGAGGGCTGAAGCACCTAGTAGTTTTTATCTGAAATAATAGCCTAGGATAAATGTAAGGATCCTTCCTAGCCGTTCTTGACCAGCTAACTTTGAATTAAACCACATTTTGCTGTCACTGTGATTTCACTGTTAGTGGCCTCACATCTCTTCCCTGGTGGAAATACAGCTCATGTCAGGAACCTGGGTTTCAGCTCAGTTGCTTAACATGTTAATAGCAAAGTCTACCCTGTTCTGACTTTTCCTACTTCATGTCGAGTACTCGTTCAAAGACAATCTATTATATTCTAGTCTAAAAAGCCTTTGAAAGACAGGAAATAATGTGCTGCTAGCAGAGCTGGCTTTTCAAGATGTATTGAATTTGCTGTGTAAATGCACAGCCTTATTAGCTCCAAAAGAGAAATAGAAGGAGAGGGACTTCCATTGACAAATGGTATCTTAGGTCATGAGTCAAGGATGCCTTTAAGAACGTGTCTAACTTGAAACGCAGGAGTTCTTCTTGGGAAGAAATATTATACTTTCCTCAAAAGAAAACTTATTGCCTGCACATCAGTCTGCAGGAAGACGTGGAGCTGGCACAGGAGAAGTGTAAGGAAACAGTGAAGGTTTTTTTTCTGCCTTTGTATGAAAATGTTAGACTCTTCCTTTGCTATTCAACTGTCTCCTCCTCAATCTCCTTTCTCTCAAAATCACTTTACATTACTGCAGTTATGCCTTACGTGGAAACCTATGGTAGTGGCTCAGACGGTCAAGTCCAGCTGTGCTAAAACACTAACAGGGAGGATGTATAATGGTTTGTGTCTCTCATTAGCTCTTCTTGTCTGTCCACGCTGGTATACAGACAGAATACATAAATGCAGTGTGGACCAGATAAATAGTTATCACTACTGAAGGGTGAGCATGCAACTCCTGAGTGCTGGAGCACGGCACCAAGGCGAGGCAGGCGTGTGTGATCATCTTCAGCAGGGGAAAACAAATTGATTCCGAACCTTTCACTGTGTCTGCTATATTTTTCACTTCAGCTATCCAACTGCTTATATTTCATCTTGCCATGGGGATGTACAGTAGACCTGGCGCTCTGGATCACTGAAAATTATGGTTGCTGGTCATCAAACTTCTTTGCTGCCTCAGGTTTTCTTCCAGCCCCAAGAAGTCCCCCACATCACCTGTGAGGTCTGCACTGCGTGTTGTCTTCTGACCTGTTCCTGCAGGGAGCTGTTGGCCTAGGGCTGGGGAGCATGAGAGGGAAAGGGAGCTGGCATAATCTGAAAAGAGAGGTGTGATGGGCTGACGTAGGAGGAGTTCATGGATGGCAATGTGCTTTGCAGCCCTGGCAATCTAATGGGTTTTGGCACCAGCTATACTGGGAACACATCCATTGTGTGAAATAGCCCGGACTGTGCTGTAATGTCAGTGACAGTGAAAATGCACAACAAATCTCAACAAAAACCAGCTAGGAAACAAGTGATTGTTTTGTCCTCCAAGGGTGCAGTGTTTCACAACTTGCTTTTGTTTCACTGTGAGATGAAAGACAGACACATCCTGTTACTTCGGAAGTGCCCTTTGTCTCATGAAGCTGAAGATGCCAAGGTGGAGGAGAGAGCAAAGCCCCGGGTGTTTTGCCTGGAGCAAACAAGCTTGAACAGGACAAAACCCCACCAGGGACACGCTGACAAATGGCTTGAGATGATAAAGACAGGAAAAATATCAGCGTTGGGTTTTTGAAGGGAAAAAAGAGAAATGTTTAATGGGTGTCCTTGGAGCCTTGTAGATGTTGCCAGCCTCGGGAGCCCCCCGAGGTGGAGAACTTTCCATCCCACTTCCATGTCTCACTTAAGATCCTCCATAGTCAAGGGAAAATAAACTCCAGGAGTCTAATGGTCCCTGAGGGGCATTTCTCCCTCTCATTGACTTCTCACCAATGAATCTGGGTTAAACAGTTCTTTTTCATTTTCTTCTCTCTCATGTCTGATCCAACCCAATGTCTGCTATTTAATTTTAACGGCCTCAAAGGCTGCATAACTTTTCTTCTTCAAAAGATTTTCTTGCGTACTGCTTCATTACGAGGTCTGAATCATTCAGTCCCTTCCTTCTGTCTCTTTTGCTGTGTTTTTGCTTCTTCCCCTCTCAGTTTGATACTGGAGAATAAAAAACATACAAAGCACACAAATATTTAAACAGAAATGCTTCTTCCATTTGTGCCTCACTCGGGGCACTGCAGCTTTTCATTTCTGCTCCTGTGAAGTGTCCAGATGTCAGCTGAGAAATCAGAAGTATAAATAAGAAGCAGTAGAGCTACTGTTCCAGGCATTCTTGTGACAGGTGAGCTGTGGGCCCAGCAAAACTGTGAACAGTTGTATTGAAACTTGTAATTCACAATTCTGCTCTTGCTGGCTTTGCTTTAAAGCTAGTGGAAGCCAGAGAGGAGGATTTTTTTTTCCTGGTAGACATTTGGGAGAATTTTCCACCCCGTCACAGAGGTGTTCAGTGACTCCGGTGATGAGCTCTACAGCTACACAGACGAGATAGAAATGCTGGCATGGTTGCACTGTGGTGAACAAGCTCTGTGATTACACTCGCTACAGTTCCTCTTTGAATGGAATGGAAAATTTTCTGTTGATGTGATGCTTGATTAATAGGGATTTATAATAGAAGCTCTGTTAACGTGGGAAACAAATCTCATGTATCTGTATGTAATGACACACTTTTTCTAGCTTATTTTTGGTTGGTTCAGTATTTAATTCTAATGAGGGAAACTTTCATGACCAAAACCCCAATGGCCACGCAAAGAACGCTGCAGTGTAATTTGCAACTTTGATAAATAGTTGCTTTAAAAGTCCTTCAGATAAATAGCAGCTGCAAAAAATCAGATTAAAACATATGTAGGTCCTCAGCCTTGGAAAGCTTCAGAATTAGCAGCTTCACTAATAGGTTACTGGTGATAAAGGGTTTCCTCCTGATGTTAATGCAGTACTCTGTTTCAACCTGAGCCCTTAAAGCCTGCTCAGGGCATGACACAGTATAAGTTGTTAAGCCCTTAGTCTTCCTTGCACTTTATCTTTGAGTGGGTGCTGGTAAAGTCAGATGCTTCTGATTCAGTCAACATGCTGACCCAGTGCAACCAAGGTGTACGTACAGCAAAGAAAATTCACAAGTAAGTGCACGTTAACTACTTCACTTTCCATTCCTTCCCACCCTCTAGACCTCAAATTCAGTCTACTTCTATAAGGCTTACCAGAGCTCCCCTGCTTTGTGCCCTACCCACACACGTTTCAAAATATAGCTGACAAAGATCCCATGGGGAAAAAGAGAGGAAAAAATCAAACACACATTAATCAAGTTTTCAATATTCAATTAATTACATATTTTATTGATAGAAGCAGAAGGAATCCACGTTTCTGTTAAAGCTTTCTGGTCTAGTATATTGGGGTATTGATCAAAGTTGCTGAGAGAAATGGTTGCCTTTGTGGGAGATTGCCCGAATAAAGATTTCAGTACTGGGCTCTCCAGCACTTAAAATGTTTCATTACTCAAGATCCTGGAGTATGAAGATTCTTTCAGTAGATGTGTTTTGCACTGAAATGTAATTGAAACATATATCCTGGGCAAGAGATGCCTTTTACTACAATGAAATAAATACATTACATGGGAGACAGCGTTCATGTTGAAATAGGTAAATGGCTTGCCTATTAAAACATGACATATTAAATCAGGTACACCACTCGGAGCCCAGAGTTCTAGGCAGTGCACTGCCATAAATTTCTTTAAAAAAAGACAATTTTGCACTGCAAAATTTAAAGCCAAAGTCTTACATGACAGAGAACATTTGAGGCATAGCATGACAGAACTGTCGAAGTGGATTCCTTCTAAATTACCATATTCCTTCATTAGGGTTTGGGTCTATGTTACTTTTTTGGTCAGACCATTTTGCACGTGAAGCACGTAAGCATAAGTCACAATGTAAGAGGTATGACAGGGAACGAAAGAATGAAGGAAAAGAATTCTCAATCATGAACTGAGTTTCATTTGTGAAAATATCTGTAAATTATATTTGGAATTTAGGCCAGTTCTTAGAAACCTTAGTTTATTCTATTTTCCTATTTCTTCGTAACAACAACAATAAAAAAAAAAAAAATAGAACAATTATTCCAAATATAAATGCTTTTGTAATTAGTTATGAGCACAAAAGAGAGGAGGTGATATTTTAAAAATTCAACTTCCATCTTTATTTCAAATGCTGACATCTTAATATCTTTCTGTACGAATCTGCAGACGTTTTTCCTGTTCTGGCTTTAAAGAGTATAGTTAAGTGTCTAAATTAATCCCCATTATTTCTTTTAAGTACTGCTTAAATGAGGTTGAGAGCAGTCTTAGGCAAACACTTGATAAAAATGGTTGTATCCATGTCAGTCATAGCTGGTGTGTTTGCCAAGAGATGAAGCAGCATGTTGATTTATTCACATATATATCACAACAATCTTTTTTCTTTTCTTTTTCCATTACTAGATAGTAGTGCAGTGCAATATTTTGTATGTCAAAATAAGAAAATGTTCTATCCACATTCCCTTCCCCAGGGTTTGAGTTTGCCTGTCAACAGACCAGAAGACAGAGCCGATAATGGTAAGACAGGACAGAATTCACTTCTCTGAAAATAACTGCATATGAATTCTTCATGGGAACAGTCCTCAGAATACCTGCAGGCTGGGACCCCAGCCCACTTCTTAGCAGTCTGGGCTTGACTTGCAGTTGCACCTTTATTTCACTAGTCTCACCCATTAGAGGAAAAAAAAAAGTTTGCTTTCCTTTCTAAAATTTTTGTCTGTACCAATGAATTCCCAGCTGGATGTGGGATACAGTGAGGTCAGTAAGACCGCTGATCCCTGCTCCCTCTGGCCATGCACAGCTGCTCCCACACCTCCCACCCTGCCTTGCAGGGCAAGACTTCATGCTGTGGGCACAGTATTACTTGTTTGCAATCTCAGACTCAATCTCAGACAAGGACACTTCCTTTCAATTTAAGACCTTATTTGAAAAAGAGTATGACAGATTCATTGGCTCGTACAATAGCAAGGCCGCCCTAAATCCTGAGAGAAATGGTAGGCTCATGTAAAGAAGTGCTTAGAGACTCTCACCCAAAGTGCAGCACTTTTTGGTGCCCTCCCTGATGACCAATGATGACAGTAACTGGGATCTGGATTTGTGAGCAAAACATTCCATGTTTGACCCAAAGTTTTGTTTGACTTCTCCCATATACTTCCTCAGGTCCTGCATCATAAGACAGATGCTAGTTGTTGAGGAGAGAAATTCATGGTATTCAGAGGAAGCATATGAATCACGAAAGCCAGTGTTTGGATCTCGTATTTATGTCCCCAGTGGGAGCTATTTCTCTCAGAGCTCTGCAAGCAGGGCACGATAGTGAGGTGAATTTGCTGTGATGTGCCAAGAGGACCACCTTCTGTCAGCACTTGTGTGTTTGGTCAGCCCTTCTTTACCACATACAAGAAGTGTTCTAGTGGAGCTGCAAGGCCAGGGGGATTAAACGTAGAGAGGTGGGCTGCTGGTGGCAGCCCTGCAACAATACAGTGACAAGGGGCTGCCATCTATCCGAGTAAAGATCTATAATTAAGAAAGATGATCAGTCAACATGGATCCTTTATATTTTGTTTTTCTTTCCACACGCCCACAAGAATGACGTAATGAACCATTAAAGAACATCCATGTCCCAGGACAGATTTGATATTGGGTCAAATTATCATAGTTCCACCATAAATACTAGTTCCGTGTCGGCTGGAGCTTCTTACGCTATCCTACAGGCTCACATTTCTCATGCCTGTCTAAGAGCAGGCTCTCTTTCAGTGATGGATGAAGAAATTGTGAGGGTAAACAGCTCTTTGATCTAGCAGAAAAAAAGATATTAAAAAGATCTTGCTGAAGTGAGGCTAATTCAAATTTGAAATGAACATTTTTAGCCATTAAAATAACTTATCTTGGAATTAAATGGACTTTCTGTGATACCCTTGAATCAAAAGCAGTCAACTTTGAGAAAGCACAGCCAAAAAGAATGGGCTTGATGAACAAATTACTGAGCGAGGCTGTTCAGCCCACGTTATCCAGTGCGACAGACAGTGATTATAGTGGTTTGATCTGAAAATCAGGGGGTTTTACTATTCTCTTGTATATTCTATAATTTTGAAATTAGTTTTGGGGACGTTTAAGAGGGAAGTTACAATAAGCATTCAAATATTGTTTGAAATAAGAAGCAACTGGTTATTTCTATGCTTCAGCATGTCACGAATAGCCTACAAACTGTTTTTATTCCATTTTCAGTGTCTGGAGAGAACACGCAGGACAGTTAGGAAGGAAGTGGTGATCTAAGCAAGAGAAATGAAGGGAGCTTTCTCCTGGGAAAGAAAATGGAAGAAAAATACTAAAAGAAAATGGAAAAGAAACAGTAATAGGTAGCCCAGTAGCACGAGAGAATAGTTTGCTAGTTTTAATGACTTCAAATTTTGCTGTAGTTTCATCCCTGAGAAGTCTTGAATTTTTTATTCGAGTTCAGTTTCATCATTAATGTTGAAGGATAATTCTTCTGTCTTTATTTTGTAAAGACAATGAAGAAGAACTCTGTAGCTCATGCTGGCTGGAAATCAATGACAGTTTTACCACTGATTTCACTGGAAGCAGGATCAAAGTTTATAATAATTTTTTTTGCTTTTATGGTTAATAATTATTATTTATTGCTGCATCAGTGCTGCAGCAAGATCCCTAAAATAAGCTGTAACTTAGGAAAGGTAACATTGCCCTGCTCCCCTGTGAAGTTGTAATAACACAGCAGATGCAAAAGGTAAAGCAGGGTTTTGGTGCAGGTGCCATAACCCTGATAATTGTAGACAGAAGCAGTAGAGGCAGCCCTTGCTCACCTGTTGCTGCCAGTCCCTAATACTTCAGAGAGAGCATTCGAAAAACAACAGTCCACCAGTGTAAAAATATCTAGACATTGTGATATAATGTCAGGATTGTGTGAGTGAGACTGAGTAATCTGCTGGCTGCCTGGCTCCAGCCCCTAAGTTAAAGCTTACTGACTGCTTTAACTTGCATACCGAATTTTTTTTTTCCCTAGGTTTGCAGGAAGCATTATACATGCAACTCATGCCAAGGGTCTGGCTCTGAGTTTTCTTTTCCTTCTACTGCATCATCTCTCATATTCTAGGGAAGGTTATTTTGAGATCCAAAACACGTGACAGAAATGATCGTACGTTTCCTCTGCTCAGAATAAGTGCCATCCTCTACCACTAACATATATTCAGTGTTTAAGCTTGGCTTTTTTTCTCTACAAACTGGTGGAAATACCTGGGGGAGGTAATGCTGTTCTGTAATCATTGAGGTTGCTCGGAGACACAGTGCTTGGCCAGCCAGCACTCCCTCCTGGGACCCTTCTTTACTGCTCTTGATGTCCCCAGACAGAAGCATCGCTTTCCATCGCTTTCTTCTTATTATTCAGCAGGCATCTTTTCAGGCACAAAATGCAAAGGGAGTGCTTCTGTACATTATAACTAACTTCCAGACACAAAATTCTGTTTTTAACAAAAGAGCTGCAAGATTTGTACAGTTTTATATGTGCCATGCGGACGTTGGACATTTTACTACCTGTCATGCATATTTAAATTCCTCTGTGAAGGCCGTAGCCAGAAGGACAGACTGTCACTAGCCAAATTCACTGAACTTCCAGTTTTCACCAAAATTTATCTGAAGTTTGGGTCAGCTTCATTTTAGATCAGGATTTAACAGTTCTTCGCTATCCTGAATTTACCTCAGTATAATTGTAAGTTATGGCTGTTTGAAGTCCTTGGGAAATTATTTATGCTCAATAGCTGGGATTTCCTAAAAGCCAAAGAAAATTAGGCATTAAAATCTAATCAGACTTTAATGGGAACCAGGTACTTCAGCACAATGAATAGTTCAAACTTACAGAAAATCCTACGGTCTGCAGACTAGGCTAACAGCTACAAAATGTGTGCATGGAGACCTCAGCATCCTTCTGCAGATGCCATTGTAAAGATTGAGGTTGTTTTCCAAAATACACAGTGGAGGAAAACAAGCATATAAACATAATAATGGCAGTCTATGAAAAATAGAGCAAGGGAAATTTCTTTTCACTTTATTCCCGGCAAATGGGGAGAGTGTCAGTAGCTTTTCCTGCAATCCTCTGGGATGGAAATTTTGCAGGGCTTTTTTCAAAATGTTCTATTCTTTGGTCCTAAAGGAATTCTTAATCAAGCAAAAATGACACCTGGATTTACAGCTTCTTCCCGCCCTCTCCCAACCCGCACTCGCTCTTCTTCCAGCTTTTTTGTTAATGCTGAATTTATTCTGTGAAGCCTTAGAGACAGAACTGTGCCTGATATTGAGATTTTTGTGGGTTTTCATACAGCATCCATTTTCTGAGTGTTAAGTACTGGCAAGTTTGCTGGCATCCACAGCCAAGATGTGTATAAAAATTAATCAAACTGGAAAGTATGACACACGCTGATGTTGATGGCAACAGAAAGCTAAGGTCACTGAAGTCATTCAGCAGAATGGCTGTAATTTTTGATTACCCTTAGAGTAAGGTATCATCTTAATTTCAAATGTGAAAGAGCATATAGCAGTTACTGGCAGGGATCTAACTCTTGCTTCGTTATTGTTACTCCACTGAGTTGACAGAAATTAGTCAATAATCTAACTTGGGGATTTGGGGGAGGTATTCCCAATTTATATTGATTTAAATGAGAGGAGAAACAGGCTCAAAGTGTGTTTGTGCAGTAAACAGTTTCTACAACTGTATTTCTATTAATTTTGCCTGGAAGAATTGCTTGTGTGATAAAACACTCCTAGGGAGCTGTACTTACCTGTTCATCTTTTCAGGGTTTGAAAAATAGCCTCCTTCTATTTTCAAACAATATGCAGTAGTTCAATGGCAAAGACAAATGCACACTGCAATACTTAAACTCAAATTATACAATCCTGGAGGTCTAAACGGAGGGACCATGCAGCGTGTTTCCCCTCCAATGGAGGTACCGTCTGTGCTCATGGGTTCAGACTCCCAGTGCACGTTTTTACAGGAGGTTGGGTTATGCGTTCAAACAAATTCTGTCTAAATCCTTGAACAGGCATTTCGATGCCCGCTGAGGTGCAGAGCCTGCGGAACACACCCAGCAGTGTGGCACCCATGGCACCTCAGCTGCTGGGCCTGCAGCAGGACAATGTCATGCAGCTGAAGGGAACCATCCTCACCCACTCCTCAGAGCGATGCTCCTGACATGGACGGGAGTGAGGCAGCCTCACGTGCCCCCTTCTCAGCTCTTGGATTCCTGCCAGATTGAGTGCTCATTTTTCTATTTCCTTCCTGAGGATGAGAGAAGCATCCTTTTCCTTACACACAAACATCCCAAGCATACCCCAAATCCTTCTCTGCACTCAATTCCTGTGCTCCTGAGCGTAGCGTGGGACTATGAGAGGAGAAAGTGTGGAGAAAACACAGAAAATGGCCCGTCTGCGTCTGGGCCTTGCAGGCACATGCCCTGCTGCCATCTGCTTTCTTCCTCTTTTACACTGTGAGCGTGATGTTGCAGGTGCTGAAATATAATTAACTCAGCATCCACTAACTGGTCTCCAAAATAACCAATGAATTGTGTTTTTTTTTGTTTTTAACACAACAGCAACTTGTATAGACTTTGTAACCATGAAACCCAAATGCTTTAACTCATCAGAAAAATAGGAATTACACATGTTCGTTGCAGAACTCTTAAATGCCTGCACCCAATTTCATTCCAAATACACAGCTTATGTAGTGCAAACGTACAACATCACAAAATGATGTTTATTTCCATCGTCCCCAGTCTGCAAATGCTTACGAATATATTCAAGCTCAGATATATGACTACTCCCACTGGTTTGTAAAATTAAGCGCACACATAAAGTCTACCAACATCAGAGCCTTAATTTGTGTTTCCTTGAACTGGCAAGGGGCCCATATTCTATGTAACTTTAATTCCACGAGACAGTCTCTGCGCTCAGAGAAACGCATTTTAAAAATGGAGTGTCTGTATTAACAAGCACTTCCATGAGCAATGAAACTAATGAAGCCTGCTTTCTTATGGTTTTGTGTCTTGTAGTTGGATTCTCTGGTGCCTGATAAAGTGAGAACTCCATCTGAAGTTTTTCACGCAACAGAGGCATTCATAACATCTCCCTGTATAGGAGGGAAGGGACCGGACAAATGAAGGTATTTTGCTTCTTTTTTAAAACAGCATCAACAAACCATGCAAACAACGTGTGTTCCTTATGCTGGCTTTTCTTCATTTTTATTTTTGTGGAAGTTGGAGAAATGCCGTATTTTTGAGATGAACACATGATCACTGAAAGTTGGTTAAACTTGGTCATGGAGTTCAAAATCTCTATGAAGGAGGAGAAGACAGCATCATGAAGTGGATTCAATAGGTCTTGTGTTTTTCTAGGCAAGCAGGACTATAATTTTTAAATTCTTGACCAATTCCAAGGTGTATTAGGATAACAAAGTTATACATGAAAACAATTTTCATTACAGTGCCAGTAATTTAGTGTTCTCTCCTAAGATGAGTGTAAACAAAAGAAATAACTAACAACCTCTATGAAGTATCATATCTGGATATTTCACATCAAATACGTTTCAAGTATTCTTTGGGTCATACAAAACTAAACTGTCATGTTTGCTTTGTGGACAAGAAGGAGTTCTTGGCTCCTTTCTCTGGTTAGTCCCATGGGGAGAGGCGTATATTATGAAAACAAATGATTACAGAAAGCTGGGTAGGATTTTCTAATGCAGAATGCCTATATCAGTTGAGATTTGTTTCAAAATGCTCAGCAATAAGCCAAGACTGTTTGAGTTTGAAAAATGCTATTAGGCATATTCAATATTAACATCTCAGGCTCCAGCAGGAAGCCTACAATTGATAAATAGACACTTCATTTGAACTTGGCACAACCTTCAGTCAGCTCTGCACAGCTCTGGATGGTATTACAGATTGTGAACAGAGCAGAATACATTAAAGACGGATCAGGTGATATCAATTCAGCAACTTGCTAATTTCAATATAAAATATTTTCCCACATACATGAGAGCATGCTTACTCCAGGGATAAGTGCAATACCTGGAGGTTTTGTTATGTTTAGAGAGGCAATCAAAATGTAACCAAAGTTCTCTCTGAAAAATATCTGAAGCTTGCTTCTCCCCTTCCTTGTAATATCTGTTAGTACTACATTTCAAAATCTTCCAATGTTTCTCATCTTCTTCTTCTTTACTTTCAAGGATGCATATATCCCAGAAAAGTTCTCTCTTTGTATCATTTAAAACATTACGTATTTTAACTGGTATAAATCAGCTAGAGCTTAACACAAAGGCCAAGATGTATTCTAAAATTTATACTATTACTTAATGTGCACATTTTAATAGCGGTGCAAAGGCATCTGAGAGAAACTAATAGGAATTAATAGCTTAAGTGTAATTTCAAAACTCTGGATTTAAGTCTTCTCTTAAACCAGATCTTAATACTAAGCTGCAATTTGGTACCCAGCCCAAGTCTGGTGGCTACAATGTGCTGTGCCTGGTGTCCTCTTTGTGTCATGAAGGCATCAGTCTCAGCCCAGCAATTTTTCTTCTTTGCACAAAATGTTCATATCTGGATCTCACCTGTCTCTTTATCATTAAGATATTACAATTTGATATGAAACTAGTTTCGTATCAAGTTGTAGCATATGGAAAAATGGAGAGGAATACACACTTAATAGATGCAGAGAGGAGAGGTTGTAAAAGGTGATGTTATCTATTAGAAGAACAAAGGAGGAGTGATATCCCTGAGAAGGCTGATGGAAAATCAATCCCGTAACATGCCATTAGTCTGTTAATATCAGACAGCTTAAGCCTGGAATCCTTGCTGTGGATATGATGCAATATTCAGCATTTGGAACATACCTATGCAGAGAGTAAATTAACCCTATGCAGTGAGTAAATTAACTGACTTTTTTTTATAAGAAAAGAACAGCTACAGGAAATGAAGTACCCTAAAATAAAGCCCCTGTCAGCTGACCTCTATTGCAAGCTGTGCACATCTTTCTCACATTTTCAGAAACAAGGTACATAAAGGCAGGAGGAGAACATGGTTCTTACTTTTTAGCTCACATAGTCCACGTTCCAGATCAGCAAGGATGTGGTAGAGAAAGGATTTCATAACAGAGAGATCTGTTGGTCTATCCCAGATACTCGAATAAAGCCATGAGTAGACCCCTTCCTGGCAGGGGCAACTGTAAATCTTCGAGTGTTAGCAAAAATACCTCTGGATGGGAGAAATAAACCCTTCCAGAGCTCCATAAAGCATGCAAAAGAAGCTTCTACCACTACTCACTTGCTGCTAAATTTACAGTTTTAGCAGGATGTAATACAATCTGTGGGTGATGGCGGCTATAAGGGCAAAACAACCGGTGGTGTAGCAGACGGCCCCTCCTCCATGGCCTAGTGGCCACAGAGCAACTACAGGGAAGTCCCAGTTTGAATCCTTCTGCTTATCTCCAGCGAGTCCCAGTACAGACCAGCCAAAAAACCTGGCTCCTTCCAGATGGCCTTTCCAGCACACGCTTCTTTAACACAATCTGTGGCTTTCAAGCACGGGATATCTCGACTTCATCTCTCACTGCCACCCCCGCACCACTCAGTGTATTGCAATAACTTTCATTTTTCCATCCTTCCCCATGTCTCTCTGGAAAGGCAGTTCATTTCCTGAGAGCGAGTAATGGCTCTCTGAGTCCCAGCACACGCCAGCTGCTTGCAAAAATAGTCAAAATCTTGACAAGCGCGCACCAGAACGGATGAAAGGTGATGCATCTTCTTTACAACGGAGATTAACATTCATGTGTCCCATATATACGTTTTCAAACAGTTTACTGTGTGCAGTACCTATATAGGACCCTTTCAAATGCTTTTGCATGAAGCCAAAGAGAATGCATGGCTTTTCCTTCTGGTAAGCAAATTCTATGGATTTCCCAGTAGAGAATCAAATTATTCTTCCAGAAAAACGTGTATTTTCTTAAGCTCCTCATATTTTAGCTAGAATGGTAAATTCTTCATTCAGCAGTTACAATAACAGCTAAGGCCCTACCTGCAAGTTTTGACTTTTTTTTTTCTTTTTCTTTTTTTTTTTTTTTTTTCTGGGGTAGTGGAAAAGTAATTATGTTTTAGTGACCAAAAAGAGTATTTTTTTTCATACGGATTGTAAGTTCATGGAGGCTCTGACAGGAGCGGGGATGGAGTGCATGGGAAAGGTCTGCCACAATTCCGAGGGGACTCCATCAGGGTCTGTTTTTATTAAGTTTAACACCAACTATATTTCTTATGGAGTTATTTCCCTCTCCAAGGATAATTTGTCAGAATCAGACAGGCTATTCATTTCTCCCCGCTTGTAAATACCCGGTGTGTGCTCCATCACCTGCACACTGTTCCGAAGTGCGGGGGGACTCGTAAAAACATGCAAAGGTCTTATTAAGAACTAAGGAATATTGGGCTCAAGGTTCGTACTAATTTTTTAGAATGAAAATTATTGGCTCCCTCTTTATTTGCCATGCAAGACATTTTAATGGTCACTCGTCAACTTTGTAAAGCCTAATAAGCTCCTGGATGCTTGGCAATGCTCTAAAAAAAGCCTAGCACTTGGTTTCCATCTTCCATCTCGGGATGAATTTTACTACCCAACAGATTCAGGCAAAACATTCTGGGGACACCAAATGTTCCCTGCCCTCCAAGCAGGAATTAATGTGCCCTTAAACAGATAAATGACATACACATCTACCACTCAGACTTGTGTCTGTGTTTAGAAACAACGTGTGTGCTCTCTGCTGATGGAGACCACTGGGCTCCGCTCTTTGAACAGCCTTCCACTGATTCACGTGAGCCCAGGCTGTGGCTGAACAAAAGAACTGGTATTTAGTTGGATGCAACTCTTGAGGTGAAACGCTGGTTGTGAATGTGTAACAAACAACAGTGCTGAATGGTAGGGCTTTTAAAGAATCTTCAATAATCATCATAATTTGTTTTTACTGTTAGTAAAATGATAGGCTAGTCTTCATTTACAAGCAAAGCTGGACAATATTCCTTTACCTCAAAATTCATTGAAAACATTGCTGTGGGATTATAATTAAGCCTCCATACTTCAGCTCTCAATACAGCCACATTTCTCAAGGCTTCAGTCCCACAACGTGTTCTTTCTTAGCTTTATATATGGGATTGTTTATACCAGGAAAGAAATGCTTGTCCTCATCAGAAAAAAAAAAAAAAAGGAAAAATTCCCTTTGCTCTTATGACCACGATTGTTTAAGACCAGCACAATTTTTAGATTTGGGCTATACCTACATCAACATAGGCTTAAATGCACAGGGTGAAAGAAATGAAATTTCTGCTGTTAATTTCCCACCGTCTCAAACCATCCTCCATTGGAAATGGGGGATCAGCTTTTCAGACACTTTTCAAACTAAAAAAACAATTTTAAATCCTCTGTATAAAATATATCCTTGAAAATTACTGCCAGGTACAGCAGTGTCAGACAGTTTGGAAGCCAGGAGGTTAATCTGGTTTGTAGATCTAGTCATGTGCTGGGATGTTAGGAATAAAGCTGATTAGAGAACCTTAATTGGCTTTTTTAATTATGGGGGAGATTTGCCATTGAATTCTGTGTCCTTTGAAATCCACCCTAAATTTGCAATACAAGACAGGCTATAAATGGTACAAAACTAAAACGTCAGAATGCGGGTCTGATTTGAATGCCTTGATCCTTTTGTTTGCCTATCAAGCTCTAGGTAAACTGTATCACAGAGGAAATAAATAATAAATTATTACAATTAATAATTGATTCTATTTCTTGATCTCGCTGTTTCACATTCTGTGACCTACCTGGCCTTCTCTAAGACTACAAAGATTACCTGTCAGCAAATATCTTCTAATGGTTGCTTTTACCTCTTGTTTACTGGCATTGTTGACCCCATTCACATCCTATAATGTAATTTTAATGGTGACTTTGTAATCAAGGAGCGTGTGTGTCTGTAGCTAAGATTCAGAACAACTCCAAAGCTTACAAAGCAGCTTTGCCTGAATGCATCCCCTTTTTTTTACATTAGGAGTACAAGTGGATTTAATATTAGTTGAAGTGGTAAACATGTGAAGCATACAGGGGCCATTGATTACAGTGGAATTCACAGAGATTCAGTACCTCTCTGCAAATTTACCCATATGTGCCCAAAAAGTGGTTTACAGGAGAATTGTTCTGCTGCTGCCATGGGTGCAGGAAACATAACAGACCCTGCACGTGGGCTGCACAGCCACAAAGTCTGGATCTGCCCTTAGGACCTGACTCAGGCACGTGGACCAAATAACCAAGGCATGCAGGACTGAGTTTACAGTGTTTTTTTGAAGAAAGTCAATAAGCAGCAAAGATGTGAACAAGGAAACCTTATGTCCATTTTCTTTTAAATAGTTTACAAAATTATCTCCAAAGTCAGTACAGTGCAGCAATAAGCTATTCTGAAACTAAATGATAGTGGCTAAGAGAGAAATCTGGAGGAAAAGCTACCCAGAAAGAAACTGACTCCATATTTGACATGAAATTGCATTTGTGAATTTAGTTTTGCTGGTAACCTCTATTATGCTTGACAATTTGCTATGGTTCTTATAAAAATGCAGTTAAGGGAAAAATTATAAGAATTCAAATACTGTGCACATTAGCAAACTGAAGTAAACTTTCTTTTGAAAATAAATGTATGTTCACATGTATACATGTGTATACATTGTTCACGTGCCCCATATGCTTCCATGCATATCTACTATGATTATTTATATATACATGCATTCTGAACTTCTGCAAATATGAAAGTCCATGGGTTGTAGCAAGTTCCACCACTACTTAATGAATCTTTGGTCAGAGAAAATGAGAAATCAGGAGAACGATGCACCGGGGGAAAATTACCCAAACTATGTAGTTGCAAAAATACATTAATGAAGCTGGCAAAAAGGAGCAGAATTGGTTTCCAGTCCCAAATGGCATCACAGGTCTGCAGAGGGAGGCTGGAGGTGATGTATATGGGGGCTTCCATGCCAGTTATCTCAATACAATGCTCACCAGCATCCATATCTATAGCTGTGTAGACAATTGTCTGGGAAATGGTATTGGTATTTTGGAAAGTGAGAAAATATCCCTAGTATTTAACCCCAGGGAAGGAGCAGCAGGGGTGGAATAGGAGGCTGCTGAGATCAGGGAGCTCAGTTTTCTCTTAGCATAAGGATGTCTGAAACATAGCTGCAGCTCTGAGGATATAACGATAGAAGCATTTGCTTCTGCAATGCCTCATAGGCTTTGCTGCAGATCTTCTAATGCAAACTTCACAACTTAAGCTATTGAACTGCTGGCAATTAAAGAGAGTCAAAGTGAAAGCAGCCATTTCCTTCTGCTACTTATCATGCTGACCATTACTGCCTCATGCTTCCTTGGTAAAGGTCTGAATCCATCCCTGCATCTGCCTGTGTTGAATGGTTTTCCATTTGCCAGCACAGTGCAAACGAACAGTAACACGGAAAACTGAGTAATCAGAGCATCACCATCTCTGCTAAGAAGAGAACAAGGAACATTGCCCTTTAAGTACCTTCTTAGCAATTAGCAGGATAACACTGCCTTTTTCACTTGGGGGTTCAGCTACCAGCAGCTTCTAGAGCCTTCTAGCTCAGCCTGCTCCATGCGGATGAAGTGAGCAATAGTTCCTCCCAGGAGAGCTCCAGGAGGACCACAGCTGCTTTTGGAGGCACACCCCAGTGCCTCAGCAGTGTGATCGAGTGGTTGTGAATGCTGTGCACAAAATCTCAGCAATTTAATTACAGTCAAATTAGTTATTTAATCAGCATATCAGCTTAAAACTGGAAAAAAAAAAGACTGTATTTTCCTCTTCCTCTCCACACCTCAGGAATCAACTGATGAATGCATAAAGCAGTGAGGTGATAATAGCTGCTAGCTCCTGCTGTGCGCAGGCTTCATTAAGCTTTTGCTGAACTCTGTTGGTATATCCCTTCATGCCATCCATCAACAGATGGCTTGAATCTGGTCTCGCTATTGATCAACCTGTTACTCTGGTAGCTGAGCTAGTCAAAATCCCAGATATTCATTCTCACCACACCCCTGTGAAGGAGAAAAGTGCTTTTCTACCTTCTTTCAGAACTGCTGAAACAGAGACCTGCTGGCTTCAGAATCAGAACTGGTTACCTGAGCACCGCTGGAGATACAGGTGAAGATTGTCTGGAGTCATACACGAAGTTTATGATGGACTACAGAAGAAACACAATCTTCCTGGTCCCAGAGCTGCATCCTAACCTGTGACCTGCTCTTCTCTCTTGCTCAGGAGGACAAAGTTTTAGCAGGAATACACGGATATTGTTCTGCATTAGCCTTAGGGTTATAAATCACTGAAGCAGTTTGGAATGAACCACTAACCCAAACAGAATTCAACATTGTATTTTTGATAACTTCAAAGCTAAAGAAGCTGAGCTGCAACTCAGACACAGAACAAACTCCCCCTGACTCCCAAAGCGATACTGTTCAGCTAATGCTTGTCCTCCACTTGCCTCCAGTGTCCCCAGAGGAAAGATTTCTTCCCTTTTTCACTAATCATCTCTGACATGTAGTTGGCCAAGTGAGCTGTGTGACCATGTCAGGGGTATTCGGAATTAGCCTCTCCCCACGCAGAGAAAAACAGATGGAGAGCCAAGGACCTTGCTGCCTGGAGCAGTGGGTTGCTGTTTGTGCTCCTGCTCCCTGTGTACAAAATGCTGCCCTTGTGAGGCAGGTGTATTATTAAACACAATTTTCACAGGTGCAAATGAGTATACAAGGTGCAAAGCAGTGGCTGAGTTTACAGCTGAATCTCTGGCTTGCTGCAGCACAGAGGTGGAAGGAATACTTGTTTCCTGCTTGACTTTATTACCTAAATTGCTTTCTCAGGTGAAACAAAACACAAAGGAGAGAAAAAATAGATCAGGTCAAAATGATTTATTTCAGTCTGTACTATTTCCTACCAAAGTGAAACACCCAAACCAATTCAGTTGTATGATATGCTTTGGAGGGGTAACATCCACAGCATGCTCCAGGAAACATAACCGCTCCTTTCCTCTCCCTTGTCTCTATTTAGGCAGTAGTTCAGCAGTTGCTTATGCAGAATAAGGAGAAACAAATTTTCAATTTCTCTTCCTCTCTGAAGAAATTTAAATCCAATCTCATCTCTGAGATTTCCCTAATCACCACCATCTGTGTGTCTCTAGTGCTCCCTGCTCTGTTTCTGCTCTTGGTGATTAGGTAAATGGAGGCCATAACAGCAGTAGGCTCCAGGTGTTTCACTCCTGATGGGGAAGCTGTGCAGAAGTGAAGAGGCAGCAGTCCTACCACCAGCTGCTGGGCACTGTACCTGCCTGCTGCCCTGCATCTTGCTTCAACCCCACCTTCTTTAATAGCAACATCTGCAACTTCTCTTTGCCATTGATGCTACTCTTCTGCATCCCCCTCCTGCCATCCTGTTCCCATCCTCTTTGGGCAGCATCCTGGCTCAGCGCAGAGGCTGCCTGTACTTGGGCAGAGCCAGGCGGGCAGCCAGGAGAGTAGTGCTCCAAACTGCATTGCTGCTGCTGGAACAGCTGAGCAGGAACCAGCACATGGGTGTGCCCAGGTGCTGAGGATTAAGGACACCTGAGAAATAATAAGGAGAAAATGAGGTCAGGAATTGGCTGAAGACTGCTATGTTAGAGGTGAGTGGCCTCAGTGCTGAGCTTTATGGCAGGCTGAGTAGGGTCTTTTAGCTTTTTAGCACAAAAGTTATTGTAACAGGATGAGAGAACAGCTTAAGGAGCCTGATTTACCCACTCTGCCTTTGAAGGAGCTGTTACAGATGTGCTTGTGTAACTTCAGATGCCCAGCAAAACACGCAGCTGGCTCTGCCATGGTGAGTCTGACTGAGGCAGTCTGGATCTCCTGGGTTTTTGTTCTTTTTGTGGGAGTTTTTTTTGTGGTTTTGGCCTTGTTTCAGAAACTAACCGTGCTGTGTGCCTCACTGATCTCAGGAGCAATTTGCAACCAGGTCTAATCTGTGCTAACATGGCTGGTGTAGGCTCAGGCTTTTCCCTGTCTGTGCTGAGGGAGCCGTGCTGGTGGGGTGGGAGCTGGTGCAAGGCCTCTCCTGCCTCCAGCTTCTGTCCTTAACCACTGCGAGCTGTGGGATGTGCTGTATCCTGGTTTAGTACTATGGCTAGTTTATGCCTCTGTTAATTTTGCGTTGCCTTTCTGCCTGCCTTGACCCCAGCAAAAGGTATTGAGCACATGAAGGGCCTCCAGAAGCACAGGTGGATGGCTTCTGCTGAGCTGAGGAGAATTTTAATTAGCATTTCTTTCTGATATTTCTGGTACTGTGTATGTAAATGTCTGTCTGATGAATCACACTGAGATCTCTCTGTGGTGACAGCGAGCTCTCATCTTCTAAGGATGTGACATAGAGAGACACGGCAAAGCAAGAAGCAGTTGTCTGTTATTAGTTTTTTTTCCCAGCCCTCTGGTAAGAGAAAGATAAACTGTACTTTGCTGTGGAGTGGTAGGAGAGAGTGGTCATAAAGAGCAGAAGAAGCTGTGCAGTGTCTGTGCCATGGGAGTGCCATGCCCATGCTCCCTGGATGGTGCCGCTGGGGCGCGGGGCCGTGTCCTGGAGCACAGCTGCAGTCGTGTTATCTGCTCCAATCTCAAAAAAAATCAATTTTTTTCTTTAAGCTTTGCTTTGTGGTACTCAGCTACTCAGTAAATTCTGTCCTTTTACTCCTATTTTCATGTGTCATGTAGGCTTAAAAAATAAGATTTTAGGTAGCCGCTGCAGCCATTAAAGGCTGCACAACAGCAGGAAGCATGCAACGAGGCTGGGGGATGTGAGTGAGGTATCAGCATCAGGGCTGCACTGCTGTCTTCCTCTTTTTCTGCCCTCTCTTTTCTTTAGCTTCTCTTCAGTCCTGAAAACTGCTTTCCATAAGCAGAAGGCACTCTGACATTTATCAATCTGGTCTCACGGATGATGGTTGAGGTGGCTGGAGCCTGGAGATGGGTCTCAGTGTTCTCCTTGGAGGCAGTGCTTGTTTCTAACTACAAATCCAGGAGTTCTGTTGTGATCCTTAGAGGATTTAACCATCTTTCTTCTAAAGCTTGACTTTAGAACCTCAGCTAATATTTTCGCTTATTGCCAACATGATGATGGCTATGTCCTCTCTTCATGCAATGTATTTCTGTCCCCTGGAGTAGTCTTTCAGCCTGGCTCCCAGTGAAGAAAGCAACGTTGTTCATGTGCTGTTCCTCTGTATGACTTGCACGTTTCCACTGCAGGGATGTCCAGCCCTGCTCCCAGCATGTGCCCTACCAGAGGGGTAGTTATGAAACATCAACAGCTGGCTACTTTGACAGGGTTAATCCTCTGCTTCAATGTACCATTGAGTTTATCTTCAAAAATATTATGTACATTTCCAAACTACACACAAAAAAAAATGTTTGCAGGAACTAGACTGTATATTTTTCTAAAATACAGTGACAGTTTGTATGAACTAGTAACTCCAACAGCAGATCATTTCCCTGTGGAACCAGCAATATATGGGTTTTGCCTGAGTAGCAATGGGAATAAGTACAGTGATGGATAAAATCAAAACATATTGAACAGTTTATGAAGTTACCTGGAAAACCTTTGTTGGGACAAAGGATAGATCACCTTTCTTAAATATAAGGTGACAATTTGATGGAAGCTGTTGTTAAGCCTCTATATTATACATGCTTCCCCGTGGGGACTTTCGTGACTGGGGCTGTGTGATGGAATGAGGCAAACAACAGAGTTATTGGATTAAGAATTCAAGGCCAGTTGGTCCAGTGTTGCTAGATCTGTACGGACCCAGTTCAGCACAGACCCTCTCTGCACTGGCACATATTTCAAGGAACTGTCACAAAGTCCTCTCTTTTGCTGAAACCAGGATCCATTACCTAGGAGTCGAGCAGTGGTGGGGTGTCCTGGTCCCGTGCTGTGGGGACACAGGTTCACCCCATGGAGAAGTCTTCCACAGCAGATTGTTCAAAGAACATGGACAAATTGGTTCTAAGAGGAAAATGTATGATATCTCTGGGTGTGTGGGCATTCTTGCAAGAAAATACTAATTTTTGCGGAGCCTTTGGTATTTCGTAAATAGATGCAGTAGTCCAGAGAAGTTTCAAACTTGTCGAGCAAATTGGAACACCTTTTTTACCAGCTGATTTTTGGTGAGAGTCTGACAGCTACAGGACCTGTATCTTTATTTCAACCAAAGGTTCTCCCTGCTTGAGCTCAGGAGAGCCCTTCCTCTGCTCTCCATGTGTTGGCCATCTGCATGGCAGCTGCCATGCCCAGGCCTTGCTTTTGTCCATTATCTTACACGTTACAATAAATATTTGCTGCATATTTGCCATTTTTTTTGCGTATCTTCCCACATTTTACAACGCAAGTTTTCCATTGGCTGGGTGTTCATTGTAAACACATTAATCATCCTAAATTCTTCACAGATCTAATTGCTGGGTATATGCTATTTTGTGGAATTAATGTGTATTCAGATATAGAAGTGGAAAAAATGCAAAAACGTTTAACTTTGATTAATTAAACTGTGTTAATTTAACAGATGGCGTGTTCTGACACCCACCAGGCTTAGGTTTAGATTTGTGATACTTCAAAGAGGGATCTCTGCCCCTATTATTATATGAATTCTGAATCTCTGCACAGTCCCCAGATGTTCAGCTCAGGCTGGTTTTTGTTTTGCTGTTCTGTCTCCAGCTCATGGCTGGTAACGACTGATTCAGTTCTGGGCCTTGCAGAGGTTTTATGTTCCTGCCTTATAAATTGAATCCTTGCTATGGAACCACTATATTGTCCTCAAGCAGATTTTGGTCTTTAAGTATCAGTATGGAAGAACTCAGTATTGAATCACCTTTCTACCGGTGAAGAATTAATTAGCCTAGGGAACCCCTGCTATACTTTGATTATTTTGAGGAGAACCTTTAGAGAGTTCAGACAAATTACAAAATTAATTTAGAAAGAAGCAAGGCTTTGCTGGTTTTCTAGCTGGACTCTCATAACAGATGTTTTCTGCTTGCTGCTTGCATTGACCAGCACCTATGCTTGTGTTCTGAAACACTGTTGGGTAAATCACATTTACTTTCAGATATATACTTTTAATTATGTCTGATACATAAACAGCTGGCATTGGACTTCTCTAGGGTGCTTTAATATACTAATATCCATATTCCTGATGACTTGTGCAGCATTATTAAAACTATGTCCCCAGGTTTTATTTGTTTGTTTTGAAGTTGTTCCTACTTTTCCTGTTGCTGTAGAACCATCTAGAAACTGCCAGTATTTGCAAGCTTTTAGGACTGTGCTTATACAGCCTGGAACTTGCCAAAACAGTCACCAGAATTCCCAGGAAGCAGATATACAATTTCCTTCCTTGCTTTCTGACCCGTTTCGACTAATGGGTATTACTCATGTATACGTGACAGAAAAACAAACAATGAAATAACTTTATCATGAGGGAGAACCTAAGGATAAAGTAATGCATTTGCTTAAAACCATGGATTTGCAGCTAACAATGTTACACAAAGCAAAAATGCATCACGGACCCTCTGGAGCTTGCGCTTGTGAGCCTGCAGAGCTTTCCCCTGGCTGGTGTGACCTGCTCTGTGCTAGCCTGGGCTGGCATGCCCCAGCCTGATCCCCTCCTACCTCCCTCCTCCCTCCCAGTGGGGCTCCTGATGACAGTCCATGAACTGTCCCTGCTCCTGGAGAAAGCTGTCTGTCATCCCCTTTAATTAGTCCTCTTCTGCTCTGAGGCTCCAGGCTCCTTCTCCTTGTTTTCAGCCTGCAAAAACATGGCAGTGCTCTCAATACCTCTCACGATACATAAATTATAAGCAGTACTAGCTTCTTTCAAGATTTATGACATTTAGCTTGCTTTGAGCTCTTTGCAGAGTTTACAAATGACATAAACACAACAAAAGAGAGATTTGTGAGCTGGGCTGTGCAATGCTCTACACATGCTCCTTTATATTTAGGAGAACCCTTCAGGGCCCCCTTCTGTAAGCTGATCTTGTAGGTTGTATAGATCCTGTTGCAGGCTGGAAAGCTGCTGAAATTTAGACTAACCCTGTCCCCCAGAGTCGCTGAATTACTGTGAGTGGTTCCACAGACACAGCCCCAAGTACCAACCTCTAAGTCGAGACAAGCCAAGCTGTAACTCAAAAGCAACGCAGCCTGCAAATCACTTGGGCTCAGCACCACGCAGTAAAGTAGCAAATGTCACTTTTTTTACTTTTGAATTTCAACCAACATTTTGTAACTTATGCTCTGAAATGAATACATTTATGTGCAACAGTGAGGGCCTTTATTTGTTTTTAGCTTATGTTGCTTTGGAAAGCATGTCACGCTAAAATGTTACCCTTCTAAACCAGATTTACAGAGGGACAATGGGACTCAAGGCTGCATAACGTATTCTAAATCCATAGATTAAGGGGGTGGGGGAGAACATAAATCTATATATTTGCTCCAGAATTTGGTAATTTTGTTTGCTTAAGTTCAAAGGTTATTCTCTGAAGACTTGAAACTATCTAGTCCTTCTGTATTGAACCCTGTTAAGGAAGAAGGGGGGAAAAAACAACATTGCAACATTGGTGGGATTACAGGAAAAATATGCAGTGAAGAAAAGATAGAGAAAAGGAATGGTGCTTCGCTGTTACCAGAATTGGAGTTAGCACCTGAGGCAGATCTTAAATAAGGTAGAAATTAATCTCTGTAGATTACTTGAAATCATTATAATTATCTGGAATAAATAAGAAACAGTTGTATAATGAGAATTCAGAAATTTGTATTTAATGACATAAAATTTTAGGCCAGAGAGGCAAAAACACTACTTAGGGTAGTTAGTCACAAAGACTCTAATAGAAATGATCTCAAATTTTCATGCAGCTTTCTCTGAAGTAGACACAAAACAAGAGCTAATAGTTCACACAGCTCTCTGGGATAAGCTTGGGAACTGTCACTTCTTTCCTGAATCTCATTCCATGCAGAGAGCTAAATCATGCTGCACTGGTGACAAGCTCTTACAGCACCATGTTGCTATTTTGAAAAGCATCCCTCGCAGGAGCTAGACTGACAGGGATGCTCCGACGGGGCTGCGAGGGGAAAAATGAAACTCTGAAGACTAAATATAACCCTTGAAATAGGCTGGTTTGCATCATATACTTGGGGAGGGAGTATGTTTGAACCGCTTCACTGGGTTTTTCTTTGTTTCTAATCAATATTCCTTTATTTATCTTTACAAGGAGGCCATTAGGTTGCTCTGGGTTTATAAGGAACACAGACGATGTCTCCCAGATGCGTGCGCACCTTTTTAGCCAGGGTTGTGCTTTGAGATTTCATTTAAATCAGTTTTTCAGCATTAGCTAGACACATTGGGTCTTGCAGGATGTCACTGGGTGCAGCACTTGTGGCATTTTGGGGTTCTTTTTGTTTGTTGGGTCCTTTTTAATCAGCAAAAAATATGTTGAATGCCATAGTCTCTGTGCTGTGGCAACACAGTTCTGAGCTGAGGAGACGTCATCGCTGTATCACTGCTCAAAGGCCCAGTTCTGAGCAGCTCTCTTAGTACAGCTAACGTTTTGTCTCTGATATTTACATGGTATGGCAATGTAAGCCCATAAAACTTCCACAACGTGGATATAAAACCCTCGACTGCTTGGAGCCCAAGCCAAGCTCCTATTTGGGTAATTGCATTCAGTCTATTTAAAATTCACACTCCAATTTTCAGTTTGGTGTTGATTGGGCTCTCTTTGCACCGAGCCATCTGCATGTGTCTGTGCACCCCCTGTGCCCTAGCTCCCAGAGCTGTGCTCTGGCCCCAGCAGCTGTGGGGCTCCTGCACTGCCCCTCCTCTTCCTCACTGGTGCTGGGGACATCCCTGCTGCCCCACGGCATGGCCTGGTCTCTGCCAGCCCCACCCCAGGAAGCAGCTGGGATTTCTTTTTTTTGGCAGCACGACCCTTCAGAAACGCAGCCTGGAGGGAGCTCTGTGTTAAACTAAACTCGGTGCCCCGCTGCCTTGGCAAGCTCAGCTTGTAAAGTCGTTCTGTGCTGTCCTAAGCCACGGTGGGTGGTGCTGCTCCCATTGCTCCTATTGCAAAGCTCTTCCAGACTCTTGCTCTTTTAGCGATGCAAATTGACCTCCGAAGGCCTGACTTGGTAAGCAGTTTGCTTGCTTTTGGACTGCCTCCACTTCTGTATTTTAATATTCCAACAGAGCATGCTTAACATAACTGTGAACTTTGCCGCAAAAGCAATCCGCAGCTTAAATGTCCCAGCCAGTGTGGTGCAAAGGTCCCTCAATACTCAGCTGGAGAGGTTGAAAAGATGCAGTTCTTTCCTTTTATCCTGAGCTTTCCATGAAGCAGTCAACAAATGGGTTCCTCCAGGTGATTCACTACATAAAGGAGAAAAGCAAAATATAATGTCTACTTCTTGCTGAATATGCTGCTGATGAATGGTTTCTGAGAAGCTCCAATGCATGATTGCAGGAGGAGAGTCCTGCAGCTAACTGCAATTAATGTTCTGACTATCTGGTAAATCTGCAGTAGTGGAGTTTTATTCTTTCTTCTGCTGGCATGTCTGTAATGCCCACGGGGCCTGGAGGAGGAATCCTCCCATGTAAGCTCTTTTGTGTGCTCTTCTTTTTTGTAATTAGCCTGAGTCAACATTGATGGTAAGAATCTCCTCAAGCCACTCCTTGCACACTTAGCTTTATTTGTGTTGCCATGACTTGGAGTCCTTTATAAACAGAAGATAATTATCCAGAAAACAAATACAGCTACAAATCAATGAGCTCTGCCCTGGTTACACTTGGCCATCTGAGAGCTGCATTCCCAGTCAGACCCTTCAAGTTCTGCTGCAAAACGTGGTCCCTTCCCCATTGTGCATCTCCAGCAGCTTCCTCAGTGCTGAGCGAGCTGCCCGCAGTAAATGTCTTTCTCCTCTAGCTTCAGAGATAACCAGGCCCTTGTACTCAGATTAGATTGAAGCTAGCAAGCTAGCTCAGATGCATTAGGTAGTTAATAAGGATGTGATTCATCATACATAAGCTTCATTTGTGTTTAAAATTTGCTTGAAATATTCTCTATTAGTAGAATCTCTCTAGCAATCAAACTGCTATAGTGTTTAAAGCTTGTAGTGTATGTAATTTACTAGTCTTCAAGCTCTTATTTAAAAAAAAAAGTAATTAAACCAGGAATAGAAAATCATGCACGCCATTCATTTAATAAGAAATTTAGAAATGTAGTCCAAGAAAAAGCATCACATATTTTACTTCAACAATAACAGCTATGACATTTTCAGTGTCCTGGTCTGTGATAGCTGCAAAAGCAAGATATCCAGTGGCATTCAGAGCAAACTGTCAACTCTCCTTTCCAGGACAGACACTTGCTATCCACTTCAACAGCATTTGTATAAACAAATAAATTTTTGTATGACAGAAATGTGCAGGAAGATGCAAAAAATTTAAGAAAACTCAAAAGCAGAAAGGGAAGTAAGAGTGGGAAGCGGATCAAGAAAAACTGCTGGGAATAGTTCTAGCAACCTGCTCATTTCTGAAGGGGGTTCTTAGCAGTTCTCTGTTCTTAACAGCAGAGCTCAAAACGAGCATCAAACCCCAGGACATTCACCAGAGCAGGTCAGTGGGAAGGATTAGGGCAACTGTCTGTCCAAGAGTTGAGATAGCTTTTACTGGTATTTCTTTAAGTCTCACATTACCCTAATGTATGCAACACACGAATGCTTCTGTAACGAAAAGGCAGTTACGGAGAGGCTGTCTGTAGCTCCTGGAGGTGGTGGTCCTGCTGGAGCCCCTGCTCTGTGCCGCAGCAGGCCCTGGGCTGCTGTAAGCAGATCTACAACTGGACAGAAAACTCACAAGCTGCTTCCTGAGAAGGAAATACTGTTGTGAAATATGTGAAATTATCCCTGAAGTTTTGTTTTGTTCAGCTGAGGTTCATTTAAAAAAATAATAATAATGGGGGGGTTGGAAAACAAAGCACAATTAATGGCTGTGGAATAGTTCCTTTAAGCCCAGGCAAGCCAAGAAATAACTGATGAAAAGAAAACAAAGGTTGGATTACTGTATGAGCGTGGCTCCGGAGCAAGGTAGAAGTGTAGTTAACAGTGCCATTGCTGACCATCTGAAGGCTCTTTTTGTGTCTTTCGCTGTGAACAAAACCCTTGAAAGGCAAGTCAAAAGCCTGGTATAGGAGACAATCATAATTTCATCTGTAGGCTCAGCTAATAGCTTGCAGTGATTGTATGCATCTCCACAGGGATGAGCATGTTTGCATAGCGTATACAGCCATCGTAAAGCCCAGGCTGGAAGTGGAACAGTTTGCAGTTCCAAAACTGTAACTTTTATTTGCTGAAGTGGCAAGAGAATGCCATTTACAAAATCTGATCTGTCTTCAGAAATCATCTCATGGCTGGTGCTCACTTTTGGGGAGCCTGAGGAGAGCTTGGGGAAAAAAGGGAAGAATATATAAAGTGTCACTGGCACACTGTATTAAATTCTGTAAGGCTCAAATGCTGTTACCACTTCTTAATGAGAATATTTCTCCAGAGGGTTATAAATAGAGAGAACACTTCACTAAGTATAAGGACAGTCTAAAATATTTAGTCAGCCAAGGAGCTAAGAAAAAGGCAACTTACTTATTAAATAATACTCAGAACTAAACCAGAGTAGTTCTAAAAACCATGTGGAAGAATTCTCAAAAATAAAAGCCACAACAACGTGCTGAAAACATTTATTCAATATGCTATGTCAGCAAACTTTTCAGACTGGATGCTTGTAGGTAGGTTCATGTGGAAGGTAACTGTTCTGAGCTTCCCCATATTTCAATGGCATTTGTACTAGAAAGAGACCAACAACAGTTAAGTGTTGTTTGTTCATTTTTTTTTTAATTTTCAGATCTGGTTTGGAGCACAAATTGTGCAAATATGCAAACTACATCACATGCTTATGAATTGCCCTAATCTAATGAGCATGAATAGCAGCATTGATACACAAGCACAAACGTACTTTGAAAAACTTCACTTCCATTTGCTTATTTTGGCATGTAGGCTACACAAATAAAACAGGTGGTGTGTGTCCAGCCCTTACCCAAAGTTAGCATTTCTTCTATGAAAATGAGGGCTTGGTTCTCCAACATAGCACATAGGAATCATGTCTTTGCCCAGCAGCCGTTTCTTTTCCTCCCACCTCCTTTTTTATGAAGGTGTTCTTTCATCAGAGCAGAGGCAATGAAATATGTCAAAAAGAGGACTGGAGCCCAAAAGGTCCGAATATAATTTCTGTTGCTCTGTTTTAGCAATGTAACTTCAATATGGAAGGAAGTTTCTCTTTAAAAGATCTTTTTTTTGCTATGAGGAAGATCAGAGCTTTGGAAATCCCTTGGTATTGTCAGGGCTCAATCCCATTGAATACACCCTACAGACTTCTCTAATTATTCACAAAACATTTTGAGCAGATGTCCACAAAATGAATTATCTGCTGTCTGCCAAAAACTACTTCTGGCAGGCAGCATAACAGGTAAATAAAAAGAGAGGTTGAAAACATGAATAAAACATGAATAGAAGAGCTTAGGGCATTTTGATCCTCATAAATTCCAAATCACCAGTGGAATCTCTAGAGGTGCAGAAGGAGCCTACTGTATGAAAATATGGTGAAAGGAGTCAACTTTGGAGGAAATGCTCTTAGCAAGCATTTCTTCCTGTTGGCAGCACTGCTGTGCCAAGTAACAGGCAGCACTTTTGGATATGGGATGGCAGTAGTGTCAGTGTCTGCACTGGGAGACCAAGAGTCTGAACTGCCAGCATCGCTCTGAGCCCTGTCAGTCACATGGGCCAGCGTCTTGGGTTCCTAAATTTAGTAGAAGTTGCAAATGCTTGTAATTCTTCCTATTCCATTGGCAAGGGCATCCCTATATAATTTCATCTTAGTTTCAGTAACCAATAAAAAAATTACATCTCCTGAGTGTAATGCTTTCCCAATTAAGGCAAACTGTTTTGTACCGTTAAGATCATGAAATTGAAGCCTAAGAAAAGGTTGGACATTGCAGTCACTAAAAATGTGTGAATAGAAATGCTATTAAAGATGGGTATTTGAAGGAATCAACCTTGTGTTAGCATGTATTGTTCCTATATGGCATCATTTCAGGCAGCTTAGATCTAGAATAAAATCGAAGAAAACATCAAATATTTGAGAGGGAAGGGGTTTCCAAACACTTTGTATCAAGTTAAAGCGTGCTATGTTCTGTGCTGCTTCATAGAATAATAAAAACACTATAGTACTTTGGGAACAGGTGTTGTCCTACATCCAAACTAAAATTTTTGTCACGTTGGACAAAATGCTCTATTCTTCTGTTTAGAAGGGGAAACCCGCAAAGGGGACCTCCAACAAGGATGGTAAATCTAAGCATAAAGAAATATGAATGAATAATTTTGGCACGTGAAAAAAGTTTCTGCATCAGAAAGTGTAAGAAGAAAACACAAGACAGAATGATTCAAAAACTGTGATTAAAATAAACGAATAGGTAGGCAGGTAACTTCATAAATAACAGACCAGATCTATTAACAGTGGCTTCGTTAAAAGCGATGACAATTTAATGCCGAGCAGAAGTCTGTTTCTTTGCAATACTTGTGACCTATTCAGTGGAGCCATTGTAGTTGCTAATTCATACAGGATTATACCTAATTGGGATGCACAATTATAACAGTTGAGGTTCAGAAGTGACAATGTTCTCTTTCCTTCAGGGATCTCTAATTTATTCCATCACCTTGAACTTGCGTTACACAATATGGCAAAATAAAATTTGCGAATGTTCTCCTAAATCCTTCTATCTTTGGTTCATACTGTATATGTAGGGGAGACATGTTGAGAAGATTAAAAAGAAGGGAGAGAATTACCATTTTAATACTTGTCCACAAGGAGACAATAGAAGGTTTTCAGCCTCAGTAAATCCACTTTAATTTATGTAAATAGTTCAGGCAAACCGGTTCATTCCCATTGTCTTCGTAAAAGTAATAACAGCAAGAAAGGGCTAGAGAGGTCAAGTTCAGTTTATTTACCCAAAACTGATCTGTCTCAAGTCAAGATAGAGAGTATGAAAAGTCTGGGAGGTTGTTTGGCTGTCCATGCTTATGACACCAAAACATTTCCTTACCACATTAATTCCCGTGAAGTCTTGTGCAAAAACTGCTAGGAGAAGGATCTGTGCTTGCAGAAGTGTGGCTGATGCTGTGTTTCTCTGAGCTTTGAAATTTCCAACTTAAAACTAAACCAATCTTAAATTTGACAGATGGTTTTTCTCTTTATATGTTGTCTCTTCAAGCTGCTGAGATATTAGGATAATAAGTGTTTGAAGAAAAGAATAATCTATTTATACAGAATCAATAAAGTGTTGCCATGGGAAACCTGAAGCTCTCAAAAGGAGGTTTCCTGAAATAGAAATTTCTGGGGCAGAGAATGGCTCGTACAGGTTTGGTTCTTTCTGGCTGTTCCCTTGTATTTGTTTTTGCTCGTGGCACTCCTCCCTACACGATTCAAAGGAGGAGATCTCCTCGTGTAGGTCGTCTGCTGCTATTCGAGCAGCAGAAACCGGAAAAATGGCTTGGTAGGATGTCCCCTGAACGGTACAGGAGCTGGGCAAGAGCTGTGTGAGCAGCAACGTGAGAAATCCAATTTATGTGAGAAGATCTATGGAGTTAAGTTGTTTGTAGAGAGCATTCAAGTACACTGGAGAGTTTTGTATGGGAGTGTTCTAGCCAAGGGGTTACACAGCTATCTTAAAGGGAACCAAATGGGAGGACAATGATGTGGCCAGCTTGCTGGAACTTGGAGAAGGAAGATTTTTGTTTTCCCTAGTAGCTTTGTTTTCAGTACAACATTGCATGTGTTACTTTGTACTTGGATGGTCTCAGCTACAGAACGTGCAGGAAAGTCTATCTATGTGCTCTTCCAGGGTGTGGAGAGGACACTTACATGTAATAATGACGGCATTGTCTTCGGATGCTATGGTGAGCAGTAGCCCATTAGCTTCTATGTAAGGACCGATGAGGCATTGGGGCACTTTCCTATCGAGTTGTGCAGGATTTTGTGCAGGAGTAGAACATACTCCTGTTCTAATACTTTGTACCTTCCTACAAAGGCACCTTGGCTACGCTGTAAGCCCAGTGCAAGGATGTGACTTCTGTAACAGTCTGTGTAACAGAAACCAAAGGTGTCAGCTGTTATGTCACTGGCTTGCCACTCTTTTGCTCCGTCTGAATTCAATGTACAGCAAAATGGTTTGGAACAAAGCGAAAGGCAACCTTGAATGCCAGAAATGGTATTTTTAAAGTGATTCTGGATGCATGGGCAGCCAAAGAAGTTCAGTCCCTCTTCAAAGTCATGATGCAAGTATTGTAATGCAGATGACATCGATTTGCTACCAGTTACTGACAGCCAGCAGGAAATTTTTGAAGATTCTTCGCAGTATCCAAAGAATAAAAAGCTCTCTACCTTAAAAGAAAGTTCCATTTTCATGCAGATGATCCATCCTAAAAATAGTATCCATGTCATACGTATAAGGCAAAACTCAACTTTGTGTATTTTAGGACTATGACAGGACTCAGCTTACAGCACAAGCAGTGCTTACATTTAAGCATATAAGCAATGCCACTGACTCTGCATGCCTAAGTACCTCCTGGTTACTCTTTAGTAATTAATTTATTACAGAGGATCAGCAGAAACACTGACTTGCAATTTGATGACAGTGAGGTTGCTGTGGTTCTGAACCATCCCTGTGTAGGACTGGTGTGCAGGTGGATGATGAATGAGAGTTGACAAGCTTCTACAACAAATACTTGAAATACCAAAGCAATGACTACTGAAGCATAGAAGAAATACTGTACCCAGCCATAACTCAAACAGGCATTTCATTTGCAAATGTAATAAGAGTAATAGAAAAGATAAACTTTCATAGGAAACTACAGTTTGTGTGTATAAGTGCATGTTTTTATGAAGTTCAGTTTCCTCCAGGTTTTATGTTTCTACACCAAAGTTATCTGAATAATTTTAGATTGCAGCACCATTTGGTAATGTTATAGCATTCTGTACACAGTGTTTACAAGGCTGCTTCCCACTGGGGACTCCGGTTTTGCAGTGATATCTGTCTTTCAAGCTTAACTATGATACAAACAGTGTAAATTGCAGCGTGAGCTCATATCCTTATGGACCATAAAGCCTTTGGGACTGTGCTTAGACAATAGGTGTAGTCGTATCCAGGGGCTTGCATGCAAGAGGAATGTTCTCCAAAATCTGATTCTGTGTGGAAGTGACTTAGATACAGTTCACTACTTGTCCAATACATAACTTGAGCTGTCCTCTCTGGCTGCTCGCTGTATGAGGACTAAGGGATGTAACACGCTACCTTCCCACGTGCGCTGTGATTCAATGCCCAGAAGAATTGCTAGCAGACCAGAAGATGTTTCACTTTCTCAAGCTACAGAAACAAGGTCAAGGAGTGCTCATCCTTAGGATCCACTTCTGTCCTGTTTCAGTGGACACAAGTTAAACAGACATGCCAGCAATCGGGGCAGAGACCCAAGATCATGTATTCAGAGTCCCTGCAATACTGCAGCCCCTGGGGCTTCCTTTCTTCCTGGTAAAACCTCTATCTTATCGCTCTATCTGAAAAGCAACAAATCAACCAACCAACCAAAACCTTAAACCAAGATAAGATCAGTAAGAAATCATACTATTCAAATGATGTTTAATCCAATAAAATAAATGTGAGAATGAAAGGAAAAGGAAGGAAACTAAATAACTGTTCTCTTTCTTCCTTTCTCTTAACTTGGGCTCCCTGTTTGAATTCCACAGAGTAGTTTAAAATAACCCTCATTACAAAGTTGCTATCATATCTCCAACAGCTTCATTATTTTTGTAGTCATAGCCTGTCAAAGCTGGAGCAAAACACTGTGAGAAATCCCCTTTGTTTCCTGTTGCAGATCCAGGAGCACAAAATACAGCCTGCTCCAGCTGTAATTGCTGCCTTGGATTTCAGCTGGCCGCTTCCTCGCGTTATGCGCAAGACAGCTTTATTGCATTTTGAGATCTGATTATTAACTGTCACCAAAGCCTTGGTGCCAAGGAGGAGTGACATCCCCAAAGGTAAACATGGGGAAGCTGTCATCCAGAAGATGACGTAGCTCCCGTACTCAAATATCCCAGCTGTTTATAATGCCACCACGGTGGTCCATGGCTGCTGGGATGCTGAGAGATGTCAGAGCCCTGACTGGTGCTGCATGACCACGCGCCCATTGGCAAGGTGATGGACACATCCTTGGGCAGATCTAACCAGCTGTTGGCAGAAGAAATGTTAGGGCTGCATCTTACATCCAACACAAGTACATGAAATCAAGGAAGCTCCTGTGAAGCAGCTGATAGCAATACGCACTGTCTGCCTTCGATAGTGTTGAGGAGCATCTTGCCTTACATCGTGTAGTCACTTAGCACCACAAAAACTACCAGTACCACCTGTTAAAATAGCTTGGTGTTTCCACAGACTTTAACATTTCTTTTGCACAAATCTTACCCTTCGTAATTTTCCATTTTGCAAGAAGCTCTTGGCTATCCATGACCCCAGTGTTTTCAAATTGTAATTATATATATTTAAATGCATCTACTTTTTAAAATTGCATATAAAGTTGATACCTGTGATTTGGCTCAACTCCACTGAAAAAAGGGCATGAAAATAATTCATGTCACCAGTTTAAGGCTCTCCACTCTTCCTGGAAGGCTTTCTTCAACATCTGTTCCTTGTACCGTTGACAATAGGCACTCCCTTTCTTCCCAAATGGCTCCAGAGATAATTATTTGGAGAACAATTTTCTGCTTTGGCAGACAAAGCCATTACAACGGGATTGGGTTCTCTACCTGACTGAAAGCTTGACCGTTTCATTTCCCTATGTATTTGCTGCCATTTTGCTCTGTTGTAAATTATTCTGTGTACTCCAAGTAAGCTTCGTATAGTTGAGATGTTTTTCAAAACCCACAGATCTGAGCCTGTAGAGCTCCTGGTTCTGGAAGTCCACTGACTTCAGAGATGCTCCTGTTTGCTGAGCACTTGCACGACTTATAGTCCAGACTGGAGGTCCTTAGTGTGGTGGACCACATCTACAATTCTAATAGAGCTCTTCACTGTAATGGGCTGGGGGAAATGAGGGAAAACATTACCACTAACCTTTGTGCTAACTGCGTTAACTCTCAGAATATATCTATAAAGGCAGGGGAGGATATTGCCAAGAAGATCTATGCAATAGTAGAGGCTTGGGTTCTTTTTTTTTTTTTCTTTCCCAATTAACTAACTTCGAGGTTTCAAAGTTTTTGCAATTTAATTGGAAGTAGTGGAATCTAAGAGAAATAATTATAAACATGAGTACACAGGCAATATGCTGTCATCTAGCAGAAAATGCAACAGTTTTGGACTAGTAACTAAACCAACACAAGAAGAGAAAATCCAATGAAAGTTAATTTTATTTGGAACATATGGAAAAAGATGAGGAAATTTTCAAAAAGTTATCAAGGGTTTAATGTGAATATCATTGAATGCATAAATAAATGAAATGAAGGAGGAACATATCGCTATCTAGAACTTGCAGAGGGTTACAGGTGGTTTTGCGTGTGTGTTTTTTTGGTGGTTTTGTTTTTTCAAGGAAAAAGAATTTAATGTCTGAAATCAAAGTTAGAGTCAATCAATACATTCAGGGCTCTTGAGAAATTTTGAAAATAGTTTCCTACTTGTAGTGATTTAGGGCAGTCAGGCATGTAAAAAGATCGAATTGGTTGTGAGAAATCAATGACCTCCCCTGCTAAGATTCCCAGCAAAATGAGAACTTGCCAATTACAGTGGGAGTTTTGATAAGGCCAGCAGGAGAAGGATGCTCCAGACTTGAAAAAACAGCATTGCAGTGTAATATCTATTATTTTTGTGCCATTAGGGTATAAGGCAGAGGCAAAGAATGATATTCTGAGCACCTTATCTCAAAACTCCACAATCTCTCTCCTGTGGCAGATTAGCAATGCTGATACAAAGCAAATAAGCAGAGCTAACACATGCATACAATAATCACTCTCCATCTACTGGCGATGTCTGCAGACATTTGCCTCTCTGCTCAGCAGGTAACTGCAATGCTCCCTCACTGCAGCCTTCCAAACCTCCCATCACAGCTCCTTTTGGCCGTAATGCCACGCAAAACACGGTGGATAAGTCTGCTATGTTCTGAAACCACCGCTTAACAGGAGTGGTATTTTCTTGTTCTTTCCCCACGAAGGTCTGTCCTGGGCAGTGCGAAGCACTCCAGGCGCTGGTCCATGGGGCTGTCTCTATGCTGACAGGCAGGGCAGGTGAGCAGGAGCTGATCTGTAGCTTGTGGGGGGGACCTGATGATTGCTCTGCAAGGTGCAGGGGCCTTTCACTGCACAGCAGGACTAGTCTTGTCCCATGGACCAAATGCCTATTTCCTGCTGGGAGGACATCTTACCGTTCACTTTCCTCTGAGAGGGACCAATCCGCATGCTCTGTGAGGTGAAATGAGATGTGACATGGGGTGATGGGGATACTCACGTGGGTCAGTGCAGATGGCAGGTGCTGAACGGTGCAGTGGAGAGCATCAGTCCCACAAAGTGAGGAGCACAGCTCACCCCATTGCTGTGCAGCCCTTTCGCTTGTCTTCCTCTGCTCCCACCCTGCTTCTCAATTTGGAAATTGCTGTTTGGGGATGTGTTCCTCCCTGGCTTCCTGCTACATGCCACCTGCCAAAATGCCTGTCATAGGGATGTTCCAAGGCTGGGGATGAAGCAATGGGACCTCAGTGCAACCAGAGGCCAAGCAGCGTCTGAGGGTTGGGGACCCCCCTAAACCCTGACTGCTGTGGCTTTGTGCAGGCACTCACTGATCCATCTGGAAGGGAAAGCACGTTCCCTCATTCTTTTGCCTTCCATGAGCAGTGTTTCAGAGGAAAGCCAAACAGCTGTGCCTACAGAATCTCACGGAGATTCCTAAAAGCTGATAATAAGGTTTGACAGTCATGTCATAATTGTTAACAATGGCGTTGGAGATGTGCCAGCAACCTCGCGCTCTCTTGCTGCTTCTCTGGATGAGAGGAATTGCTTTACAGCTCTAAGCCTGCAAACCAAATTTGACATAGAGGGACATTTCTCACAAAAGGAAATACAAAGCCATGCGTTGTATTGTGCCAGATTACACAATAGCCTTTAGGATAAAGTAATGAAGAAGATGAGACTACAATGAGGTTGCATTACTGTTTGCTTTTTCTGCTCTCCATGCATACAAATATGTTATGCAGCTAACAAAGCTTTCAGGAGCATGGTAGAACAGCCTGAAGAAAGGTTTGGCAGCAGGCATTTGGTATGGTCCACTTATTTACCGCCAGTAAAGCCAGGAGTGATTAATACAAGTTTACTGATGAAATCTTACCCTATGAAAAGCCATTGCTCATTTGCTGTTACCAGTGTACCATGCAGAGAAAAGTTTCTGGAAGTGTAATTTGGAGCTCCTTGTACTCTTCTCCTGTACTGCTATTTGTCCTGGTTAACATGCACCCAATAATGTAGCTGTCAGAATAAATCACAGCAAATGATACTTTTTCGTATGGGTGTCACGAATTTTGAAGCTCAAGGCTCTGGGATTTTTTCAGGCCGAAGGAGAGGGCTAGTTCCTTCAGAAATTTGTTGACCCTCAGACAGCCATAACTCTTAGCAACCTTCACTGAAAAAGGAATCAAAATACAAATCAACACTATAAAAAGTGACATATGAGAACAATGTCCTTTTTGCCTCTATTTACACTGCCTTCTCAATGGCTTTATTAGAACTCATAAGAGCAAACCCATGCAGATTTCCACACAATTTGTTAACGATTATAGGCTGTTGCTTACCTTATCATGGAAGCTGTCAATAAACTTAGTTAACAATTTATTTTTTTCCCGCATCACGTGGATTTTAATTAAGTTTACTGGGTCACATTCCAAATCCCCAGGGGTCTCAGTAGAATTCTGGAAGATATATTATGCATATGCTTATGCTTTCTTCTAAACTTGGATAATTTCTAGTCAAGAATTATTACATCAATTTCACAGCACTGCAGATAGAGTCCTGACCACTCCAATTATCTGTCGACTCCCAAATATAGCAGCAGTAACTTCAAGCCATCATAAAAAAAAGTTTATTAATTTAGCTCCGCTGAGAGCCAACCATTTTACTGCAGTGCAACAGAAAGCTATCTACCATATAAGAAATCCTGAGCTGTTTTTCTCTCAGCTTGGCTCTCTGAAAGCACTTTCTAAAATTTGCAAGTACGAATCGTGGGACCAGCACAGAATCTGCATGAAAGCCTTCCTTAAATCCCTGCAAGAACAAACAAGCGTTTAAGGCAAGAAGCTGATATTTTCCAAGCCTCTAAACAGTGTGGGTTGGCTGGGAACTGCAGCAGAGCTATAGCTCTCTCATAATTTTTAAGGGCTGTGCGTTTGTTTGTTTACACACTTATTGGTGTGTGCTGTTTCCCCTTGAGCAAGTTTTTGCCAGTAACTCGGATAGCTGAATATAAACTTCCAAGCTCACTCTTGACCATATTCTTCCTGAGATTTCTCCATCCCAATATCCCGAGCACTGGGTCCACCTGTCTTTCAGGAAAAACCCAGCACTGGTTGGCGTTCCATCGTGCCCCCAGACCATACAGTCAGCTGGGATGCCAAGCAGCCTGGTGGGGAGGATCAGGTGTCGGGGAGAAGAGATGCCACCGAACAGATAAATGTCAGCATCCAATGGCTGTCACGGAATCCTCTGTGGAGGAGCTGAGGAGCACCCAGCTGAGCTGCTGCAGGTCCAACCCTGAGCAGGGAGAAGGAAGGGGAGAGGGAGCTCCTCGCCTAGACAAAATGAGGTGCTTACCCCAAGGGCAGCAAGCACCAGAGGCAGGGAGAGCTCTCCTGGGGTGTAACTGGACTGAGCGGCCTCTGGCATGATGCTCATTCTGCATCTTACAAATGCCAGAAATCCCACAGGGATTTTCTTCCATTTGGTGGCAGAACGGCTTGGAAGGCTTTGGGATGCAGTATCTGCTTTTGAGAGGATTGGTTTGTGACAGCAGGAATGTTATTTTTCTGCATGGGATATACTGACCCAAGTGTTAAAGTAAAACAAAATTCCCTATGTTATGGGAAGTTGGCTGCTGTGGATGAAACAGCCATTAAAAACTAAGTGTTCTTTGTAACACTGATCCCCACTACTTTTTCCAAATGTAAAGTTTCTGACATGCTCTTTGAAAACACTAGTTATCACGAGTGTTGTGATGCAATTACACCAGTAGCTTTTCACTTTGCATTTTTTGCTGGTCAAAAATCTGAAACCTGAAATGCAAAGTCTGTCTTTGAGTTATGAAAGACCATAGCCAAAACTGGTGGCTCCACTACCACAACTTCTTCAACTGTGCCACGACCCAGGGAAGCATGCCAGGAGCATGGTGCAGGATTGCTGCACCAAGAGCAGAGCTCTTGGGCAAATCCCCTCAGGGTTCAGCCCATTCAGGGGATGGAGCCCCATACGGTGAACATTGACTAATGGAGAGCAGGTTGGGTTTCCTCTACTGCTTTGAGAGGTCACGTGTAAATCCTCAGCAGTCAGTGAAACAGAAGACAAAAGCACTGACCTAGATTATCTGCTGAAAGGTAGAGGAGGAAAAAGGCAACTCCTGTCCATCACTCCCAATGCTGCAAAAACCCACTTGTGAGAGCCGCATACCTGAGCACATTGCCCAGGGTAAAGGCCGCACTCCATTTCATAGCAATATCAAACGTGTTTTGACAAGTCAGAAGGTCTTTTTCTGAACTGAAGATGAGCTGTTGCAGTCCGTGGACTATTACTATTGCTCCAGGTTATTGAAGTGCAAAGATAGATTCCTGGCGTTTAGGCAAAAATACAAGTGACGAGGCAAAATGGAAACTGGAGGAGGAAAAAACAAATATGTACTAAGGAACTGATGTTAAGTAACCATCTGAAAACTGCTTCAAAGCCACTTAAAGGCAGTGAGTTTTTATTTCCCACTCATTTCAGTAGGCTTTTAATCAGGGCAATAAAGAGGAGACAAAAATAGACTGACAGAAATGAGAGAGGTGTAATCAAAATGGATGCATTAATTTGGAAATGGGACATAAGATGGACTTTTTAGCTTACACGATGATTAATTTTGATACTTTTGAAGATGCTTGCTTAGAACAACAATCAGGCTTTAATTAGCAGAGAACATAATAATCTAATAGGCTTTGCGCATTTCTGTAGTAGGCTAACTATAAAATACATCACCTATAAATTAAGGTTCAAAAGGTGACATAGGCTCAGAATATTAAATAACATCATCTTTCCCTAAGTTGATCTGTTATAGCAAAATTTATTGCCAATCTGGCTATAACATCTGCATAACTAAGGGACTTGTTAAAGAAAAATGAAACTTGTCTTTCTGCCAAAGTTTGGGGAGGCTTAAACAGAAATTAATATCTGTAAGATATCCTGGAACATTTTTGAAAAATTATCTGGCTGGCAATACCTGCTGCTTTTCAGAGAGGAAAAAAGGCCTACTTCACAGTGAAGCTAAAATTTGCTCCATAGAAATGGTGATGCTTTGATACATTTACTTTCAAATTTTGTCAGTGTTGTTAAGATAAATTTATGCTAATCAAACATTTCTACAAAACCAATCTGATATATGCTCTATGAAAACAGACCATAGCTATTATATTCTCACAAACCTTCTCACATGTTGATGCTAAATATAAAGGAGGTGGTAGATATTGCAAAGCCCATTCTTATGCGCAAGTGTAAGGTGGCAATTCAAGATAGCTCTCTTCTTGGATCATCAATTCTCTAGTATGACTTCTAGAGGAATGCTGCAGGAGTAGGAATACCACAGCTGAGATGGTCTTCAAATGCACAAATGGTGCTTAAACATTAATAATTTGAAAAATCAACCGTGACGATGTATAAGGAGAGATACTAAATTACTCTGTTTTTACTTTTCTTTTACTCCTGTCCATGAGGGTAAAAACATGTTTGCATGCGCATGGCAAATTTTTAACAGAGATAGCTATCTGTTTTAATGTAACAAATTTTAGGTAAATAAATAAAAATCCAAAATTAATTTCAGTAGTGAAAAGATTAATTTGGCTAACATCCTGTGTACATATGATATCTTAATTTTCACTTCCCAAACTTTCAATGAAATCATGAAGAAATCTCTCTGTAAGCAGCCAGGTACTTGCTCAAGGATGAGCATTGAGATACCTGGGCTGAATATGCTGAAATTCCCACCTTGACAGTTAAGCACTCATCGATTTTTTTTTTCAATGAAATATCCAGCTGCTTTATAGTTAAACATACTAATGATTCTCTTTTTGAAAATCTGGAATCCTCAAGTTCCTTTTAATTACTAGATTATAAGAGACAAACGGTACCAAGGTATTTAGTCACTTGATGGCGTGCCGCTTCTCCTTTCATCACTGAAATCTGGGGCCTATGGTTTCTACTACTTGTGATAATAGACCATGGAAAAGAAAGTAATCTTTACTATTCAAATTTTAAGTCTGAATTCACTATGCTTTTCTCAGGGCTGCTGACTGAGAGCTGGGCTGTTTTCCATCAGCCAGCAGGAGGCACGCACTCTATTTAGCACGCAGTATTAGCCTTGCCAAGGGAGATGCCAGAACTCCAGGCTCAGGGTACAATGACTGCCCTGCATGGGCTACTTGAAGACTTCAGCTTAAAATCACAAGGTGCAGAGAAGAGAGAGACAGTTATAAGAGAGCAGTCAATGGTGCAAACTTAGATCCCAGCTGACAGTGGTGGTGATGGTTAAGTGCTGAGATACTGAATTCATGACCTAGAAAAATAAACGTCGATTAGCCAGTACTAGGTGGAGCTCCAGAAACCAGGTTGTTTGATGAAATTATTCCCTGGACTATAAAAGACAGAGCGAATAGGTGACTTGAATACCTCCAACAACGTACAGAATAATCTTCATTCCTGTTCGATCAAACTGTGAGAAATTCATTCACACCATTTGTCAGGTCTGTGAACAATGATTTTCTTTCATAATGCTTTGGTTGTTATGACACCTTCTGGTTGTAAAATTCAGTTAATTAATAGTAATTATTTTATCCAGAACATCCTTAGCTCTGGAGTGACCTCACATCTTTGAGGCCAGTGTGATTCAACAGTGAAGGCACTACCAAACTCCTCTCACAAACGCTTCTGAACATGGCAAGGTCAAGTTCCGTAGTGCCCATGAGGACAGATGTTTTTTTCTTGACATACTGACACAGACAGAACCAAGATGCTCTGTGGCTCTGGGGTTTCAAACTTGTATAGTCCTCCAAGTGCCAGTCATGCAACTCCTTCATGCATATTTGATTTCTGCCTTGGGTGGTAATATCCCTGCTTTTAATGTATGTGCACATTGTGCTGTTGCTGTGGGAACCATATCTTTGAGGTTTCACAATTTAAAAAAAAAAAAAGTGTATTTATAGACTCTATTTATTTTGCTTATGAATCAACATGTTAATATTGATGCAATAGAAGAAGAAAGGAAAACAAACTTCTAAACAGAAAGCACAACATCAAACACAGATCTGTTTACTTTTCTCTTCAGCAGAGTTCCCATAACAGGCACAATTGCAGCAACAGAAAGGGAAAAAAATAAAAAATAAAACTAGAGCCAGACAAAAGAGGATAAAGCGAGCAGCAGATAGCTGAGTAGTTAGTTTAAGTTGTTAAGAACACATTTTACCGTCATGGATTACAACATGCCAGAAGATGCCATGACACTGCAGGCTCTTGCCACGGGGCCCCAGGCACTCCAAAGCTCACCCAAGGCATGAAGTCAGTGCAGCAGGCTGCTCAGAAAATCACAAGGGCTGGTGCCAGGTTCAGCCTTGGGTTTGGGTGGTCACAGGAGGGGGGTTCTGGGACAGCCTGCCAGGCGTCAGGTTCACCTGAGCTCTCCTGAGGGAGGACTGCAGAGGGAACCATCCAGCATGGTCTCTTCCTATGTATTAGGACATGAGAGGGGTTTAGCCAGGCTGGTTTAGCACTTCCCTCTCAGATGTGCTGCTTCTCTATTGCTATTACATGAACTACAGCCACAGGAAATGTGTGATTTCAATGGAATGTGCAAGGAAAAGGGACTTCTTGCAGCTGAGTGGGCCGTGTGTGAGCAGGGCAGGGCTGGGGAAGCATGAAGGACATGAATATGTATGAGATTCTAATTGGCTCCCACACGTAATGAAGGTGCCTACAGGCCCAGGAACATCAGCTAATTGTTGTAACCAATTAACAAGTTGGAGTCCACTAGGTCCATGCTGTCACATTCAGCTCATTCCAAGAGCAGGGAGTGAAATTGCCTGTGAAAGCTGCCTGCAGATGGAGAGTGTTTGAGGTTCCTGGGCTCAAGGGTAGAGAAAGTCACACTGACGTTGTCCTGGCATTGTCTCTTGGTCACCATCGGGTCACCTCCTGGCATCGTCTCTTGGTCTCCTCAGCATGGCAGAGGCCCGTGCTGCAGTAGGCCGCACCCCCCTGGTGCCAGGGCAGGCTGGTGCTGCTGCCGGGCCTGACTGTTTCAGGAGGGACCCTGAGCAGTGAGGGAGCCAGGCTCCCGGAGTCTAAGAACGTTTGCTTTTCTTGAGCTTAATGCGTGTGTCACTCCAGTGCTGATGTGAGCGCCCAGGAGACGGCTGCCACGCCGGGCTGGGGCTGCACGGGCACATTAGACCTGGCAGCACCCAATTCTTTGTGGCATCTGAGTGAGAGCCCCTCCTCACCACCTCTCCCTCTTCTCCTCCGTTGCTGAACACGAACTTGCTGGGTTTCTACCTGCACGGTCCCAGTGGTTTTCTGTGCCTCCTATAACTATTTTAACTCTCTCTTTTTTTATTTTTTTCCCATCCCAATTCAATTTTCCCTGTGGTTTCATGCAGAACATAAGGGTTTTTTCTTCCTCTCCTCCCAGCAATTCAAATCCCTTCACCTGCCTCTCTGATTGTTTCTCTCTGCCTGGTCCTCTTGTTTTCTCCTCTGGGCCATTTCCCTTTCCTTTACCCACCCGTGCTACTGCATCTTTCCTCTTCAGCATATTTGAACTTCATGGCAATGGCAATGGTTTTTGTCTTTGACATAATCGTGTGATACATTGAAAAAAAAAAAAAAAAACTGTTTTCCACTGATTCTGCAAAGATTCATGGTAGTTTTTAGATGGTCTTTAACTTGGAAAATTAAAGGACTTTTTTGCCTAAAATAGAAAGATTTTGCAGTAAGGCTAAATATGTTTGGAATGCACAGCAATCCAAAGCAATAGCCATGCCTGACATACTAATATTTACTTTTATTGTAGCACAGTTCTGTGCAGACGAGTTGACAGAAAGAATTGTGTAGTAAGCACAAGAGTGTACCCTCTGCTTTGGTGTATGATTACAGTTCATTTTGGTGGCATAGTTTTCTCGGGCAACAGAGCACTTAATAGTGGACTGAGATTCCCGAAACCCCACGTATTTGTACCTACCTCATTTCCAGATCCAGTTATGTAGGAATAAAGCTAGTTACAGGCTACATTATAACTTAATTCTATGATTAATGATTTTGCTTCCACTGGTAAATAAACTCCCTTTCTACTACAGAGGAGCAATGCTGGAGCCAAAACAAGGGGCAAGGATATGTTGGCCTCTTCATCTGCTGATTATTAAGTTTTCTGGAAGGTAATTATTTTTCTTCCTCTCTGATCAATGTAGTCTGATATCCATTTAATCTGTAGTCTGTAGCGACCACATTTTACAAAAAGCAAAAAACAAGGGACCTGAAACAATCTGTTTTTGCACTAGGCTAAAAGAAAAGCGTGGAGCAGACTTTTGGGCTGTTGCTATTTTCCACGTGGATGTTACAGCTATTTTAGATAAGGATGCTATTGCCACTGTGTTGAATGGATTTTATGTGATGGTATAAATATGTCAATTAGTATTTCAATTAGCATCCGTGACTAATCCTGCCCACGCTGGGAAGTTGCAGTATGCAAGTTTCTTACCAAAGGGTATGTTTTTGTTTCTTTGTGATTCAAGTGTAATGCCAGTTGACAACTTCAATAGTGGGGGATAGGACAGAAAATTATAAGCTTCCTTTTTAAGGAGAGGTGAAGGATTGGCTAGAAACATTTCAGCAGAGGGTGAGGTCCTTGTTCTCCTGCGTTATATGAAATTCTATATTCTATTGCACATCGTGCATCAACTCCTACAGACTTTCTTTTAAATAGTTGAATGCTCCAAAGTTTCTATGAGCTTTGTGAAGGATTTTGTCATACAGCTGTGTTCTCCTGCTCTGTAGCTGATAGTACAGCTCCTTAAAAGTTTCATTCAATGTAGTTATTCTTAACTCCATTAACATACCTTCCATGCTCATCTATGACAAGGCCATTTTGTGCTGCCTTAACAGTGCAAAGGGTCCTTTTTTAACTTAAAATTGTGAGTAATTAATCTGCTAATGTTTCACGTTGAAAATAATACAGCCATCAAATGTAACTAAAGCCAAACCAGCAAAAGAAAAAAAGGAGGAAAAAACCAAAGAATTGATTTTGGTACTCTTTGATACATCTGGAAAGGTATTTCTCATTTTTCATTATTTCCTTTACACCAGTAGAGGGCACAACTGTTTAAATCACATGCACTTCATGTGCAGTCTGCTATACTAAAAGCAGTATAAAAATAAAATAAAATGCACATCTATTTCCAGTGATGAACATTTAGTGGAGTTTGATAGCATTATCAGGAACTGCTAACAGCAAAAAAAAAAAAGGTTATTTAAATAATTTTGCTTTCCAGAACTGCAGGAGTTTTTGGGTTTCTCTGTAGTTCACTAGCAGAAAGCAATGTTTTGGGCAATGCAATTAAGGGAAAGAAGGATAAAGATACAGTACTGCAGTGATTATAATAAAAACAATATTACTGTAAAACAATACAATGTGAATTAGCTGCTTGTAAATACTAAGAATTAGAAGGTTTTAGATTTCATATCCCAATTGTATATATAAATTTCGCAAATTTTATTTTAAAAAAGAAAATACCTTTGCAATGGGAAATCAGTTCTTGGGCTAATTTTTCGTTGTATTATTCCACCTGACATCCATGTAATGGGAATGAGAGAGGAGTAAAAACCATGGGCTTAAAATTGACAAAAAGTACAGTTTTACGGTTTATGCGCGTCTCATGATAGTCTCATCCCAGTGCTTATTTTAGGAAAGGCTTTGAAAAATCCCCAGTTCAATAGATTAATGGCTTACCTAAAATTGTAAAGGAACAATTAATTAACAGAAAGAGTAGGCAGCAGGACAAAGTTTAACAAAATACAGGAAAAAAATGTAACTTACTTTCTGACCAGCATCTGTAAATTTTCAAAAATATCTATGTGCAAGATCTCAGTGACTAGAAAACCTAATATAGGATTTATTCTAACTCCAAAGTTAGAAATGCTATCTCTTACCCAATCACCACATTGGTGTCAAAAAAAAAAAAAAAAAAANAAAAAAAAAAGACAAAATTTTTAAAGAACTTGGGGAACTGTGGCTCGAATCGTCATGACAAGGTCACAGGAAGGATCAGCACTGCTAGAAGCATCGAGACCCCACCAACCCGTGCTGAGGAAGTGCTGGCTGAGCCACTCAGCATGATGCCAGGAACCGAGCCAGGGCCCCTTGGCTCTGCAGTCAGCTTAGAAGAGATAATACGAATAATATATAGATGGAGAGTGAGTAATGCATGTACTAGAAAATAGCTAGCCTTAGCAGGGACTGTGCACAAACTCTTCAAAGTAATTTTTGAGTTTGTGAACCTTTTCCCTTCATAATTTAAAACCAATTCTTTTTGTCTTGTCACTCATTTTTGCTGATGTGCTGCAGCTGAAGATTTCCTAGTGCCTGCAGTTCCTCTCGCAATGTTCTGTGTGACTAAATTGAGCAGCAGAATAACTTAGAGTTAGCAATCACATACTTAATAAGTGCATGTTCCAACAACTCCAAATCCCTCAGTCTTCACATCGGGTGTCTCTACGAGGTAGAGCTACAATGACTTTCCAAATGTTAGCTTGAAAACAAGGAGAAACAGCTGTCTGGGGACCTCTTCCCTCTTGGAATGTATTTTATCAGCACAGTGACACAGTGCAAACACAACTTAATGACTTTGGGTGATTAAGTACAACGTGAATTGGAAACTGCATTTGTTGGACATTGTAGCTGTGTCTATTGCCTATGTGGGAAACGTGGAAAACATCAATAATTTCAAAACAGGTATGCATGAATGCAAATTAGAGGGTCTGATTTGTATTTGGAGGTGTGCTACTTGGATGGCCATGCATTCCTTAAGCATTTCCAGTACAGTTTCCATAACTTGTTTGGGACTGCTAGACAGTAAAATGAGCACCTGAATGCTCTCAGGCTCTTCCTTTTTATTTTAGAATTTTCTAAGGATTTTTAAATTCATTTTCAGTATGTAAAAGTCCGCAGTTGCCCTCGTGTTGAGATGCAATGACATTTTGGTAGGAGGCCATTAATAATACTGTTTTTCTTATTGTTTCTGTTCAAAGTGCACTTGCACAGAGCCATTTGTATTCATTACAGATGCAGAGTCTTCCCATCAGGGTATTTATAGATCTCAAAACTATTAGTACTTGATTTAGGAAAGTATTCTCAAGCAAGACAGGAATTAAAGCACACTTTTTCACAGAGATAAAGGTAAATACTGGCTGAAATACTTCACTGAATTGAAGTTCTTGGGACGCTTTTTCACCTAGGTCGTTGTTCAGCCGTGCTGTTTTTATTTTTTTCAGAGGTCAACATTATTTATGTTCATGGTTTTATCTGTCTGCATCTAATCCTGCTGACAAAGTTTAGGATTAAGTGCACTCACCCTTATTTTTCTTCAGACATGTTTGGGATGCCCGAGCTAACTCGTGAATGAAAATGCATGATACTAAAACCTGACCCTGCTTCATCATATCAAAATTTGAAAAGTCAGGTGATTTTAAAGCTCTGCACACAGAACTACATTGCTGGAGCACCACTCCATGGTTGTATGGAGGATGCTGCATAAGTAATATTAGCTGACGGGGGTGATACAATGAAGATAATTCCTTGTATTTGGGTGCCATAATGACTGCCTTGAATTTCCTAACTGGAACTGAAAGCTTTGGAGGTGACTAGAATTCAGCAGCGCATTTGGGAATAAATATCCTACCATTACAGAAATAACTTTAAAAATATGTATTCTTGTAAGTTCTGTTGAGTATAATGAAAAATCACATTCGCGCTAAGGGAAGAAGGAGTAGCCGACTGTTTCCTCCTCTCCCCCAGCATGATCGCATTTCAGAATGCTTTTAAGGGGCACTTCTTCTCTGCTCAAAAATGCACTAACCACATCTTTACTGGCAACGGCTGCCTGTGCTTTGGTTACTGCCTTCCAGCCCTTCACAGTAAGCTCAGTGGCGCTTTGGATGCATTTAAGCTCTGGGTGTTCACCTCCCAGTGTGAGACGGGAGTAGTTTACCGTCCTGTGAGAGCCCTCGTGCCATGAGAGCTCCTCGGGACTCTGTGAACAAAATATCTGACTTCTCCAGCAAAGCACACTGCATTCTTGGTAATACTAAAACATCTAATTTAGAAAACGTTCTATATTTAGTAAACTGTTGAACAGTACATCAGGCAATTTGTTCGAACAAAGGATGGCAGGGGTTGTGGGAATATAGTTTTGCATTTAATTCTGTTTGATTAGGAAAGTTACACAGCCTGTCATTTAGCTTTTAGGACAGTCATAAAATGCCTTTGCCTTCCACTGACTTGCTAGTCAGGCCTCCAGGCACCAGGCTTGTTTCTGCTTAACATTTCAGCTCAAGGTTGCCAGTTAATACGTAATGATAAGAACAGATCCATTGCATTTTAATAGATATCACAAAATCAGGCAGAAGTACTGTGAAAATAACTTGATATATAGGGAAGTAATTGTATTTTAATGCCCAGTAGCTGCAGATGTTCAGATTACTGTAATGTTATTAAAATGAGCATCTATTAATAAACAAATATTTGAATGACACAAAAACAGAGGCAGACAAGAACTTGAAAAAAAATAAACTGAAATGACCTATTTATTGGAATTGGCCTTCACTCACTCACTCATCCCTGCTGGGAAAATGCCCGTATGTCTGAAAACATCATGCTCTCACCCTGTTCTCCCCCATAATTCATAGATTGTTTTTATGCCTCCGTCTACCAATATGTAAAATCATTTCATCATTTTAATTTTCTCTCTGTTATTTCAAGATACTGTATATCAGCTTGCACTCACTGGGCACTTAACCTTCCTATTATCACTTTCTTTCAGCATCACGCTCTCCAATATGATAACACATAATTCACTTTCTTTTATCAGTTTTGTATTAGGCACCGTGGTCTGATCTAGGTTCTGGCTGCATTAAGGAAATTTGCATCCATACAGCAACACCGCTGTGGCTGTTACACCAGCACAGACCTTTAATGCACATAGCCTGTGTCAGGGCAAAGTGAGGCTGCTTTCAGTGCTGCCACTTAATCCAGACACATAATTAATTTCCTTAATACAGACAGGGCCTCTCATTAGCCTCCCCCTCCCGGTCCTTCCCCCTGCTGCTCCGAACACCATTTGCACTCTCCATTTATTAGCACGAGCAGGAGCTCATGGAGACAGCAAAATGAAATTTTTAAGATACCGGTGATTTAATCAATTGCATTTGATGCCAAAATAAGTGTTACCATTAACTCCACTGAAATTGGGCTAGACTGTTGCTGGATGCTTCTAAAAATACTCCTTTTGATCACAATGCCTGCTAGGCCTGTGGAGAGCAGGATTACACAAAACAGCGATAAAATAGTGATGGCCATGGGTGTGGGGAGCTGTCTGATACTGGTGTCTGTGTCAGCCACACCAGCACTGCGAAGCGAATGTGGAGCAAGGACAAGAGGGAATGCAGCTGGTGGCCCGACCCCACCACAACAGGGAGTCCCTGTGCTTGGGGAACTGGCAGATCACCCTGTGATGTACATACTCAAAACACCATCCAGCTACTACGTTTGACTTTGGCCTTGAAGAAATGCAAAATCTATTGGTTGTCCCTGCAGAGCAAAGCTTCAGGAAAGTTGGTATCAATGTTAGCGTAAAAAGAGAAATATTTCTTAAAAATGATTGAATATTCATTAGACATCTTTCAATTAGAGGTCCTATGAGTAATACTGCAAAAAGTAGGCTTTGTATGCCTCTAGCTGCATCCAAAGCACCATCTATTTTGTCCGTGTATAGTGATCATTGACATTACTATGCCTGAAAGTGTGGTTGGAAAATGAAAGTTACATAGAAACTCTTATATTCAGAAAGAAAACTAAATTTTCAACTTTTTAGTTTTTAAAATTCTCTTGTCTTGTGGCAATTTCAGAGTCAAGGAATTGATTCATCTGCCTCCAAAGAAAAAGCTAGTGGTGATTCTGGTCGGTGGTCAGGGCAGAGCAATGGCCTGATGTCTGTGTCTCCCTTGCTGACCTCAAAGTCTTTTGCAAAACAGTTGAAGTTGGAGGTGACTTAGTTGGTATTTTCGCCAGTGGATAAGAGTCTTTGAAAGGCGAGGTGTCTAGGAGACAAGCTGTGATTGATTTTCTTTTTTTTTGTTACTTTTTCGTGGTGGAAATTATGGTGGATCTGAGCCTCCTTGTTACTGGAGACTTAATTCCCATCTACAACCTGGAAAAAACAAGGGCTGTTAAAGCAGATAGCAGAAACAGTGCACAAAACAGTTCTGTAGGCAACCCATGTGCTGAAAGCAGGTGAACAAGGTGGGAAGCATTACCTGAAAGCAGAGGTAGCAACTACAGCAGGCGGGAGAGCTGTGAGGGGTGCACTCAGTGGAGCAGGTGCTGAGCTGAGAGCTGTGCCAGCTGACACCAGGATGAGTTGGGTCTTCCAGCCAAATTGTTAATTATTAACTGGGAAGTTTCTTAGCTGGTTTTCTTAAATATCATATTGACTTATCTGCTTATACCCATGCCACACTCATAACTTACAGTTGTTTCCTTTTTTTTTCCATGTTAATCCTTAGGAAGCACTAATGAGACAATGCTACTGTAGAAGCATCTCTGTTCTTCCCACATAATTCCTGAAAGGCTGACAGTGATGTTTGAATGACAAGTGAAAATGAAAAAAATTATTAGGCTGGAAGTAGTGTGAGACATTCAATTAAGTTATTATTGAACACATATATGACAGTGGCATCCACAAGAGCCAGGTGGCAGAAGGGCATCGCAGCATCAGGTGCTGTGTGAAAACATGGCATCTAGCCTCAGAGTTTACCGCCTGCAAATTGATTATCCTCACTAAGTACATGGTGATATTGCAAGTTGGAAGTGTTTCCCGAAGTGAATAAGAAGGGAAGAAATACTTACTAAATGACTATTTCTAAATACTACAAAATAAATGAGGGAAAGAGTGCTTTATTTCCTTTCTAACTTGTCTTCCCAAAGGTTAGCCATTACTTTGACCTTGCAATCTCATAAAGTGCTTGTCTGGCAAACTTCAAAAAAATCCTGCATCTGTTATACGGAGCAACTTGGTGCCTGTGACAGGGATTTGAAGTCCTTGATTTAAATAATTACTGAAAGTGAAAATGTATTAGTTGGCCAAGGAAGTCAAAATGTGGGGCTGGGTGGGAGGTGGACAAGGGTAATGGGGAAGGCAAAATGCACTCTCAACATTTTGAGGGCTACTATGGTCAGTCAAGCATAGGAGCATTGGCTAGCCCTGCTGTGCTGGTCTGGCGCAGCTGATGCTAATATTTCCAAATTGAGAACCATGCCACAGGTCTGTGACCCTGCCAGCTCTCACATGCCCAGAAGTCAGGTGGAATTAATATGTGATCAGGAGACCCAGAAGAGTCAGGTGGAATGAATATGTGATCAGGAGAGCTTGGGGGATGCCAGGTCTGCAGAGAGCTGCCCATGCACCCTGGGCTCTGCTCCTGGCCCATGCCCAGCCAATGCACCGCAGAGGTGTCCACAGCCACCATGGTGCTACCTGCGTCTGGGTCTGCTGTGAAGCCAAGGCTTGACCCTCATCCTGTCCTGAGACTTTGTGTAATAACATTTTTAAAAAAGCAATTCTAGGCAAAAGCCCAAGGTGGACTTTCAGACATAAGATGGAGTTTCCATGCTTTAATCCCTCAGCTGATGG
>WBMW01001135.1:90629-117185 GCA_013396635.1 Penelope pileata | reverse complement strand
AAATACTTACTAAATGACTATTTCTAAATACTACAAAATAAATGAGGGAAAGAGCGCTTTATTTCCTTTCTAACTTGTCTTCCCAAAGGTTAGCCATTACTTTGACCTTGCAATCTCATAAAGTGCTTGTCTGGCAAACTTCAAAAAAATCCTGCATCTGTTATACGGAGCAACTTGGTGCCTGTGACAGGGATTTGAAGTCCTTGATTTAAATAATTACTGAAAGTGAAAATGTATTAGTTGGCCAAGGAAGTCAAAATGTGGGGCTGGGTGGGAGGTGGACAAGGGTAATGGGGAAGGCAAAATGCACTCTCAACATTTTGAGGGCTACTATGGTCAGTCAAGCATAGGAGCATTGGCTAGCCCTGCTGTGCTGGTCTGGCGCAGCTGATGCTAATATTTCCAAATTGAGAACCATGCCACAGGTCTGTGACCCTGCCAGCTCTCACATGCCCAGAAGTCAGGTGGAATTAATATGTGATCAGGAGACCCAGAAGAGTCAGGTGGAATGAATATGTGATCAGGAGAGCTTGGGGGATGCCAGGTCTGCAGAGAGCTGCCCATGCACCCTGGGCTCTGCTCCTGGCCCATGCCCAGCCAATGCACCGCAGAGGTGTCCGCAGCCACCATGGTGCTACCTGCGTCTGGGTCTGCTGTGAAGCCAAGGCTTGACCCTCATCCTGTCCTGAGACTTTGTGTAATAACATTTTTAAAAAAGCAATTCTAGGCAAAAGCCCAAGGTGGACTTTCAGACATAAGATGGAGTTTCCATGCTTTAATCCCTCAGCTGATGGGAACAGATTGAGTGCATGCTCCTGCTCTGAGCCAAAGCTGAGCAGAACCATATTAGTCTGCATCTCGTCTCGTGAATGGGAGCTCGTTAAATCACAGTTATTCTATCACCTCTATGAGTCCTTTGTGATTGTGCTCTGCCAATTAGAAACGCATGTTGTAGTTTTTCTGAGATAATTTATTTTTTCAGCATCCCTGTCTCAGACTGGTGCCACATTTCATTACAACAGTGATTGCATTTTGGTGCTGGACAGTCCTTAATTACAGACTCAGACGTTCACAGAAAGGTAACAACAGCCTCCTCGAGTCTTCACGGAGGTGATGCCACCACGCCCCAGATGGCACATTCCAGCGCTTGACCACAAAATGGATGTAAGGGGAAACAGAGGCAGCTCCCACAGCGGCAGGCCTTACTGCAATGCACACTGCCCACTGGGATCTTGGAGGGTAACAGAGGTTTGGGGAAGCGTGCTGCTGGGTGTTACAGCTGCTGAGGGGCTCACAGCAGCTCTGCTCAGCCCTTGCTGCAGCTGCACGCTACGGTGCTGCGATCAGCTGGAGCCAGGCTCCATCGAATCTCATCTGGCTTCTGCACGGAGCCCTCCATGAACCTGACTCTTTGCCTGGGCTTTCACCTCAGAAATTAAGTGAATGTTTTTTATTTAAGCTCTTATGTGTCAATTTCTAGCACCCGGCTTAGCAGGGGGCACGGTGCCCGCTGCTGCCCCCACAGCCCCTCCTGACACCGCGCTGGGTCCTTCCCTCGCCACAGCGCGGCACCCTGAGAGCTGCCTCGCTCCGCACACCGCCGCCTGCATCCCCCGGCACCGTCTGATGCCTCAGCACCGCGCCGTCCCCCCTCTGCCCCACCCCGAGCCGCTCCCCCTCAGNCTCCGGGGCGCGGCTGCGGGCGGGTAGCGCGACCCTGCGAAGTTGGAGCGGCCCTTGGGGCTGGGGGGGGCTCCGATTTCAAGACCCCTCCGTGCTCGACTGTGGGGGTCATCTGCTGCGTTTGCTGAGAAGTAAAGGAGAAGGAGCGGTGCGGGCGTGCGGTGTGTGCTCCGGTGCCTCCTGTCGCCGTCATCGAGCAAGGTACGTCTCTCCCGCACGGTTTGCTGCGCTCTCACCGATCTTGATTCGGTTGCGCACCCCTCGGAGACGCCCCCGGGGCCGGGGCACGCTGAAGCGCCGCGGGACCCCCGGCCGAGCCCCGCGCTGGGTCCCGCACGGCGCCGCGTCCGCGGGGCTCTGCCCAGCGCTGCGCGAAGTTCGCTGCTCGGAGCCCGGAGCGATGCTGGGGCTGCGCTCCGCCGGCTCCTTTTGCGCTGATAGTCGCCCGAAATTCAGCAAGAGCACGCGAGCCGCTTCCCCTCCCTGACGTCTCGTGAAGAGCCATCCGACTCGCTCTGCTTTTGCATCGCTGGGGGCTGCTCCGTGCCCGCTGCATCGCGACCGCGGCGCAACTTTTCCGGCAGCCCCGGCAGCGGCTCTGCACGCGCAGCTCCCGCTCCGCGCTTCGGGGATCCGCGCGGTGGGGGTGACCTTGGTGGGGCGATGGTCCGCGTGAACCTCAGCCCCAGCGCGTCCCGGGGCCGTCGGCGCGGTTCTGCTGCGCGGTGACGGGGGCGGGTGGGTCATCGCCTCGGTGATGGCATCGGTGTGTGCGTGCGGTACGGGCTGGGGCTGTCGGGATCGTTTGGCACAAGGGGAAATGTTTTTGTTATTATTATGAGTGCTGAGACCTGATGAAGGAGGAGCAAACTCTTTAAAGTATTGACTGCTGTGTTTTGCAAAGGGAACTTGAACTGGAGCTTGAGCTGCACGCTGGGCTTGTCCGGGGATGTGCTCTGTGCTTTTATAAACATCTGGGGAAGTTGTGAGCAAAATACCAAGACTGAAGCTTAGCTCAGCATTTCCACTATTGAGCGTCTCAATCCTATGCAGAGTTATTCCGAGCAAGTTAGCAACGCTGGGAACTTCCCATAGAAAACTGGCAAAGGCATTTGGGGGAAAATGCTGCAGTAGCTGTTAGCAAAAGCAGTGCTGAGCTGATGCCTGTGGTTTGAGGTGTGCCATCCTGCGATCCCACAGTGCTGTGAGCTCTGCACGTCGCTGCACAGCCGCGTCCCCAGCTCACAAAGTCACCTGCAGGCTCTGTGGGGCTCCTCCACCTTCTCAGCCTTAGCACTGCCCTGTGCTGGGAGCACACCGCGCTGAGCCAGGGGCATCAGTGCCTCCTGCTTGAGAGAAAGCTGAGATGCTGCTTGCAGCTCTCGGTGCTGAGTGTCTGCAGGATGGCCCTGGCGATGCTGGGGGGTGGGTGCTCAGCCCTGAGCAGAGCACTGGGGAGGGGCTGCTGGATCGATCTGCGCTGAGGTGGAGGCAGCGACGTGAGATCATAACCCTGTGCATCAGCAGCAGCCTTGGGTGAGCAGGACACAGCATCTGCCCAGTGTGTGCTGTGCGGGTCCCTGGGCTGCACGCCTGCACCCGTGGGCTGTGGGCCCACCAAAGCGACTCCTTTAAGTTGGTAGAGAACCATCTAGGGATGCCATATGTTGATGCTACTTATCTTGCAGTGCTCTCGTGAATGTTTGTTTGGGGAACAAACTCTTGCAGACATTTGTGCCAGTGGAATGTTTGTTTTCTTGGAGCAAGACTCGCTGTTTTTCATTTTGTTACAGATCCGTATGTCCTGGTAGCATTATTCTAATGGGAAGCTCCTGCACTTTGGTTTAGTTTGTTTCTTCATGGTAGAAATTGATTCTTGAAGTGCCATAAGCCCATAGTTTTATATCATTGTAATTGATTATCCGGGCTTATTTTGATGCTAGAAATGGTACATTCTAACTGCTCGCCACAAACAAGATTTTTCACTGTTTTGAAACAATGAGAAACAAACGTTGTGTGTTACTGTTATCTGTGAGAAGCCAGAAAGCCTACTGGGAGAGGGAGGGGATCATTAGTGCTGAGCAATGACTGCAGCTGGTGCTGAGTGTGCTTCTTGGGCATGGAAAAGGCTTTGGATGAATTAAGAAATAATTACAAGATTTGCTGGAAATTGGGGAAGACGGGTTGTCCATTCATCTGTAAAGTTTCTTTTTGTGAATTTCAATTTTTATCCTTCTTGGTGCTGACTTTGGTACCTAGGTCTGTCTTGTCCTGATACCAAGTAGGTTATCTTGTGGTTCATGTTTGGAAATTTTGGAAATTAGTGAACTTGAGATTACAGTCACCTGAGATACAAACAGGGATGCATTTGGCTGAACACTGCTAGGATTACGGGTGTCGGTACAGGGTGTGACTTCAAGAGGCTGCTGTGGGGACTGCGCTGCTTAAGCCCACGTAGTACATGGCTGATGTCAAGATGGATTAAATGGCAAGGCACTTTGAAATGAACTTCTGTTCCAAGAAGTTTAGAAATCTACTCCTTTTATTCTTCAAGATGGTTTCCATGGCGCACTCAGTCCTTGGAAATGAAGGAGCAGAAGACTTCTTTTGGTGCTGCTCATGCTGTGCACTGGTTGCACTGTTGCTGCTGTCTTTAATGGAACACCTGCAGTGGCAGGAAGTCTTTTTCCAGCTTTTTTTTTTTTTTTTTTTTTTTTGCAGCTCTACAACTTAAATTCTCCTCTGAGACAGCCTCGTGCAGCCAAAACAGGGAAAGATCAGTCAGTGATTATGGCAATTAAAAACAATTAAAATGCAGAAACATGAACTTGATAGAGCTGCAGTCTTCTCTAATGCTGATGTCTTCACCTCTGATTTAGTGAAGCTGTTCAGAGTCACAGCCCCAACTTCTTGATGCAGATTTGAGTACCCAGATTTTATAGCATGTGGTGTAGGAGAAGGCATTAGAGGAGGAATTTAATGAATCATCAGCGATGCCTTGTCATGTGCCTGAACATAAGAAAGGATTAGAGACAGGCTGCAGGACTGCAAGGAGTGGGAGATGCTGCTATCTAATGATCCTGGTTCGGTGCTCAGGAAGCCGCATCTCTCTCGTGTCCCTTGGCACAGATGGAAATCAGCCCCAAGCTGGCGGTGGCAGTTGGCTGCCCTTTCCAGCAAGTGTTCCAGGAGGGTTTGGGTAACGCAAATGGAGGGGAGGAAAAAATACTTGACTGCAGTCAACTAAAACTTACTGTGTGTGCATTTACAACGTGTTGTGTAACACAGAGGAAGGAGGTCCGAATGCACACTGAGGAGCGGTGGCAGAAGTTCAAAAAAAATTCTTATGGATTCTGCATCTCGTTCTTGGTTGAATTAAGACAGGTGGTGGTGGCTGTTGGTGAAATGATGCAGAGAGTTGTGTGTTTTTATGTTGAGCTGAAATACACATGTTGAAATTTGGTCTGAGAAAAGATTGATTAAAATTGAGTGGCTTCATTTGGAGAGCTGTTGGTTTTATGTTCTCAAAGTAGCACTTTTTTAACATATTGAAGTATAATATTATTCTTGAAAATCAGTGATAGCTTTCATTTTGCATAGCTGATGTGTTTTTTTCCAAGCTATCACTTTTAAGTAATGGTCTCTTGACGAACATACAAATGGATCAATGTAAAGAATAATTAGCTGGCAGAGCTGCTGCGCTTCCAGCTGAGCGAAGCAGCGGTCGGAGCCGCTGGAGTTGTGCTCAGCACTGACCCAAGTCCTGTCTGAAACCTCTCTGTGCTCTCTGGAGAAACTTAGCTTGTGAGAATGGATGGCATTTGAAACCAGCATGCATGTATTTTAATATTTGGAAAATCCTGCATGCAGGAAACGCTTTGTTTGCTCCACTTCATGTGGAGCACAAAGCATTTAAAATGTGAATTGCAGAACTAGAGATATGTGAGCCCCCAGAAAATAAGAACAGCAGCAGAGGCTCCAGCAGACTTCTGAGAAGTGCTTCAGAGAACATGAAGGAAAAACAGATGTCAGCAGGCTTGTCTGGGAGGTACTTCTTGACCGGCCATGTGTTGGGTGCTGAGAAATAGAAGAATAAAGTGGAGGGTTCTTCCTTGAGGCAGTTACACTGCCAGCTTGCACCACTCACTGGGGTGTTCCTAACTGGTTGGCTTTGAGGTGCCTCCACAGCAATAAGTTAGACTTAGGTTCTTTACATGATGAATACACAGAGACTGATTGCAGATAGTCAGGTTGGCAGTTACTGATGCCAGGACCACGGTTTTGCAATGCAGTGGCTGGCTGAAGTGTCATTTTCCCCAGCTGTCACGTTGCTTTGTCTTGTTGTCTGGAAGTCATCAGGCAGCTGAACATGAACACTGCAGACAAATGAAAATCTCTCAACACCAGGTCTCTGTTTAATGATGATATGACTTCAGATGTGTACATAGGCAGGTGACGTAATGCAGAAATGCCACAGGAGCCGTTTTCATGTACATGATCCTTCTGGTGAGCTGTTGTGCTGGGCCGAGGGCAGGCGTGAGGGTCTCTGCAGGTTGAGGGGAAATGTGTGTTAGGATGAGGAGCAGTTAACGTGGTGGGACCATGAGGAAGGTTGTCAGGCTGGGTGCAGGTGCCAGCTGGGCCGGGGGGCCGTGCTGCCCCACGCCCCGCACTGTGCAGTGCCAGGGGATCGACCTGTTCCCGCTGCTGCTGTGCAGCTCTCCGTGCTGGATTTCAATGAAGAGAATTAAATAGAGCAGATTTTTTTTACAGTAATAAATCCCTTATGTAATGAAATGTCAGGGAAGCTGTGGAGTCGGGAACTGCTCAGATGGAGGAAAGTTTGGTCAACGTCGTGCAGAAAGCACCGAGGTTTCCTACCCATCACCATATCAATATTCTTGTACAACATTGATCTGGTTTTCAGACCTACAGTTAGGGAAGACACACTTATGCATTCAATTATAATGGCATTCTTGAGCTTTAGTTTAACAGTTAAAGCTTTTTGAAAATTTATGGTTAAATCCAGGTTAGTTTGCCATTGTAATTTTAAGCTAAGCTGTAGGGGACCACTCTGCATTAATTACATTTTTTTTTTAATGTCTTTATGTTTTTTATGACTTCTGCATACTCACATGTATAAAAAAAATAAAAAATCCACTAGTTCTGCTGAAATCCCAGCTCCATGTTTGCAATTTGCAGTGTGTGTTTCAGCTCAGTAGGCCTTGACAATTCCGAGCAGTGCTGTCGCTCAGCGTATTTAGGTCTTTTATGAAATTTAAAGTATAATAAATTACAGCTGTTTGTAGCTGTAGACCTGTATTTGGAGTAAATTGGTGGGGAAAATCAACCAGTTTTCCACACCCTGCCTTAACGTGAGGCATGGCCAGTGTCCCTCTCGCCCGCGCTGAGGTCAGAACAATCATTTTCAGCCCTTTGCTCTGCTTGACTACATAAGGAGCCGTCCAGTCTAATCCAATCCAGAGCAGGTCAGTGAATGATAAATTTAGTTTAGCTTACAAGCATACTGATGTTCACAGTTCATTTACAGAAAAATCATGCATCTCTGCTTTTGAAGACTCTCCATTTGTTAAAATCAGCTTCTCTAGGAATTCAAAGTGAAATGTGAGATGAAAGATACGGCGTTAATGGCATGATATCGTGGAGATGTTTTACATGGAGAAACTGGGATATCAGACTCCTATGATTCGTACAGAAGCCATGATTTCTGAATGTAACCAAGTGTTTTAATTTCGTCCTGGCTTAAGTGAGGCATATGCAGTCCCCTAGGCGTGCCTTTTTCCTGCTGCTCTCTGTCAATGAAGTTGGTCAAAGGTGGTCTTGGTCTATAGCTGTGGAAGCAGGGTCTTTGCTACCCAGCCACTTGCTGGGAATCCAGAGCCATAGCAGTGATGGTTACTGGTTGAAGGGCCAGCTGCTGGCAGTGCCAGGGCGTCAGCCTTGGTGTGTCTTTACATCCAAAGTCCGTGATTTAAAGCGTGCCAGCATTTACTACAGTAACCATTTTCTTCATTTCAGTAGTACCTTTCTTTGTCATTTACTGCTCCGAGCACAGTGCAGGTCAGCATATGTGCAAATGACTGGGAGCGAAGCCCTGTGCTGCATGCTGGTTATTTAACATCTCAGCCAAGTGTGTTGATGTAGATTGTAAATGATAATAAAAAGAAAAGGCTGTGCATGCATGTATGTTTTACTGGAGTAATTTGTAAAGCACGGGATGGCTTGATCGCCTTGCTGCGAGGTCACTGCCTGCCCACCAGCAGCTCTCCCACAGAAGCGTTGCACTCCTGGATAACGGCCACTGTGGAACCTGCTCCTAAACCTACATAACAGAGGTGCTGCAGACACCCATTAAGCAAGCTGGAAGTGATCAAGAGCTATTTGCATATCCTCTCATCTGTGTGCATACACTCAGAGTTTTTCCCTTCCCTTATTAAGAACAGTAGGAGACCCTTTCTTTTTAAATGCAGAATTTCAAATCTGGACGTTGCAAACTGTTTTTGGTTATGCAAATGCTGTGGGAAAAATTAGTTGCATATTAACATTTTTGAAATGTTTTGAGTTAAAATATACATGATCTTCAAGATTATTCCACTGACTTTTCTGTCTGCACTCAACTATTTTGTTGCAGGAAATTATAATCGTTCATTACCATGAGACCAGAGGGTATTTTTAAATAGTTTTAAATAATTGCTGCAATTGATAACACTATTTTAAAACAGCATGATTTATAAATGTAATGGTATGAGTAGTGTGGGATGATGATTATACAGATAATTATTGCATGTTATCAAAGTACTGAAGGTTTGAAGGTGGGATTTTTTTCCTGGTGTTTCCACAGTTACTGCAGAGAGCTGTGTTAAGTGGGAGTTCTCCCTGGCTCCTGTTGGCAGCTGCTGTGCTGGCCCTGTGTTCCTTCCCCGATGTTCTGGCCTTGTGTTCCCTCCCGGGTGTCCTGGGGCTCCCAGGGCTGTGACACCCTGCAGGAAGCGCTCAGCTCCGTGGTGGTGGCAGGAGGGAGCACCAGGCAGATGGGATCTCGGGGCTGGAGTGGGAGTATTTCTTGCTGTAAATCATATTATGCCATTTCCTACACAGGGCTGTCTTAAAACAGCTTCATGAAAAAGTTCAGCATGATATTGCCTGTTTCCATTCATCTAGGTGATGGCATTGAGGGCTTTGTTCTAATCGAGCTTTGGCTGTTAGGTCCCTCTGTCCTCTGAAATGCATTCCCGTGGTACACCAATGGAAAGGATAGTTGCAGAGAAACCAGAAATGCACTGGGAGGAACAGCTGGGGCTCTGCGTTTCTTCTGGCACTGCCAACCGTGGCTCATGAGAAGGACAAGTGAAGGGCACGAGGACAGGGAGGCTGCTCCTGTGAACGTGCTTGTGTGGAACTGAGACTGTAGGTGGGAGCTGAGCTGAGTTTTAGCTGGAACACGTCTTTCATTTTTGTGGTGTGTGGACTTCTGTTTCTACAGGGGAGTATGTACCTGAATAGTTGGGAGGCCACTGATCCCATTTTGAATAGCAAGGGCATGCTTTCATAAATACCTGCCCTTGAAATGTGCATGAAATTCTTAAACGCTAGCGAGTTCTCTATTGCATGAGTCTGGGCTTAATTCATTTCACTGGTCCATACAGTGTGATTGTTAATAACATCAGTTCAGGTTCTCTTTAACCTTGGGATTTAAGAACAGAGTGCCTTATAGTTATTAAAAGGCAAGCTTTGCATTGAAAATTTGTTCTACATCATAGGGGAATTTATTTCAACATTGATTGATTGGAGTTAAAACAAGCGCGCAGCCTTGCTGCCTTTGAAGGATGCCTGCTCAGTGCGAGCTCTGAGCAGTGCTGCTGGCTTCTGGACTGTTCAGGTCTGCATCTGGCTTTTTAGGAAAACTCCTAATGTTTTTGTACACAAGTTGGCATCCGTTCTGTATGAGTGCTGGCTCCAACTCTTTCCTTTCCATCTGTCCTAATTTTTGCTCGTGTTGACTAAATACATTCAATGTGTGTTTTTGACTGAAGATGAATTTCTGAAAATGAGTATCTGCTTTGGAGAGTCTACATTGAAAGGATAAACTTGGTAATTTTTCTCTCCTCTTTGTTACGAGATTACATGTGAATACACAAATTGGTTGGCAGAATACCTCATAAAGAGTAATGGGTGTAATTTATTTGGGGTTTCCACGTGCTCTCACGTGACCACATCTCCACGGAAGCTGAGGGCACAAGATGCAGGAGTTGAAGCTTTCCCCGAGACCACTGATCAGGCCAGTAGGAGAAGATAAATATTGGGTTTTCTCTTCCGAATGTCTTACCTCTGGGTCTTGTGAACTGGACTGCTGTTTATAATGGTTTAAATCAATTGCTGCTGATCAATACTGCTGCAAACTTCAATGGAAGCAAAAGCTGTTTAGCTCTTCTGTGAGTCAGATTAGCAGAGGTAGAAAATCAGTCCTTCTGAGATGCAAAGTTGGCCGGGTGCTTTCCCATTCAAGGCTGCTGGTAGTAAGTTGTTCAACTCAGAGCCGAGGAAGGGGAATCACCAGCTATGCCAGAGGGTTGATTTCTATCTCGATGCCCCGTTGTTGTGTCCCTTTTGTGAGCAGCAATACTTCCCTCCATGGTTAACGAGTGGATTAACTGTTAGATAAAAGGTCAGGTTCTGTGGAAGTTCTGCTCAGAGCAATGCAGAGCACCATCTGCCTGCTTAATCCTGCTGTTCCTCGCTTTCTCTTCTTTGGCCAACATCTTCATAGCTTACAGCATTGAAAAACACCCAGAAGCTGAAGGTGATGGGTGACACAGTGTGGGATCTTCATGGAGGTGATTTGCGAATTGTTCCAGTCCCTGGCTTCAAGTAGATGTGCTTATTGAATGGGTGGATGCTGGCTGCACTGGATGCCTGCCTTCAGCTCTGTGTTTGGGGTATGACCAGGATCGCATTTGCTGTTTAAACGTGAGATCCTGAGTATTGACTTGGGTGTAACTGCTGAGTGGGAGTGAGCACCAGAAACTGGAAACGGGGAGAAATCTGTGTCGCTTCATGAATGGACAGCATGCTTAAAAGGTGATGCAAACGTGGAGACCCTTTAAACGTGCAGTACTGAAATACACAAAAATTGGCTGTGTAGGTTTGGTAAATATTTATCTTTTGGTCTGTGTAACAGTGCTTAGGGCAGACTACTTGAAACACATCCAGTTCCCTGGCTTCCCTGCCACGGAGGAGCATGGCCTGGGTACTCCATGGAGAGAGGGGCAGTGCTGGGGGAGATGCGGAGCTCCATCTTCTGGGATTTTTTTTTTATTTTTTTCCTTTTGAGATGAAGCCTGAGAACATTAAAATGGAGAAGTGTTTGTTTGATTCTTTGCTTGAAGGAAGTGAATTGATTCCTTTGTTGTTTTTATCTGTTCTGTAACCTGATTTGAAACAGACAAAACTAAAACAACTTTAACAGGGAGAGCTTTTATGTTTATCAGCCATATGCTATACTTTTTTATGCATCAGTCTCTAGCTCTTGCATCTTATCTCTAGGATTTTTTTTTTTACCTCTCTTCTGTTAAATTCTCAGGCAAGCTGCTGAGGTCGGGTTTTCATACGAAAAAGGGGATGGGGAAGGGTTTACAGTAGAAACGAGAGTTTGCAGAATTCATGAGCTGAGGCTGAGCTGGGGGGGGGTGGAAAAGAAAAGAGCTTTGCTACGTGGCTTGAAGTTTTTACCATTTCCAAGTAATATAGAAAACGTAAGTTTTTAAGTTTCTTTTATGTGCAGTCATTGCTTTACAGGATAAAAAGCAAATCTGAAGCTTGCAGGAGACAATGAGGGTAAACAACATAAACTTAGCAGGCAGGAAGGGAGGAAATGAAGAAATGAACAGGTGGCTTAATCCCTTCTAGGCTTGGAAGAGAGGTTTTTTGGGTTGATTTTGGTTTTTGGTGTTTTTTTGCCTGTTCGTTTTTGATGATGAGTAAGAAATTTGGAGTTGCCTGAGTCACTTAACTGCTAGGAAACAGCTAAGGAAGGCAGAGGATCAAGTAACCCCCTCCAGCACCCCTTAGTCTGACCTGCCCTGCGGCTGCTCGCTGGGACGTGCGGGTGAAGGCAGCTCTGCTGCTGAGGGGTGACCGTGCTGAGCCTCACAGTGGTGAAGCGTGGGGAAGAGCAGAGCTCAGGCTGCTAAGGCTCGTGGTGCTTCCCGTGGGGTCTCCAGCTGTGGAGTCCGTAGCGTCTGCTTGGGCATTTAAGCTTACATTTTTAAGCAACATGCACCTCCTCTGATTAAAGATTTATTGATTGTGCAGAGATGTTCTGTGTACTCATTAGGTTTGTACGCACGTCGTTAGTGGCATACGAATAGCCTCTATTTGTGAGCTGAACTTTTTCTACTGGGGAAAATACATGCTTTGTTGTTTTTGTAGTTAAAGATCTTAGCAAAACAGTAATAATAATAAAATGCAGGGAAGTGACTAAAGGGCTCTCTGGACTTCTGATGAAGGCTTCTCTTCCTTTAGGGTTAGGGTTGGCCAACCCAACCCTAAGGGCAGTGCACTAGCAAGAGTTAATTTAGCCACTTCTGAGACAAAAGCTTATGTAAAACCCAATTATTTCCCTTTTCTCCTGCTCCCCACCCCTCCTTCTGAGGTCTGCTTTCTCACAGCAGTATTCCTCATTACTTCTGCTTGTCTCATGGCTTTGTTATCCTGCAAAGTTCTGTTGAAATGATAGCGGAAAGAAGTGCTGAATCCTTCCAAAGAATTGGCGAATGATTTGTGGAATCAAGTACAATTATTGAGGTAGTCACGTGTACACGGTAGTTTTACATGTTTGGCTTAATCTGCATGTAGATCTTCCAGTTCATCTGTTTCTTACTAAAATTATTGTAACTATTGGATTTTGAATCTCACTTGACCATCTTTGCTACTGTATTGCTAAAGAGAATAGGACTCCCTATGCTTGGTACTTTGTTTCATAGTGAGTTCTTCGCTGCCCTGTAACTGTGGTTCATGCACAGAAATCCAGATGCTGCAGAGTTGCAGTATTTCATCAGGCACCAGCTCTTGTGTACCCAAAAGCCCTTCTGTAATCTTTTCTTCAACACCATGGGCTTTGACCTTGTCCTATCCTGTCCCGAGAATGTTCTTGACTGGTTCCATTGTGGACTGATAGGATTTTTCATCTGAAAATAAACCAAATAGTTTGTCAGGTCCGTTCTCTGACTAAAATACTTGCCATGTTTATACTTGTAGTGTTTCTACAAGCATTTCCAGATGACTGGAAAGCAGCTGCTGCTTAGCCAGGCTCCACTTGGAGACTGCCAAACAATCTCTTGCTGTGCTCATAGAACCCGGCTTGCTGTGCAGATGTCCAGTTTGGGAAGAGGGAAACATTGAGGAAAGCAAATATGGCTCTTGCCTCCTTTACTGAGCTGGATCTATGTTTTAGTGGGTGGATAACTTTTATTCCCCGTTCTTTTTGTTCAAAGAGCAGAAGAGCAGTACTCAAGGGGCTCTGTCCCGAGCGTAACTTAACTTGAAAACTGCTTTGGTACCACTTGCTGAATGTACTTCAGAGTTGGGCAAGTTGCATAAGCTCCTTATCTGGAGCTAAGCAGCTTAAAGTAGTAGCAAAGCTCCACCACCTCGTGTTTCCTGCTGTTAAGCTATTTTACCATAAAATCATCTCTTCTTCCAGCATCTGAACATCTTAAGTCTATAGGTTTGGTAAACTGGCATAATTAGCTGCTGATGCCTGTCTGTTTTCCTGGAAGAACAAAAAGTTGCCTGCCCTTTGGAGTAGCTGTGACTTAAAAACCATCAGTAAAACATGCAAAAAAGGAGTAGTAAGGGTACTAAGTGTATTTGGTGAGATTAAACCTGAAATTTTCACAAGCCCTCTTTCCTTCTGGGGTTGACGTGGCTGTTCAATACAGGGTAGGCATGGGTTCTGAGTCCTCCCATCCCCATCACTCACCACCCGGTGTCCTGGGCACAGTCACGTAGTGTCCAGTTGCTCCCCAAAGTCTCTCCCCCTATAGTGGGAAGAGAATTGTATGTAGGCTTCAAACACAGAAACACAAATAGACATACTCTTATACACAAATAGGTGTTCTTCTGTCTATTTAAACTTGTTTCAAAAGTGAGTTACTCATCGCTTATTGTATTTCAGATTTTTTTTTTTGTAATTTCCTTCCCCTGCTTGTTCAGATTTTCTTAATTATTTTCATAGCAAAAGAAATGCATCAGCCAAACCATATTTGGCCCTATGTGCAGGACTTAAGCCACCTTCCAAGTTAAAATAACAAACGGTTCATGAGTTTAATAACTGATTTGCTTCGTGTAATACAAACATAAGAACAAGCAGAGGTTGGAAATCGTCTCCTGATGCTGCGTACTGCAGCGGGGCTCACAGAACCAGCTTGGTTCCTTCCAGCAGTCAGCGGAGGGAAGAATCCCTACTTCCATCTAGTTCTCAGAAAAATTTAGTGTGTCAGTCCAGGGCTTAAGCACTGCAGAGAGTTAGCTGCCTGCAATTTTAATTAGAATTTCATACAAATTCTAAATTCATAACGATTCACATCCCCTTTTGGCTCACTCTTCCTTTCCAGAAGACTCAACAACTTGTCCAGTAAGTCTAAGTTAGTAATGAGCATATTCCACTGGGATTAATTTGTATTTTTTGGGAAGTAGTGTTGCATAGTGATTTGAACTAACTGAATGGCGCACGTGAAAATAAATCACTTTGAATACAAGCAGGTGTGTTTTACAAACTCTGGACTCTGCTGTCTAAAAGCTGTTACTTGTAAAAACAAAATCCCAGCAAGGATTTATCATTGGTTGCCAAAGTTCTGATAGGGTGTTCTTCCCCCTGCAGTGTTCAATGTATGTCGACCCAATTCATGTAAGAATGTGGAAAAAGTCCTGAGAGCCCACCTCAACACTAGGCCTTGAAACTGCTTCCTCGATTCGTTGTGTGGTCAGTTGAATCTAGTGGTCTTGTTGGTCAAAAAAGTCTCCTAAAGTCTTTGAAAAACTACAGTTACTTTTTATGACTTGGAGACATGTGCAAGAGCATTTGAAGCTGTGCTTACAATGCACAAGTCTTTTTGGAGGGCAGCTTATGTTTTACATCCTTGCTTTAATGATAATACCTCATCAAAGCCATGGTCTGTTCTTGGAGGGTCTGCGTCAGGCTGAGTTCCAGTCTTCGTCTTCCCTGTCCTATGCAATGAAGGATGCAGAGGTTTCCCAAATACTTATGGTAATTGCAGCATCTTTCAGGCCATGTATCAGAGACCTAGCTATTCAGAATTCATATTCAACTCAAAATGGTTTGTCCCTATGAGTCCCTATTGGGAATTGTCCCTATTATGCCCCATCTAATGCACGTTGAGTACATGTGTCTCAAATTCTTCACATCAGATATTTCCTGTTGATGAGGGCGACTCCAGAAAAATGTAATGCTGAGGATCTCTTACCTTCTGTAGGAAGATTTCTGTAGGAGCATTTGAGAAGAGCTAAAAGTTGCTTCCTGTCGATCTTAGGGGAGTAGGGAAGCGTTACACAGGACTGTCCAGGAGCCTTTGCTCTGCACACAGGGTGATGCAAGTTCCATCACAGATGGAAGCTGTGTACCCCCAGGGATGGCTTTTTAAGCTATCTACCATGTCTGTAGTGTAGCTGTTCCTTTCTGTTGTCTACTGGCCCTTTTCTGACACAGAAATATTGTTAATATATATATAAACCATTTCCACTCGGTGCTTTCAATAAAAGGTGGTAGTGAATCTTGTGAAAGGGAGTAAAGAAGCTTGCCTGCTGGGGAAGGGCTAAGCTTTCTGGTTCAATGGGTTTATTAGTTCTTAAAGAATTATGAACTTAGTTTGAGGTCATTTCTGAAAAGGCACTTTCTCTGGGTCTGCAGTACACGATTAATAGTAAGAGCAATGCCAAGTACATTAAGACACGAAGTGAACCTTGGAGGTCCGAAAGAAAAATAGCATTTTCTGGCATCAGGAACTTGTTGCTGCTTCCCTGTCAGATGCTGTGGAAAAGAATGTTTCTTTGTGAAGAGAAGGTAAAGTGATACTGGAGAAGCAGAGAGGCAAAATGTAAGCTTTTTGGTTAGAAATCTTCCTGTTTCATTTGAGCATAGTTATTTTGTAGCTGCATTTCAAACTTATTTTGGCAACCATGAATGAATTCTGAACAACTGAAATGAAGTAGAACTCCTGAACCTGAAAAATTAAATTTGTATTTTCCAGATTCCATGCTTTCTGTCTCTTTGACCTTTCCATGGATTTGTTTTCCTACCAGAACATTTTGTATCAAATTACTCGTAATGCTTTACAAACTAATTAACCTCCCTCTCCCATCTTCTCCTCCTCCTCTGGTTTTCAGAACCTCTGTCAGCCAGTAATTTCCTAACTTGAATTTAGTTCCTGAGTCGGGAAATTGATCTTAGAGTACATCAGATATTCTTAAGTTCATCACCGCTGAACGTTATCTCTGCATTTTCAGTTTGGCTCTCTGCTCCGTCCATGGCTTTGTGTTTAACCAAAGCTGTCAAACGTACCCAGAAGAGCCAGTGTAGTCTTTATCACACCTAACCTTGTGCTGGTATTTAAAGAGATCTTCTGAAGTAATTTACACACGGCTTCTGTCAAGCCCACTTTTTTTAGCGTAGAAGTTTTGTTACCTGGGAAGGATAAAAGGAATGTTTTGCAGTCATGTTGGCTAACAAGTCTAGCACTTACGGCTGCTTTCTGTGGCCACAGACCAACTGTGGTCACCATTTGTGTGCATTAAGCTTGGGATAGACCCTGAAGTTCTTCTCTTAGTGTTAATGGAAGAAAATTCTGTTGAAATTTAATTTCTTGTATTCTGCTTGTTTCGAATTACAGTCTGATGGTGAGACTCAATTTCTTTCTCGGAGACATAAACAGCAATACCTGAAACATAATCTCTGAATTATGCAGAACTGGGATAACTTGCTGCCACTTCGCTGTTGGCTCCGTTTCCTCATTCCTCCCCTGTGCTTCTTGTCATAGGGCTCTGGATGCTCTCTTCTGCTAGCAGCGAGCTGGCCAGGCAAGCATGTGTCTGAATTAATGCTGTGTTGGGGGCAAGAAGGAGAGAGAACAAGTGGGAAGAGGCAGGGGAGTGTTCTATTTAAAGAAAACAATATTAATAAAAAAAATATTCTACAATAATAACCATGGCGTGGTTTGATTCTGTTACGCGGTGCAGTTGTGTTCAAGCTGATCAGCCATGGTACCGAACTGAATATCCATCAATATCCACCAGTGCTTTGGCTTGCTCTCCAGTGGGTGTTATTCTGCCTGTAGGTTCAGTTTAAGTGTTTTTTCCCCATTGTAATCTAATTCTGGGGTTAACATGTCTATTACAAGTTTGAAAATTGGCTGAAACGCAGTATTCAAGTTTTCAGGCAACATCTCATACTTTTTCTTAAAAAAAAAAAAAAAGGCATAAAAATGCTGAAGAACTTTATTTCTATTCATATGAGAGGAAAGTCTCTCTCAAGCTGAATAACTTTTAAAGTGAAACTTCATAGACATCAATGCAGATTAAGCTGCCAAGGTCTCAAATAAGAAATGGGGAGCAGCGGGAAGGTACTGAAATGGGTTCAGACAGAACCATTCAGCCATGACTTTGAGCTTTGAGCTTTTCTTTCCTTTCATATCAGTGCTCTATCCTGCAGGGGATTATTTTCTTGCATGTGACTTTGAGTGAGATAATCACAGACTTAGATTAAGGGTACCTGAGGCAATATCTCCTGAAGCTCGGTTCCATGCTGAAATTGGTGAATTCTTCTATCTAACTCCTTCACTGCCAGGCTATAGGTATTTTAAAAGAATAAGGAAAGATGAGTAAGATTGCACATGGAATGTATGGTTATCTATGTGTGTGTGTGTATATTTTTCATAAAACATACCGTTTTCACTTGTTTCCTCTTTCGCCTATGTACGTAAGGCTATACACAAGGTATTGGGGGTCTCCAGGTCTGTGCCATGGCTTTATGTAGACTCTGAGTGTGGCTGGGGTGCTGTGGGGAGCCCTGGCCAGCACCCACTGGGCTCTCCAGCTGGCTGCCTGCAGCTCTGGGTGCTGGGCACGATGAGGGGTACAACTGAGCTTCATTCTGGTGAAGGAATAACAAATTATGAAATTGGTGTATGCGGTGGAAAGCAATGAGTTAGCAATGAGGATAGGAGAAGCTTTAGAAATTACGATTTGTAGGAGACAGAACCAAAGATATTTTGAAACAAATACTGCATCACTTGCACTGCACCAGACAACATCCTCCATGTGTTGACACAAAGGCTGGCTACCTGCACTTCTGCAGCCTGAAGTACTGGCTCCTGGGCAGCATCACTTGGCAGCCTGAGGCTCACAGCGCTGGAGGTGGTCAGCAAGAGCTCTGGAAAAGTTAAAGTTAGCTTTTGGCAATGAATATGAAAATATATATATATTTAAAGTTTAATAACACTCTTGGGGGATTTCAGACTTCTGTTTGTGCTGAATAGACACGATGTAGTTACTGTAGGTTGGGAACTTTTACAAAAAATTGGAGCCTGAAAGTCTTAAACTGAAATTGCCATTCTGCCTGTGTGAAGTGGGGGTATAATTGTGGCACTGATGATAACCCTTCACTTGGGAGCTGGAAGCGAGGCTGTTGGTAGCTAGGGCACAAACAGTCTGTATGCAGATGAGCACAAAAATATGTAATGTAGTTTTGAATGATAGCGACTAAACATGTCATCAAACTTGATTTACTGTGTTCAGAGTAACTGTATTCCATTTGAGTTGGGAATGGAGTTAGTTCTGCTTATAATGACTTGCTAATTTTAAACTTTATCACAGAATTGATTTAATTGAGAGAGTTGAAAGAGATTCTGATAAATGTTTCTCTGTACTTACGGAAAAAATGCAAAGCTGGTTCCTTTGTGAAGCTTTCCCATAGGTGTACCCCAAAGGATGGAGGGAGGCAGGCCCCATGGGTGGCCACGCTGTGTGCAAAGCAGAGACTGCTGGCTAGATTTAGAGAGGCTCTCAGACTGCAGGCACGGAGGTTAATGCACGGACTTGGAGAAGTTGGTGGTCTTAAAATTGGATTTCCTGAGGAACTTTGAGATAAATGTCATTCCGTAATTACTTCTTTTGCAACTTTTCTGCCTTTATTGACACGGAGCAACTCCCTGCAGTAAAAGCCTCAGCTGAGTTACAGCTTTCTGCCGTGGTTATAGCTCTGCAGGTGCTGCGTTCGGCAGGCCCTGTGCTGTGTTCAGAGAGCACCTGGCATGCACAGCAGTGGCACGAAGAGGGGAGATGGGAGGCAGAGGTGCGCTGGGATGACGTCTGTATGGAGTTTGAGAGAGGACATTCAGTTATTACAATTGTTCTTTGTTCCAGTGGGAAAAGGAAGCCCTAAAACAGGCCTAGGGCTGGGGAGGATGCTCTGTAATCTGAACCGTCCGTGCGGTACCATGAAGCTCTTGAGGCTCTGTATAAAGTACACAGGGTACGTGGCCAGGTAAAGCAGGGGATCGTGGCTGAAAGAGTCGATAAGTGGAGTAAGATGAGAAGTTGTGGTAAAACTCTCTACAGAACAGTTGCTGGTACTTCCCTTCTAAGCTTTTGTAGGTTCATTTTGTTAGAAATGTCTGTGATGCTTTTAATTAAGTCTCTGCTAATGACACGCTGCAGATGGCTTTAATCCTACCTAGGGCTTGTTAATAGTGGAGCTCCTCTTAAAACTTTCCTGCTCATCTTTCTATTCGCACAGCCCAGCTTCGTCAGGATGATTTGTCTATTGCTGATATCCCTGTAGGGACGGGAAGGCTGAGTGAGAGCCACGGGCAGCCTAACAACTGCTACCAGCCTGCAAAGGCTGCTCGCTAATGAGCAGTGCTCCCATGCCGCGGTGGAACCACCATCTAATGAGCCCCCGAAGGAGCGGGGCCAATCGTGGTTTTCCTTGGAGCACCATTTTAAACTTTTTTCTTTGGAACAAGCAACAGTATTGCTTAGTAGGGTTTTTAGCTGTGTTTTGTCATGCTTCTTAGCTTTTAATTGGTTAATTCTTAATGTATCTAGGTGTATTAGATGGATTTGCATTTCTTCCAGCAGTGTGGTGCCAGCAGCGGCTCGATAGCATTCAGCCCTGTACTGCAGCTCAGTTTTCCAAAGCCTTGCCATCCTCAACGTGAAATTACTCAGATACAATAAAACTAATGTGGAATGAAACAAACAAGGTGAAAGGAGGAAGAGTCCTGAACAGCAAGTATTCAGATGGCGAGACCTGCTGAGCTGCACGACACCTCCGTGGTGCTCCCTGAGGTGAGGCACTGTGCGAGCCCCGCTGAGCAGGCCGGTGCCAAAAATGCCTATACAGGTTGTCCTGAGCTGGCATGGATCTCATCCTCTAAAACAATCAGATCTGCAAATGCCTTCACTTTCATAAATGGTTTGCATAGAAGATCTATTCCATGTCCTCCGTGTATCGCAGGGAAGTAGAAGGAACGACCTCTAGAACTTCAGCTGCAGATAGAAGCTCCAGTGGGTTTGAGTATTGATAGGTGGTTGTTTTGCCAACTCTGGCGTTGGAGAGGTCTGCTTTAAGTTAGTATTTCCACTTGCAGTCAGCTCTTTTGACTCGAGTTGGTTTCAGCAGACTGATCCCAGAGAACTGGGCTATCTTGGCACTGAAGGAAAGCCAAGGGAGCAGGGATGTTACAGAGACTAGCTTGATAAATTATGTACAGATGTGGTACTTATATAGTGGGTTTTATTGCATTTCTTTTGCATTTTCAAAAGGCAAAACATGTTGTATCTCTGAATCTCAGACTTTTTCACTGTGTGTGGTAATACACCTTTATTTTTCCAAGGCTGGAACACTTTTGTCACGGCGTTGGGTCTTGTCGGTCTTAACGTATGAACTACAGGGGCACAGACTGGATGAGATGGTGTGGAAGATTGAGAGTCCTCCCTGTGGATATTCTGCATTGAAACAAAGTATACTGGTAGATTTTAATGACTGATATTGCATTTTGAGGGAAATGAGAAATGGATATTTTCAATTATTTTTTTTTCCAAAACCAACTCTGACTACTTGAAATTGCTGAGGGACATTTCAGATTAATCAGCGCCTCTCGTTTTTATGATGCTCTGTAGAGATGCCTTTAACTGGAACATTAATTTCATAATTTATCAAGATGAAATTCTTTTTTTTTCTTTTGCAAAGAGATGCTGACCTCTCCTGCCTGTACCACAATTCATTGTTTGTTTTGTGATCAGTTCTGGAAAATCAGTTCTTGGACTTTGCAGCTCCCCTGAGTTCTAGGAATTTCTGATCAATTTACACCCAGTGATGCTACAAATTCCTCCAGCTCCAACTTGGGCTTTTCAGCCAGATCTGAGAAGTTCTACTGCTGTATATAAATATCTCGTGTTTGGGGAACTGCTGCTTGTTGACTACTTGACTTGGAGTAGTAAAAATTAAGGTTACTGAATAAAATTACCTACTCCTGAACGTTTCCCAAACTTTCAATTTCTTTCAGACAAGCTTGGCCATCAATTGCTGTACTGTATGATGTGAAAGTGTGTAGGTTTTGAAAAGCTGATTTTGAAGGAAGAAGAATCGAGTTGAAACTTCTTGTGTACGTGCATGCTTTCATCCTGCGCAATGTGTTTCTTCTGGTGACGTTTGCTTGCTGGCTGTAGTTGTCTCCCTCAGACTTTTCGGAGGAACTCATGAGAACTTTCTCTGAAAGACAAACAAATGTATAATAAATTAAATCTGTTATTTTTTTCTGGTATGTTGGCACCACTTTGTAAGTTTGCATTTCTGCTGTTTTGAAGTGGAGCTGCCCCTTTCCTTCCACAAGACTGGGGTGTAAGATCATTCCTTGCTACCAACACTAGTTCACTTCCCTTTGCAGGGAGTGACGTGCCTGAAACCCTGCAGTCCAGCAGCAGCGAGCGGGTCCTTCCTTCGTGCCATCTCTTCCCTACTCTGAGTTTGGATGGTCTGAGAAGCAGCCGGAGTCATCTTGAGGCTTTAAGGTGGCCAAGCTCAGCGCTGCCATCTGACTGGGGAAGCCTTGTGTTGGCAGGGAACAGTTCTGCTGCTGATGGCCTCTGTGCAATAGTTATTAAATACGGGAGCTCTGGTCTTTGACACACCAAATGCACAGCAACTTCTGTTGTTTCTTGGAGATCTTCCCTCCTTTTCCTGTTGTTAATGCTGTCTCATGTTCTGCTTGTTTTTGACAGCATTCTCTCCAGGCTTCCCAGCTTCTCCTTGTTCTCTCTTGTCTCTTCCTTATTCTCATTTTATTTTTTCTTTATTATTAATCCTTTTGCTTCCTTGTCCCCCCCTTTTCCTTTTCTAACGTTATTCCCTGCCCAGCTCTTTTTTTCCTATGGGCAGAATAAGTCTGTGCTTCTGTTCGTGTTCGGTTTGTTACCTCCTGCAGAAGTAACTCCTGTCTGTTCTCTGCTCAGCCTTTGCTGTCTGATCGTGCAAGCTGTTGTAATAGCCCAAATTTGCCGTTTCAGAGACTGCACCTGTTGATTCTGGGGCATGCTGGATAGGGAGCACAGCTGCCTCTGGACAGCTCTCGGCAAACATACGGTGCAATTAGAGCCCAGCAGCTCTGGGCTAGCCTGGCTTCATCATTATATCCCAGTGTCATTGTGCAGCTATTACTGACACTTCCCAATACATTACAGAGCATACTGCAGAAGCAACATGCAAAATACAGCAGTCCCAAGTCTTTCTGATGCTTTGGGTGCTGGGGATTTCTTTTAGAACTTAATTCTTAGGTTGTGTAAGGTACTGTTATTCTCAGCAGCAGATTTGTGGCCATCTCCTTGATTGCAGTGAGAAATAGCAGGTGCGAGGTAAACTCTTGGCACATAAGTGCTTCAGGGTTTTGGCTTTAGTGCAAAAGAAAAGGAAAAAGCATGTTCGTGTCACACAGCTGTCACTTGAGCAGAACCTGAGCAAGATCAGGTCCTGGGGCTCTCTTCTGCTGGAGGATGCTCCCAGCCACGTGAGTCACGTTCAGTTGTTGCTCGTTCTGCATCCAGCCTGGCTGCTGCGAGCACTTCTCTGCAGGAACTGCTCAGGGAAAGGTGTTTGGCAATCCCAGTCCCAGCAAAAGAGCAGGATGGAACCGCTGGTCCTCGAGCTGTGATGCTATGGAGGAGAGGGTGCTGTCCTCAGATGGGGGGATCCTCCGTGCGATCTCTGTCTGGGGTGCTCGGCTGGAAACTCAAAAGCTAGATTCACAGAAGTATTAGGAGCTTGTAACTGTAACGTCAAATACACTGGAGAGAAGAAATAAAACACTTTCAGGCTTCTCAGATTGGTACCTTGAAATTACTGGTTATCTTTTTTGCCCTTGATTTTTCAGTGTGTTGTTCCTTTGGCTTCAATGGCAGAAGGAATGATTTGATGCAGTCTGATCTGTGTGCTGCAGAACCTCAGATTCTGCCCATCTGCCCCTCCTATGGGAACCAGGGCAACCTGTTCCAGGGTGGTGAGACACTGGAGCAGGTTGCCCTGAGAAGCTGTTGATGTCCCCTCCCTGGAAGTGTTCAAGGCCAGGTTAGATGGGAACAACCTGGTCTAGTGAGAGGTGTCCTTGCCCATAGCAGGGGGGTTGGAACAAGGTGATCCCTAAGGTTCCCTTCCAACCCAAACCATTCTGTGAGTCTGTGGAAAAAAGAGGATGCTGTGGCAGTGACACACACCCAGTGTAAGGGCCACAGTTGTCACAGTTTAAAAAAAATGTGCTGCAAAGCTTGTGTGGAAAAAATGAAAGTAAAATAAGAATGGCATACCCAGGCTGGTGGATCTGGCAAATCCTTTATCATGTAGCCAGTAACAAGGGTAGAAATGGAAGCGAACAAATAGTTTCATAGCATACCATTACACCCGATGTGCCTCAGCGCCACATGTTCATGTTATACTTTTTTATTGCTTTATTTATTTTTGGTTGCTGCATCTTTCTCTTCAGAGTTCTGTAATACTGTTAGGCATGTCAGAGCCGGTCTGGTATAGTAAAACAGTAAGAAGAGAGGAGAGTGGATGTGACTTTAATTAAATTGTTTACTGCACATGTTCAGGTTGTTGCTGGTGTGCTGTATACCAGGGGAGGGGGTGGAAGCTGTTGTTAACAGCTGTGTTAAACCTCCACCTACTGCACTGTGTGTGATTGCACCTCGTGTGCCCTCTCTCTCTTTAGAGCTCCTGTTTCTTACAAATAAATGGATGTAGGCAACTACAAAATCAGTGTGCCTGTTGGCTGTGTGCTGCTGAGTTACCGAACTTCTGACGCCCGGTGTCCGTACACCTGTCCTTCTGTGTGGGGTTCAGTCACAGGGAGAAAAAGGCACTGTCATTTTGTATTTATTAAAAAGAATATTTTCAGTGAAGGCGGTTCTTAAATTTGAACTTGACAATCGTCCTTGTTTGTTCTTTTAACAGGTTAAACCTTGCACGTGGAATACTAAATGCAGTTCACCTGAGACACAACCAAAGTTGCTGAATTTAGGCAACTGAAGATGCTGCTGCTGTGGAAACAGCTGTTCCTGGTGTCACTCATTGGCTGTCTTGGAGGTAACAAAGTACAGTAATGCATGTGTTTCAAGTATTAACAGAGAATGAATTAAAATAACCTCTCCTTGAAAGTTACTAAACAGAGCTCTGCTTTCAATCAAGCATGAGAGACTTGATAATATTAGAGATGCCATTAGTAGTGCATGGGTGCACTGATACGGTGACTGCAGTGTGTGCTTCTGCTTAACTGGAAACTTCAAGTTCTCACTGTTACTGGGGGTGATTGCTGCAGCTTTTGTCAAAGCCTCAGTTCCTATAGAATGGGTTTATTTGTGAGGAGCAGTGCTGTTATCGCTGCACCCATCAGCAGCTCAGAGGTGTGCTCTCCCAGAAAGAACCCAGCTAGCTCTCGGTGTTAGTTCTTGGTGCTGCCTTTCAGGTCTCCTCCTGCCACGTTGTCTCTTCGGAGACGTTGCTCTCTACCTTCCCGAGGTCAGCACTCAGAGCAGCATGTGTCCCTGACTTCTTTTGGTGGTTGTTCAACATGTGCTCTGCACATCATATGAGATGTGCACAGAATTATTGGTTAAAATAGAGAGTGCTTTGCTTTTCTCTCCTTTGAACTGCTGGGAGGAAAGCTACTTTTAATACTTCTTTTAGTAGACACTGAGCTGCTACTGCTTCCATGCTTTCCCCATGCCAGTGTGTCCGGTCCTACGCCAAGCAAAGGGCTGCATCTGGAAGTACTCGAAATTAAAAATGTGTTTGCAGACTTCGAGCAACTTGAAGGATGCAAATCCACTTTCTGCAGTGCCTACTGCTATGTCTTTGGTTTCATTGGGGAATTACTGGTAAGGCCAATTAGAGCCACTCCAGCATCTGAATTGGAAAAACTTGACATAAATGTCAGCAAAACAGTTTGGTTTTGTAGAACATATGCATGCATTTCTGAATTTCACATGTAACTTAGGAATTTTGCTGACTGTTTAGTACAGTTATTATTCAAAGAAGATACGTGATTTGTTAATTAAAGTATAGTCTGAGCCAAAATAAATTTTTAAGTGATTAGTTGATGTATTGAAAAATATGGGAGGTGAGGCTAGAACAGCGAGTAAAATCCAAACATTAAAATTCATTAGCTATGTGAAGATTTTTTTTAAGTGTAATCTCAGTGGTTTTGACCTGCTGGGTATTGTTTCTGCTAGGGTTACGGTACAATACTTAACTAACATGGCTGGATATTTTTGTGCAATAACACTGCACTGGCGACTTAAATCACACACGTCATTTGTAGCAGAATGAAAGATGTCATTATGTTCGTGGTTATATTGGTGTTAAATGAGTGTTAATGCTGTAAAAACAAACAACAACAACAACAAAGCCTGGTTCTTAACCTGTTAAAAATATTTCTTCTTGCAAACTTTTCATTTCATACAAGTCTTTTATCTTTCTCACGTTATAATCTTTCCTGTGGTTTTTCATTGCATTTATAAAATTTAATACCTATCCTTTGAATCATAACTAATATCTGAAATACAAGTAAAAAGGGAAAACTAAAACCCAATATTTCATTCATAGGTGGCATGCAGTGAAATGTTCTTTTGAAGAACAATCGTTTTATTAAAGCTGTATCTATCGTTAATTTTAAAGCTTGCAAATCTTCTGGACTGTGTTGAATTTCAATATGCTCTTTGTTTTTTTAATAGAGTAATAAATAAATTTGAGGGGATAAATGAAGTCACATTCAGACCCAGGAGGATATACTGGCATGTGCTTAGCACAGAGTTCTCCCAGTCCACAGGCCACTAATGATGTTGCCATTTTTGTTATAGATGATAATATGGGGCAAGCTATAGGCATCACCAGTTGGAGAATTGCAAGCAAATACATTGAGTATGAGCTGCAACATCTGTAGAACTACTTGTGTGACACTCTCAAAGCTTCACTGAGATCACTTTGACCTTGGCAGTGGTTTATGTGCAGACGTAGGTAACCTCCTTCGAAAAGCATGAGAGATTTTTCACCCATCAGTTGAAGGACTTTTTTGTCCTTTAATCTTTCTTATATTTTTATTGTGTGTCATCTCAGTTCTTTTCAGTCATGTTTTAAAGCAACTCAGATGAAAGTCAGTTTTGTTTCTGCTGCCTGTGAGGAATGGTAGTCTTGAGAATTCGAAATGAATGGGAAAGTTTATTATTTTAAATCATGTTAACACCACTTGTACCAAATGAGTTCCTGGGAGAGGAAGAAGGGGGGGGGGG
>WBMW01001135.1:0-90604 GCA_013396635.1 Penelope pileata | reverse complement strand
AACCGCCACAAAAAATGCGGAAATAAATGTGTGCTTCTGGGCAAATGTGACTGCAGAAAGGGACCCCCTGTGAAAGGGATGATGTTAGCTGCAAATTGATGGATTCACATCTCAGGCTGGCGTTGAGTACCAGGGAGTTTGCAAATTAAATGTCAGAGCTAATAGAAGAATGTTCGTTATTGAAATCACTACTCTAGTAGTAAAATTAATTTCCAATGACCATTGCAGCAACAAGGGAAAAGTTACTAATACTTCAAAGTGCCGGTGGTTCTGATTTTGTTAAGACTGTGTCTGTTGGTCCTACTAGCCTGGCTTTGCACCCCTTTCAGTTCCTCTTTCTCTGGTTACAGTATTTCCCAAAAGTCAGCTGAGTAGCAACCAGGAGTGGGTAGGTTGGAGGACAAGAAATGAAGCAAAAAAGAAAAAAAAAAAAAGAAAAAAAAAAGCCATTTTTTTCACAGTGCCAAAAGCCAGATGGTTGGATGGAGCAGGACTGCTTAGAAGCCTCGAGCACCCATGGCTGCTCTCCCTGCCTTAGCATTGCTGTCACTGACCATGCTGCTCCGAGCAGCAGTTGTGCTCACAGAGATGTGAGCCTGAGCCAGATGTAATTTGCTGAACAGCCTGAACTGAGCAGTTCCAGCTGCCTACTGCATCTCACTCGAAACGCACTGAAAGGTCTCACTCCTGATTTGCAGTCCTTTTGCTATCTGGGAACTGCACATTTAATTCTAACATTACCTTTTTGCTTAAATTGCTTGAACATTATTAATAGACCTTTGGAACAGGGTAATTCTCAAATCCACCTGAGAATTATGTATTTGAGTCTGTTTCAAGACCGATTTTAGTGAGAGTGCTCTGTAAACGTGAAGCAAGTTGTAAACAGTTTCAAGAATATTACTTTTAAGCTATCACTGAGACAGATCAGCAGGTATTCTGACTTTCTATAGAGAACGATTTTTCTTCTGTTCTTCCAAGACCTACCTGCAATTTAATGTTATGAAATAACAGCTACAGAAATGGAGATGTTGCTGATCTTGACTTACAAGTCTTGGCATCCTCTGTCCTTACAGATAACATATTTCAAACGAGATCCCTTATTGCGATGTTCTGTACTGAATTGCTTTCCGTTTATCCCATGTGAATCTTCAGTTTATCAAAGTGGGGATGTTGAAGGTATCTAATGGAGAGGAGAAAAGAAAAGGCCCTTGAGGCTTTGTCTATTGATGTATATTTGTATCTGTATAACTAACGATCCTGTAGTCTTTTTGTCTGCATACCTTAGGGAGAAAAAGAAGATGATTCAGCATTAAGTATATATGTCAAGTTTCAAACAAGTGAGAGGAACTTCTGCTTTGGGTCGCTTCCAACTGAAACCATTCTATTCTATGAATTTCAAAAAATGTGCTTTATTATCATTATTTAAATTACTCTGAAGAACAAGCTCAAAGATGAATAAAATATGCAAAAAAAAATATAAAAAAAACCCACAGAAAACCAACAAGAGCAGTTCAGAATGTGATATAGGTTGGAAGGGACTTCTGGAGGTGATCTGAGCCAACCAGTTAGAGTGCTAAAGTAAGTGATGGTCTGTGGTGAAGTTGTGAATCAATTCCAGGAGTGTTATGACTTTTCCTAACTCTTCTGTAGATTTTTCTGCTCTTTCCACATGAAATTACTGTTCACAGGCTCCTTCCCCTCTTCAGCCATTGGCTGAATGTGACTGTAAACATGGAGCAGGAGGGTTCTTCTCCCATTGAGTCCCTTTAAACATCATCCTCTCAAGTACTTGAGTGTGCTCAGACACCAGAAATCTGGTGTTTTCTGCAAAGAACTGCTTTTCTTGCACTAGTAAAGATACGAGGAGCTACGATGACTGTGTCAGGCAGGCTGTACTTTCCACTGAAGCACCAGAGTGTTAGGAAGAGCCAGCCTCTGGTCAGTGGTGATGTGCTCCACCTGACTTTGCAACTCCCCTGGAAAATTTCTAGAGGTCTTGAAGTAGGTAAGGTTAAAAAGAGTGCAAGTTCACTGGTATCTTCTGACTCGTTGATTAGGACAAATACAGCTGATTAAAAGGTTCTTTCTCTGTCCAGTCTGAAAAGTCCACGGTTTGAACCCTGATCATGTTTTCCAGGTGCTTTGGAAGGTTATTCTCAATGCATCTTAAATAATGATCTGCCAGGGAAATAAAAAGAATCTGATGTAACAGAAAAAAAACATTTGGGCATTGAAGCCCTTCACAGTGCACTCTGCCAATAGGGAGGCTTTCCTTCCGGTTACTTATTTTCTATCCCTTTACGTTTTAAGCTAGATCATGTCACAGTTGATTTAATGGCAATTCAGGTGTTTTCATTGTTTCCACTGTCATTTTTCCCATTTCAGTTTTTGGCAGCCTAATTCCTAGAGAATAACTCTGTTAAGCCCTCAGGCTCAGCAATGTCATGCGTCAGATCCACTGCTCTCCTCTTTATTAGCATTAAGTTTAGGAGGCTTGTGAAATCGAGAGGCATGGTTCTCACTTTTTTATTTTTCCAAAAAGGATGAAAACAAACCTTACTGATTTATTGTTGCTGTTAATTCATGGCATGAGGAAAGCAGAAGTATTTTCTTCAGAGGAGAAGCCAAGTGCAGGATGCTGCTTTACGAGGTGCTGCAGCAGAGCAGGTGATGGCTGGCTTGAGCACCTGCAGAGTCTCAGTCAGGCTCTTAGTGACAGCTTAGGGACACTGGCAGAATGTGCTTTTCCTTCAAGTTATTAGTAACTCGCAATAGTTTTGATACAGTCTTTGCTGAGGAGTTTCTGTATGGATGAGAATGTATGTGTAGAAGAAGAAAAAAAGCCATCATCATTTAATACTGTGACATTCTTCCTGTTAAAATTTGATTTTCTTTAAAAATTAAAGCATCCGCAGAGCCAGTCTATATCTTAATGAACAGATTTTTGCATATTAATGGTAATATTTTTGTCCACTATACATGCATAGTCATAATGTTAAGAATGTATCTGTGCCAATAGTGACTCAGACTTGTTTAGCTTGGAGTGCTTCGATGTTGCTAACAGGATTCGTTACAAGGGTAGAAAAAATTTGCTTATTGAATTTCAAAATGATGAACTAATCTCAGAGTTCAGCTTTTCTATACAGTCTCTGGCGTCACAAGTGCTTTATACAGATCTGGTAACAGAGAACAGAACTGCTACTGTGAATCTGAAAAGGTCCCCGCTCTAAATACTCCTCTGCAGTTAAAGCCAACGTACCATCAAGCCTAATTACGCCTCTGTTATGGTGAGCAAGGGCTCCAGCAAGCAGCCTGGCATGTGAGCTGTGGAGCCAGGGAATTTGCCCTGCTGCAGGCATTTTTGCCTTTTGCTTAGAAAATGACAGATGGTGGTAGCTCACTGAAGACCCAGTTTCACCTCTTACAGTGAAGCAGTGCAGATCTTGCCTGCGCCTTCCTACTGCAACTCTTGCTTTTAATGCAGATCTAGCCTTGTACACTTAGTGTTGTGAGCTTTTCCATTTTTAGCTGAACAACGGAGCACACTTGCTGAGAATGAGTTCTTAGAGCTCGTTTTCATTCTTCAGCAGCACTCAAGAAGACAGTGAACAGAAACAGAGTGATGCTAAGCCATTCACTTGGAATTAAATGAGGGAATAAATATATTCTCCTTCATCACTATCATCTTTATTTCATATTAGCTATATATAAAACTGGGGCCAAGTCGATGAAAAGACTGTTGTTGATTTATTGGGCTTTCTCTAACTTCAGTGGTTTTCACAAGTCTGCATTTCAATGGTGAGCGTGCTCTGTCAGATGCAATGCTCAATTTCTTGGGAGTACAAAATGCTGTGATACTAAAGCCCCTATCAAAGAAATACCTTAACCATTTCTACTGCACCTTCCAAACTGAAGAATACTTCTCTGGAAAAGCAGCTACGTCTTGCTGTAGATACTGCCTGATTTTAAAGCTGAACCCTTACCTCCGAACAATTAATGCTTCATTTCAACATGACAAATGCTGTTTCCATATTTAGTAATTAAACTCATCACAGATTTTTACGATGTTTGAGTGGAGAAGTTTTGGCTAGTGGCAGTTTTAAATTTGACATAAATCACTGAGAAGAAATGTTCAAGTGCTTTATCCTGCAATAAAACTTTATTATCCCAAGTGTCACTGAGCGTGAAGGCTGTACGTCTGTATTTATACAGGCCTTCTGTCTAGTGCCATTTTTTTAAGAGTTGGTGATCGCTCCTGTTGCCTTGGTACTTCTGTTTGCTGTGTCCCTGGTAGATGGTTCATTACCTGGTATGCAGTGCATGGCTACTTACCTGTCATATGACTTCAGTCCTGGTTATCCTGGAGAAAGCAGCTTTTGAAGGTAGATGACCTTTCCTTAAAAGCACGTTTGCCATGCTTGCTTAATCTTTATTGATTAAACAACCTCCTGAAATAGCTGTCATTGGCGACTGTTGAGGAATAAATGATGACCAAGATGAGCGATCTCTTCTAGCGTGGTGACTGCTGGGCTTTGGGGTAATGCCTTTACTTTTCTAACCCACAAAACCCATCTGGTGGTGCTCCTTGCTTTTAGCAGGCTGGAGATGTGCAGATGAGTCGGGCTATAGAAATACCAAACCAGAGGAGGGAGGAACTCTTTTCTCTACTAACAGACAGGTAAAAGCCAGAGAGGGAACACTAGGGCAGAGGACTTTGGTAGGAGTTTGCTGTGCTGAACATAAGCTGTCTCAGCCCCCTGGGAAGCTGAGGGCGCTGGCAGGGTGGCGAGGGAACATGTTAAAACATTTGTGAATAGTAGTTAAAAAATGAGGGAGGTACACTGAGGCTGAAATCTGAAGCTGAATAATTCGTCAGATGTTCAGGAAAACAACAGAACTGAGAATAAATACTTTTATTATTATAATTATTGAAAAAAGCCTTCCAGAAGAAACTGCTGTCGTTTTGTTGTTCTTAATGACCATATTGAAAACAAATGTTTCAGACTTGGAATGTTTTGGTAATGTTGCATTGCTGCTAGCCTCTTGCTAAAAGCATGTTGGCTTTTTCTTATTGTTCATTTGATTTTTGGCCACAATTAACCTTTTAGTTTCTTGTTGGATAACAAATGGGATAATATTAGCCTTTAACTTTTCCACTGCATGTCAGTGATGACATTTCAGGGATCAGCACTCATCAGGGATCAGAACACAATTTTCTCACTTGCATTATTTTTTCCTAAAAACCAAGACTGTGAAGCAAAAGCTTAACCTCAACCTTATTACTATACTTGCTTGAAAACCTGAGCAAATAAATACCCATTTATATTGTTGTATGAGTAGCACAATCAGAATTTAGTTGTGCTAAAATGAATCAAATGTTCATAACTATAAGCAGAGTTTCAAGATACGGTGGAACAAGTGGTTAACGACTTTCTTGTCAAATTCTTAGAAATCTTTTAACGAAGTCAAGAACACGTCCTGCATAGCCATTTGGTAGGAAAGTAGACCCTTCTCTAGACTAGTGCTGCTTGCTCTCTTGGAAGAGAAGGCAGAACATCATTTTAACATGACATCTAAGTGAATGTATTTCGTGCTCGATTATCCTTTACCTTCTAACAGAGCTTTTGAGGGTCAAATGCTCAGGGCCAGTGGAGAAACTCCTGAATGCAGAGGCCGTTGGTTTAAACCAGTCACTTGAAGTAGCTTTGATATTTTAATCTGACAGTAAACAGAAACCCTTAGTAAAGAAGCGGGTGGTGTGGAGTGATTTCATGCAGTAATATGTATGTTACACTGGAGCTAACAGGATGTTTCCCTGCAGTGTGAAAGGAGACCCCTGGAATAGTGCCTTCTGGGGTGTTAAAAACTGCAGAGGCCCCAAACATCACCTCGCCCACTGGGGCCTGGGAGCTGTGCCTTGCGCAAAGGGCACCAGCTCTGCAAAATCAGCCAGTGCCTCTTTGGCCTGCAGCAGGAGGCAAAGGATGGCAAAGAAAAGTATAGAATTAATTCACTTTTCCCAGTTGTTGTTTTTCCCAGTTGTTGTGCAATGAGAACTCCGGTGTTTCAAACCTGAATTGAAAGCAGCTTAATATGCATAGCCAAGTGCGATTAGTAGATATTTTATCCTGTTTCCTCGTACAACTGTTTGTGACTCTGGAAGCAATACACGAAATCCCCAAATAGTTCCATATACGATTCAGTTAAGGATTCTGCCATACTTCTGAGTTGGCAAGCAATGGTGTTGCTGTTGGGAAGTATCTGCACTGTGAATTCTATTGAAAGTAACAGGCAAATAGTGATGCTAGCAGTCTTACTAACAGACAGAGGAGATTTGATTCATGTTAATGTGAACGGACCCAAACATCAATCTTGCAGTGGCACCATAGAGAAGCTTCCAGTCTGCTCATCGGTCATTTTAGGAGGCCATTACGTAGCAAGAAGAGTTACAGTGCAAATAAGAATCACTCTTTTAAAGCTCTGCCATATGTTTAGGAAAAGTTTTTGAGCTACTTCATGTCAGATTACTTTCTGGTCTTTATGTTGCTGAGGATCATCCATCAGTAGAGAGACTATGAATTGAGCCTTTTAAGGCTTCATCACATTTTTCATTTTTAAGGTTCGCTGTGTAAAGAGATCGTTTGCCACACTGTTTAATGAGTCAAGGCAGCTGTGGGGATATGTAATGAAAGGAAATACATTTTCCCTACATTCGACTGAATGGGATGAAACGTTTTACCTGCATCAGCCTTAGATGTGTACTGTCACTCTGTCTGTAGGCATGCTAAAAATGTTTGGGAGAAGGGGATGGAGGGCCAACTCTTGCTGCCTTTAAAAATGTGTAAGAATTGCCTTGGATTGCAGCTCTGGGAAAATGAAATCTACATTTACTTACTAACCTATGCAAAATGTTATTGCAAGCAATAGATGGTAGTTTAAAGACAGAAATTTACATGGCTGAACCTCCTTTTTATGTATGTTTCATATATAAAATACAAAGATTCATCTTGCATTCAGGGTCTACATCTGTAGCATTGATGCAGAGTGGACATTTTTCAACTTCCAGTCTAAGAGTGAATGACAATAGTAAGTAACATATTGGAAAATACTACTTTAGTTCTAATTTTTTTTAAGAGTTTTTGAATTTTGATCTGAATTACATTGTTATTCTGTAAATAGCATTTGAAAAGAGAATAAAATCTACATAAAAGCAGAGAGTAAATGAGGGAGAAAAAGCAGTTGTTACAGATCGTAACCTTACCAGTTGAGGTGACAGTTTCAATTCCATTTGAGTTCTCTCCAGTTGTCATCTTTTTTTATGTTGGATTAAGTAACAGTTTTTGTCATTTTATTCCCATGGCAACTTTATCTTTTTTTTGATGAAAATCTGCTTGTCTCCTATTATCTTTCAGAGTTTGCACATGAATAGCTTGTGAAGGAGAGGAGTATAGAGAGGAGGGAGCAGAGACTTTCTGGCATAGGAAGTAAGATACAGATATGTAAATAAAAAACAGAACTTGTTTTCAAAGCTATTTATTATGTCATTTTCAGCGTAGTCTTTTTTTTTTCTTTCCATGAGAATTAAAACTTTCACACTATTTTAGTAAGTTGAGTGGGCAAAACTCCAAAAAAAAATTTGGAAGGTCAACCTACACCAGTGTGGTTTGTGCAGCTATGAAAAGTGTCACTTTGAGTGAAGGATAAGTCTTAACTTGCCATGATTTTGTTCCTTTGGATTTCCTTTGGAATGCCTTAAGAGAAAGTTGTGTGGGGGTAGAGTTAAGGGCCTGATATAAAGCCCACTGAAGAGTTCAACGCCTGGATATTTCAGCTGTGGTTTTATAATGTAGGAGATCAAACATTTTTAAATGTTTCAGTCAATGTGAATCCATCTGTGTTACCTTTGTTATGAGCCATCGTTCTTCACCCTTTTGCCTAACCAAGGCTATTGGATTGGAACTTCTTCAAACAGAAAGAAATACTCAAGAAATAAATAGAAGTGTTCTGAGCACATTTTACATCAAGGTCTCACATGGGGGGAGGGTGTTGCTGCTAAAAGCTGTAATTACCTACACAATCTACCAAATAGCAACATGAGTATAAATACATAGTGAACTTCAACCTCAAGCAACCCATGGCTGCAACACAGTAAATGTCAGATTTGAGAGGGATTGAGAATAACTTGCAAATGCCTTAGCTCTCTCTCTTCTCACTCTAACTGTTGAGGGCTCTGATGTGCTGCCAGCCCGCCCGTGTGCTTCCTGATGCTTGTTGTCAGCGTAGCTGCCTGCTAAGGAAAGGAGGTGTTAACACCAAAGTGATGGAACTTGAACTATCCTTTTACGTTGCATTGCTTATGTCTTTATCTTGTATTGATAGTGTGTTTACATAAATGTTTCTGGTAGAGTATGTTATTGAATGGTGAGAGAGCACAGACTGAATTACGGGGAGTGTCATTTTATAGCCAAGCAAATTCTCCCTGCTTATGAGAAGAGAAGCAGTACCTGTTTTTTATTTTCCTCTTATTACCTCTCTCAGCCCTGTGCAGTGAGAGTTCTTCATTCTTTTTTATGAAACTGTATTTTTTCAGCCCTTGGCTTTTTATTAAGTTGTAGTTAACAATATACTTCTGAGGATTACACCGCCCTACACAGAGCAGTTTGGCTTGCACAGGAGATCAACCTGCAGACAGCGCATCTGTCACTTAGAGATTCTGCTCAGATACCTGCAAAAAGATTTGAGGCCCCACTGTGTTTGGGGGGTTTCTCCTTATGTATGCGTCTCAATCTATTAAGCTCACTTCGATAGCACTGGGATTGTATTTGTTTTCATAAACAGAACAGCAGAGGAACAGGTATTTCTGGGCAGCTTTTTTCCACTTCCCCTGGTTCTGTTGTCGAATAGGCTGATGCTGAACGCATTAATCTATGCAGTTGCTTGCTCAGGTGTAATCCCTTGTTCAGCCACATTTATTCGTCCACTGAAGGATGTGCACATTGGTACATCATGGCATATTAAAGGTTTACCGCAGCCTGCCACAGCTGTCATCTCTTTGACCCTTCAGTAAACCAACAGTCTTCCACGTAATTTTGCTTTCGTTCAAGTGTAATGCCATTACTGCAGAGGCAGACAGAATGCAATTCTCTAAAGATCTGGTCTCATTCCTTCCTTTTCCAAGGAGGTTAACGTGCTCAAATGATCCCGTTTTCTTTTTTTCACTCTTCGTTGCTGCAAGAAGAATGAAGAAGAAAGCACACTGAAAGATCTGTTCACAACAGATTTGGGGGATGGAGTATTTATTTATTACTGTTTTATTATGGTTAGACTAGATGATTTTAGAGGCCTTTTCCAACCTTAAGGATTATATGATTTACCCTTTCAACAACTTTCTGTGTAACTCTCATTTTTCACTTCCATTTAAAAGTAACTATAATCTGTCTTCAAGCCAGTTATCTTACCCATCCTGTCTTTTTTGTTTTAATTCTAGTTTTTTCTGCTGGAGATTCACTGGAATTACTATCTTGTTTCCGTTTATTCCTCACAGTAAATCCTTTTTTTATTGATAAATACATGTGCAGATTCCATTTCTAAGCTTTGTGACTAAATTGTGGGACCCAAACGTACTTCCAAACTCAGTATTTACTGACTCCATCACAAGGCTAATATCCATTTCTTCTCACATTTCTGTCCATCAGAAGGAAATGTAGGACTACAGGCTGGAAAAGCACTGCCATGCGTTGCAGCTGGTTTTGATTGAAAGCAAGACACTTGAGCACACCATGGTACTTGCCTGCCATACACTCTGAATTTCATTGATTTGTCACTATATAAGGTGTCAAAGTAGATCAAGTTAGAGTGAATTCTTATCACAAAACACTGCTTTGTATAATGAATTTAATTTATTCAAAGTCATGCTTGCAAGGTTCTCCTATTCTTTCTCCAGGCAATGAAGTATCAGATACCAGTTCATCTTGAGCAAGACCAGATGCAGTTTTATCACCTATTTACCTCTTTCCTTAATTGCACAGGGATCATTGTTCGTGCTTTTGCAAATCAAAACATGGAATTTGTTATCCACATGGGGATTAAACTGCTTGATTTTAAATGTATCTATATTATATCTGGGTCAGAACAATGATTAATACTGAACAAGAGGCTTTGTAACCAAACTGATGCTCTGTGCACATCCCAAAAAGGCCGTTCTGATTTATGGAGGATGTGAGCAGCTGAAGTAGACCTGTCACAAAGCAAATGAAATTTTGGCTTAATGGCAGTCAGCAGATCTTGTCTTCAATTCCAGTCGAGCTGATTAGCATGTGTTTGTCTAGTGGGTAGGAACAGAGCAGCTCTTTGGTAGGATGAACAGTAGCGTTCACAGCACTTAGATTTGAGAAGATAATCTGTGCAATAGTTACTTGTGTTTTTCAGAGATCAGCAGGAACTGTTAAGATGGTCTGTTTTTATCTCCTGGATACTGCAGTACAACTTAAACCGTGATTGAGCAGGTAGCTCATGGCTGCTTCTGGCCTTCCCAGAGTTTGAATTCTCGCTTATCTGGCTTCAACCTTAGGCCTTTGGGTTTGCCCCACCCCAGAAGTGATTCCATGGGAAAGCCCTGCACAAACCTGCTTGCAAGGCATGCAGGTGGCATGCAGCTGACAGCTGTAAAGCCCCTGCTCCTCCTGCTAGGCACTGTCTTGTTTACTCCTGTGGCATGCATTTGCTCCACTCTAAATGATTCCTTTTATTGACTGCTGTGAGTCTGTTGATGGGAGGGTACGAGTGTAAGAAAGTTGCTTACAGTGAAAACATATTTCAGCTGAGATGAGTAGAGCTGTTGCAGCATGTGTATGTCAGCCTCGCTGTGTGTGTTAAAGCAACTGCAAGGATGTCTGCTCCTCAGGTTTCCTTGAATGGCCCACTAGGAACACGAAGTTACTGCTCAGCAAGAGCTGCTGCTGTGCATTCAGTCAGCTGCAGCACGCCTTAGGTGCAAAATAATTTGACATCTTCCAGTGAACATTCAGACTCTCAAAAACTAATTAAATACACTCAGCAGCACTTGAGAAAAAGAGAGCTTTCTAGATAAGAAAAGACATGGCTGCTCTAATAGCAGAAAGCTGGTACAAATCATTAACTCCCCATACTGAGCAGCTCCAAAATGAGACTAAACCATCAAAATGAGCCAAGTGTTTGTGTCCCTGCAGCGTTTCCTTTCCTCTGTACCTTTAGATATAGAAAGGAAAATCTATGTCTAGTTCTCTCCCTACCTGTGAAGATGTGCCATTAAACGTGCCCAAACTCTTGATTGCCCCCCATATTTGCTGTTTATTGACATTTCTCTCAAACATCGCTATGCAGAAGAAGAGCTAGTCTGTCTGGTGGTTGGAACCTTGCAGCAAAAATGATGACATCACTCTGGAAGAAAAAAATAGGGAAGGGATAAGGGAATTTTACTGTAATGAATGCTGTGATCATAATTAAGGAGTGAGGAACCGGCAGAATGATTTTTGAGATGGGATAAGGAGATTTAAAGAAAAATAGAGAAATGTGCTGAGTCTGTGTTCAGATTTCAGGAGACTGGGATTGGTTGGGAAACGAGGCTTGAACAGGAAGGGACACCATGGAGGTGACGTGAGGAATTACAGAAATGTGTAGGAACTGGAACCGAAAGCATCCCAGACCCCATGGCCTTGGGACTGGAGCTCCCTGGAGCAGGGTGCAAGTACACAATTTTTCTTTGAGTAAGCAGTTGCAAAACTAGTAGTNAAAAAAAAAACAATTTTTTTTCACATGGATGAATAATAGTGCAAGCAGTCCAGTAGGGATGGCCATGTGCATGTGTGCACAATTCAATATCCACAACTATTCAGTCATGCAAGTTGAAAATTTTATTTTTCCTAAACATTTGTCTCAATAAAACTTAGACTCATGGTTCATTTATTAGAAACAATCCCTGTCTCAGGGAAAACAGAGTAGAAAAAATTCCCCTGGAAGCTATTCACCTGTGAGCTATTTGCAGAGCTTTGGCAAAGGGGAATATGGGCACTGCTGCAGCGTCTTCACAGAAGCTTTTGTTTTTTATATATTCTGGCTCCATATGTATCCAGGGAAGGTTTTGAGGATGATAGAAATCACTTTAAATGTATATTTACCCAATTCCCTGAATTGAGGTCAGCTAAACTGTAATGGACAGGAGCTTACGAGGGCCCTGTGACGTCCCTCAGCGCTGGGCTGTTGGGGCAGCGCGGCCTGGGCCTAGTCTGCCTCATGGCGGTCATGGGCGGGTTTTGGGAGCCTGGCATTCACGTTCACCTCCATGTCTGGAGGAGATCCAAGAGCTTCTGGAGAAGAAAATGCCATATTTGACTTTGCCAAGTCAAGGTTAAGGTTTCCTCGCTGTATTTACCAACACAGTGTTGTGGTTCCCTGACTGGGGCAGGTTTCCTTGCAAGTGAGGAGCTGGCGTTGGAGGGACTTCAGGGTGTGAGCCACAGCAAGAAGTGCCGGTCTGAGGGCTGAACAGCTGTTGAGATTTCTACCTCTGGATAAATTGACCCTCAAAGAAGCTGTCTGCAGACTGTTAAAGTTGGAGGTTTGCTCTGTAAATGTGGAGCAGTCCCACAGGGACACCACAGTTCCCTCCAGGGGATGTGCCTTTAATTAGCTGTGCTGGAGCTAATTGTTGTTAGCATTATTTGGGGTGTGTCCCTTGGTATTTTTGCTGCTCTAAATAAACTCGTGTATTTCATATTATTTTGCTTAAGCCAGGTACCACGCATGTTTTGAGAAGTATAAATATTTTGAAGATCTGTGAATATTAGGTTTTTATGTTGATAAGTTGGTGTGGTTTTAGGTGTGAAACGACAGCTGTGGTGTGACATCTGCTGATAGGACACTTACTCATCTGCTGTGTCTGTTATTTGTCATCATTACATCTGTTACAGTCCACATGGCCCCAGTCAAAGCCGAGTGGCTTTCTGCCACATCCTCCATACCAAGAGAGGTGGGAGAAACAGATTTTGGTTACCCACATCCTGGTAATATGAGTGACAACCCAGTTATATTTGGTAATATTTGTTGGAACGTATATCCCATTTCTGTAAGGAAGGCTGCAGTCTTTAGAAAGATAAAGGAGTGAGGTCAGTGGCAAAAACAAATCCTCTTGTATCAACATGTTCTCAGTGCTTAAAAAATGAAGTCTCCTAAGATATCTTTTGTTTTATTTTGTGAGAAAAGTCAAAGTGCTGCCACTTAAATAAGCAAACCTGCAGGTAATTAGACCTAGATCTGGCAGTGCATTTATCCATCTGTTTAACTATTGCAATATGAATAGCACACAGCTATAGTTCTTCAACAAAAATGTAAATAGAGCCCAATAGTTCTTCAACACTACACCGAAATCTGCTTTTTGGTCACGAGTAGTTAATGATAGAGGTGCTTTAGAGACTGTCAAGATATTCTGAAGAGTTTTTTTTATGAGGGCTTTAGGGGGACAAAATTGTTTCATGTGCAAAGTTGACTGTAAGATAATTTGCTTGAGCAAACATTGTTCCCTCCTGAGATATTTCTTAAATTACTTTGAGTTGCTTTGTTCAGTGCTGTATTTGAGTAAAGGGATAATTCCCAGATAATATGAATTTTTAGAAGGTATATTTTTGGAAATACTGGAGAACATTTTTCCTTCAAAACATGCATTTTCCTTGCAGTGCTGTTTTTTTTTTTTTTAGTGTATTTTTGTCAATGGAAAATGCCTTTAAAAAAAAATGAAAAAATCTGCTCATCAGATGTTGTCTCAACTTCTGTGCTATTGATGTTCCTCTGCTGCTATTTTTCTCTGCTATCTCTGATCTCTTCCTTCTGTTCCATGCAGCCCACAAAAGTATCTCATCTCTCTCTTTTTTCTCCGTTATTACTGCGGTCCCTTCCACCTTTTTTTATGCTGGCGTTTCATGTTCACAGCTCTCTGGTATATCTGTGCTAATTTCTTTGTAGCTTCTCGTATTGTTTATATAACATAGACTTTGTTTTATGATTTTCAAATGATTCTTGTTTAATCAGCATAATGTTTGTTTCCTCTTGCATTTTTTGCTGCCCCCCAAGTGGCTCAGTGGAGCTGAGGAGTGCAGTGCTGTGTCTGTTTGCTGCTCTGAGCTGCTGCTCTTGCAGCAAGGAGCACCTGCAGGCAGCCCATCCCTGTGTGACTGGTGGCCAAACACTGGTTTCGTGCATCAGAAACAGCCTGCAGGTCCTCTTCCCTGCCACACACACTCAATGGATAAGTTTGCTCCATTTCATTAGCAGTATCTCTACTGATATGAGATGCTGATTCAAATGAGATTTGCTGAGAGAGATTACAGAGGTGTGAACAGAGACATGAGGGATACTTCAGGCTGAAAAATCAAGGTTTCTGAGCAGTTTGTGGAAAAAAAACATGCCTTTCTCCTTGCCCTGCCCCAGAGCCTTTAGGACATGAAAATGACCAGAGCATCCATGTTTTCAGGAAGCAGGGGCTGAGCTACTGTGCTGTGGCAGAGCTGGCTCGCAGCCTAGGAGAGCGTTGCTCCGGTTCTATGCTGCAGAAGTACGCCAGGCGTGGGGCAGCTGCTCCTCTTGAGATGAGGTCTGAAGAATCTTCCAGTGTATATATAACCCATTGTACAGTTACTTTCCTACAGATAAATGCTCTGCTATAAAATTAAAGTTCAACAGTGTGTCACAGCATTAAGAGATTTCGTAGAGGTTGCTGTGAAATTATATGATTTCCCTGTAATACCAGCATGACAAAAATGAAACCATGCAGATAGTTCTCTAGTAGCCAGTGAATTTCTTCTCCAGTGACAGATCACCCAGTTGCTCTGCTTGCTTTGAGTAACGTTCAGTTTTGCTCTGTTAACATTTTTCTTCTCTCACCTTCATACCTTGAACAGTAATTGATGGATACAGAGATAATGTGGGGAGGAGAGGCGAGAACAAGAATTATTCGTACAGCCTTGATACAAAGCCCAGTGAAGCCAGCAGAACGACTCACTTTTCCCACATGTAGCTCTGTTGAGCTTTCTCCCCGTGCTGTGGGTCTGCAGGCACCATGCTCTGACTAGCAGGCCACATCTCCCAGCACTTCTGTTAAGCTGATAAAAACATTTTTAAGAAGCTTAAAATTACTCCAAGTATACTTTCAGTTTCAAGCATCTGTCTCAAGAAGTATGGTCATGGAAACGCCTCAGTATAGGCAAATTTGGGCTGTAGAGTAGTGGGAAAGAACATTTGCTTATGCATGTAAGCAATGTAGGTCACGGTAAAAAGCTTTCAAAAAAAGAAACAGATTTGTCTTATTTTCTCCAGGAATTGTCATTACCAGCGTAGCTATTGCAGTGTTCTTAGACTGTTATTCTTAAGAGCTGGGGATATTTAATGAAATGAGAATTTCATTTATTCTTAAACAATGGGACTTGTACCAAGGCGGCCAGGTTGTGTATGAGTACTTCATTATGTGCTGGCATTGAACAAAGTCCCCTATTTGGAACTGCATATTGAAGAAAACAGTTAAGATTTGGTTGTCAGGCTCATTTGAGGTACTTGAGCATCATACTAGTACAAAATTATAGCTAAAGTGTATTTAACAAGTTCTGCTGCACTGAAGAATAATGAGTCTAATGAAGTAATGGAATAACTATTTTTTTGTGGCTGTCGAGGGACACTTATCTTTGTAGAGCATGAACCCTTGCTCCACAGTTTTCAAAACATGGTAGAATTGCTAATAAAGATGCTGACAATAAATATCAATTGATGCAAAATATAGTAAGATGTTTGGGTGCTACTGGACTTGGAGATGGAAACTTGCTAAATCCTGCTCCTCTCCAGGGCATGACTTTGTCTTGTGCATTGCTGAAAAAGAAAGAGAAGTTGGTATAACCTCCAGAAGCCTCTATAAATCTCAGAACCCATACAGATATGTAGCTACGGTTGCAACACCGCACAAGTTACTTGGCTCAGTGTAATGTAACTCAGTGCTGCCACAAACAAGGAATGAGTCATGTCTGAAGCAACTTTGTCATCAAAAATTCTGTGCATTTTTCATCACATGGTGTTATGTCTTTTCAAAGCACGGACATGATGTTTGATCTGATCGTGCATCATGCATTGCTTGCCTTCCTTGGTGACACAAGATTATACACTCCAGAAACACCTCAGAGCGTAGCTGACTTCACAAATACATGTATTTTAATAGTCAGAGGTATCAATGAACTTTTAAATACTCGTGTTCCAAATGTATAAATGGTTATTCCAGGGTCGTGGCAGTGTAAATGATGTTCATGTTGCTTTTGCTCCATATTTTTAAAATCTTTTTTAGCGTTGTACTTGAGGCTTAAAGCCTAGCTGAAGTGGAAGGGGTGTCAAGGTTTCATATCCTTGGTGTTGGTATGAACAAGAACACATTTGATTATTCTGCCTGAAAGGGAGAAGAAAAGACTACAATAAACCTGAATTACATTTTCCTGCTCCCTTTTATTGTGCTGGCAGCTGTGTTTCAGTTGATGCAACTCCATACACTTGATACTAAAGCAATGAGGCAAATTTATGTATTATCATGGGAAGGGAGAAGAAGATGCTGTTTCAGGAGTCCAAAATCTCTTAGTTGCTAATTTTAAACTTTACATGTCAAACTATAAAAAGGCAATAAAAACATTTAATTTTCAATTTACCCTGTTCTGGATCAGTTTTAAGTTGAATATTTTTTTCTTATGTAGTCAGGCTTTTGTAACATTTTAACCAAAATATTTTCTGTGTTAAGATTAGAGACTCTGCCTGGCCAAGCTGAGTAATAAAGCTGCTTGTTTCCTACTGGAACAATAACATTTCAGATGGAAGGAGATAAAAGTGGAGCATTATAAATGCAAGTAAGTAAAAAGATGTAGGCAAGAGAAACCAATTAAAACAATTGTGTCTAGTTTGAGAGAGAGAAGATAAAACCTCTTCAAAAATCCAGTGATTAATAAGATGATCTCTATATCAATAGATAGCAGCAGATAAGCTACAACAACAAAGATGGTTTTTGCATAGCACGGAACAGGAGCATGCTGAGCAGCCAGCCCTGTTGTGACTCCTCGAAGCCATCTTCTGTCCTCTTCTTACCTGCAGTCCTTGTTTCCAGTTGTGTTGCATCTGTTTAAGACACCTGGCAGAATAGAAGCCTCTGATCTCAGACAAACAAATCGCTTCGTCAAAGTAAACAATCTTTTCCATTGTTTCCCCACTTTTGCCATTATTTTGTTGACTCTGTCAGTTTTCTGAGAACTTGACGTTCCCTGCTGGTGATTTCATTCAGTGGCAGGTTTTGTAAGAAGATGCAGCACTTCTGTCTAGTTCTGTTGCTCCTTGGCTGCTCCAAAGGGCAGGTCTGGCTTTGACCCTACATAATATTTAAAATACGCTGCAGAGACCCCTGAAATACAGTCCAGAATCTTGTATACAAGCAGGGAATACTTTCCAAGGTCAGAGGTTGGGACTTAATTGCATAATGCTAATTAGAGGATGTTATTGTTATTTTGCATGGTAATTTATAATTATTTTTGAAGTGCCACCAGCCAATGCCTACAGAGATTCTGAAGATATCCAAATGAATTAAGTGATGATATTTCTGCAGCTGTGTGATTAGGCTGGTACTTCAGCCACTCTGGAAGGTACGATGGAGAGCTTCCTGCTAATTAATGAAAAATGATTCTTTCATTGGAGTATGGCTCATATTCTTTGTTTTCTGATGGATTCTGCTTTCCTTGGTGTTTCCCAAAAAAACGATTCCCCTGTGACAGCAGCCTTCACCTGTAATCAGTGATTAATAACTTGTGCTGCACAAGGCTGCACCCATCAGAGTGCCACAAAAGTATCTCATCCAGCTGGGTGCAGCACGGTCCCAGCGGCCCCTCCCAGCTGCCCCCAGCCCCATCCCATCCTTCCCCTGCGGGGTGCTGGGCTGCGCAGACAGCTGTGCCTTAAAGAAGTGTCTTTGCTAGGAGTGAACGGCTGTGCTCAGAAAGGAGCGATAAACCTGCTCGTAGTCATTACATAAGTAGTAGGCATAGGTCGCTCCGAAAGTAATGCCTCCTGTTTCTTTCCATGGAAAGGACAACACCTACAAAGAGCACAGTAAAACTATTTGATAGAGAAAATTCTCAAATTCAAAACACTTTTTTTTCAACATAGTTGCTGTCATTACCTATGCACTTTTGACAGCAATGAACAAGAGCCTGCATACCCCACTTGCAAAAATCTGCACCAGCGGAGATGACCGCTGTCGCCACTGCTGAAACGCACCACTACCCCTGACCATGCTCACATCCGCTGGTTGGTCTCCATAAACGTTCAGCAGGTGTCAGTGGATGTCGGTGGGTACAAGGTTTTCGCATGGAGGAATTCACATCCACCCCTTTGCTTCATAAGCACTTCCATGTCAGTGTCAGAGTGCCCCTCTGCTGCCATTTGTCACACGGCAACAACGTGGAACAGAATGTTGGTGGGAAGGTTCAGCCTCCGCTGCCATCCCACCAACATCTGCCTGTGACATCGTGGGCCAACAGAACAAAACAGGAGGCATTGCTTTCAGGGCAGCCTTCATATAAGATTTACAAGTCACAGTGATTGTGGTGTAAGCAGGGTGAAATTCCGTCTAAATTCATTTTATACATAAATGTATATTTTTTATAAATGTTTTAATCCTAACTGCGTAATTATTTTCATCCTAATACAGAATAGAATGTCTCCTCCCCTAAGAGTTATGCTACCAGAAAAAAGCTGCGTGATCCAAGTTCTCAAAGGTGCAAGTGAAGGGGATGTTGGAAATCTCTGCTCCTGAATCCAGTTCTGGCCCATGCTCCACAGCCCGACTTCCTCAGCTCCTCCTGTGCCCCACTGGGCTGAGGGTGGTGGGGGTGCTGTTGGCTCTTAGTTCTCCTCTTTGTGACTTGGTGGAAGTGCTGGGGAGAGGAATTTATATTGTGATGGAGAGGAGAGGATGCTTAAAAGGCCTGGAACAAATTGTGAGGCAGACTATTTTGATCTCCCGCTGAAATCAGTTTAGTTGTGGTTGCTTATGAACTCCGAAACACGTCCAGACGACAGATCCAAACTCATTATGTGAGTGAGGACGCAGGTCCTTGAGATGTACTTAACAGAGAAATTCAATTGGAAAGCTGAAAGCAGCCCTTTTGAGAAACACTCCTATGTGCTTTATGCACAGTAACGAAGAAGAACAGAACAATATCTTATTGTGGCAGTAAATGTATTTTTTTTTAAATGGAGCATTGAAATTCTAATCACTCTTGTTCAATGTTCTCACTGTAGCAGCTGTTGCTTTTCAATATTAAAAAATATTATGTTTTGGGAAATAGCTGCTGTTGGTCAACTCTCTAGTATTGCGTGTGATTACAAAGCCTGATTTTAAAGACTCCTGTAAGTTTTTGAGCATCTGTGTGTATTCATATCCTTAACAAAGTTATAGAGAAAAACTTTTTTAGATTAGTAGCTGACTTACTGCTGTCTGAATTATGTTCTGTATGGCTTCGTTGTGAGATGATTCATGGAAATCCTTTTCTTGTGGCAGAGCCTCAGTGTCAGTTGGTATTGATGGTTATATCCAGCTTAATTCTAGGTTACAGGGAGGCCAGACTTCCTTAGATCTTGAGTCGTTGCTTGGAGTGAGCATTCATTTAAAGTTACAATAAATACTGCTGCTGTACAATTTTGCATTTCTGTATAGCCAGCGGCATTTGTTTCCCCTTTTGCACACCTGGAAACGATCGGCCAAGACCCGGGAGCAGGCAGAGAGCCAGGGCAGCACGGGGTCCAAAACCTGCAGGGGTTTGCCTGGCAGTGCTACAGGGGGGGCTGCCCCCAGGGAGCGGGTGGAGGGGTTTGTTTCCTGGTTAAAAGACACATATCTGCATTCTGAATGGCTGTGTGGTTAGCATTAATTTACGGGTGGTTAGGGGAGCTCGGTAGGAGCTCAGTGCTATTTTCATCAGAGCCTTCATTCCAGAAGAAACGGTGGCTTAAAGACATATTTTTAAGTTATGCTTATGATTCCTTTTTAGTTAGCAAAATTACGGTGACATAAGCCAAGCATGAGAACAGTTACCCATAGGATGTGTTTAATTAAGTTCTTGTAAATTATTTCACTTTAGTCCTAGTTCTGTCATCCTCACTTGTGCTGAACAGCCGCTTCTGCAGCCCTTCCACAGAAATCACAGACCCGCTCTGCGTCCTAAGTGACCTGGGACCAAGAATTAGAGAGCGTGAAACTCCTGTGCACTGAGGCTTTTCTGTCTCCTAACATCCCGCCTTTTGTTCCCAAACAGATCCCGAGAGCTCCCGGACCAAGATGAGAAGCACGGTGTCGGTGCGAGAGGGGCAGGGAGTGGTGCTGCTCTGCGGGACGCCGCCTCGCGCCGGAGGTGAGGGGCAGTGCTGCCAGCCTGGCCCGGAGCCCCTGGGTGAAAGTGGGCTGTCCCTTCATCGCTGCAGGACGGCGGCAGGGGGGTCCACCAGAGAGCAGGAGAGAAACCTCATTTCCTACAGAGAAAGCCAAAGAAAGCGAGTGCAGGGAAAGAAAGAGAGGGTTGTACCCAGGAGAATTTACTTTTATCTTGGAACACTTCTCTAGTCCTTAGTAATTTCTGTGCACTTAACATGTCCAATTTTTATGATATCTCTGGCAATTAACTTGAGTATCTTCTGGACTTAAATTCTGCCCAATTTCATAATTGCCAAGCCTCAATGAATCTATTTTCCTCTATGGCCAGACAGTTGCCGAGACAAGGTTCTCTGTAATTACCCTAGTGTGTGCATGTCTTCCTGAAAGTAAGGCATCCTGTCGTGTAATGTAATGTTGCAGATATAATTAAAACACTGCTGTCTTGAGGGGAAAGAGAAAAACGTATATATGGATTCTTTGTGGACCAGAAGTGCAAGTACATTTCATCATCTGTTGTCTTCAGTCTTTGGATAATTAGTGTTGAGCCTCAAACAATATTTGGAAATAACTGCTTCTTGAGGGAGGTTTTGTTTTCTTTTATTGATAGCAGTTGCATTGTTGAAGGTTGGTGACGTTAATCATTAGACTTAATTGCAAAGACAAGGTAATATAAGGTCAGCGTTGTGAATACAATAACATAGGTGTTGTGGCCTCTTAAATTTGACAGAGTCCAAGCAGACACAGCCATAAAGTGACATTTTACAACTGTCTGAGCTTGCAGAATTTTTCTCTCTCCAAACTGATATATACTCTTAAATCATCTTTATAGCCTTAGAACTGCTTTGTCTTTTAGCTGCTGAGAAAATGGGTGATTCTCCTAGCTATCTGTAAAAATTAGGATGATTACATTTTGCTTCTATATGCAGTTCAAAGTCTGAATTGCCCTGGCTGTTCCCATACTCGCATCCTATGCGTGTGTGCACACAGAGGTGGTCACCTATCTGGCTGCAGTTCTGCACTCTGAATGTTGGAGGTGTTACCAAAACGTGCTCCTGTTGCTTGGGGCTGTGGTTCACACATGGAAGAGGTGAGGGTTTTTTCACAGTCAGCAGATGGGATATGACTGTCACCCACACGAACTGTGTTATTCATGCAAAAAAGAGAGCACTGAGGGCCCCATGAATTATCAAATGGAATGGAGAATTGGTACAAGAATTATTTAGAATCCTCGGATGTGTGTGAGAATTGGAATATTAACCATTCAAGTTTTCAAGAGACGTGGAACAGGGTGGAAGAAATCCTTCCTCTTTCCTAAACTAAGCTTACTGCATGGTGATGTCAGGCACAGAGTGACTCTAGATCTGGCACGATACAAACTGGCTGGTCTTGGAGAACACGCTGAGCGATTCAGCTGTAGCTTGTTAGGAATGGCTCAAACAAAAAAAAAATGATGTGAAAGCCAAGTCTTTAAATATATGTCAAATCCTGCAAAGAGGAAACAAATGAGCTGTTCTCTCCATGTAGGAGGAAATATTTGTGGACGTTCATTGTAGCAGGAAAAAACAGTGACCTGAATTAGACGCTAGGGCCAGAGTGGTTCATTGATTGACCAAGGAGCTGGCATTAAATTGAAATAACTAACTGTTCGGTTTTTGCTGGTGGTGCTATGGGTTTTTTTGGTTGTTTGTTTTGTTTTGTTTATTTGCTTTTAGAATGAGTTAATTATCTGTCTGGGGTGATTTAGAAGCAGCTGACCTGAGCTCCTTGGCGTTCTGACGGCTGTTCAGCCCTTTCCAGGTCTATGGTCTGATTATTATTTGAGTGCTCGGTGCCACAAACAGAATCAAATAAATACACAAATTCTATACAACACTACTTCTGAAAGCCTTCTCAGATACCTTGTCTTCCCCACTAGCCTCCCAAATACTGTTCTTTGATATTTTGCAGCCTTTCACAATTTTAAGTTCTAGTTAGCTAGATGGGGCTTTGCACTTCTCACCTTCTCTGTAAAAATCTTTCAAGAAGAGACCCGATTAAGCTGTTATTATTCCTCTATATACAACATTCCAGTTGCAATACAAGCCAACGCTCTTCCCAGAAGAAATACCACTTTGCAGTACGGAAAAAAGACACTATTTCCCTTCTACAGTTTGACATTTTTTTGCTTTTCTCAGCTACAGATATTAATATGATTAATACCTGCTGTATGGGTGTCTTGATTATCATGTAGTTTTGTCTTCAGGTATCATGATTTATGTTAATATGACTTATATTTGATTAGTATGGCCAGTGTTAGTAATTTGGCAGTAATTTTGGATTTCAGAAAATGTTATTGGAGATGTTGTGTGATTTGGAGAATGCAGTGAGGCATAGTCTTAATGTCATCTGTGTTGATTTCAGGACTGCTTTATACGCAGAGAAAAACGATTCTTAATTGTAGAAGTGAAGACTTCCTTGTTGGTTATTTACATTTTTCAAGGAATTCAGGCTTGCCTGAAAAGCTAGACATTAGTTTTATGTTGGTGTGGATACAGTATGGAATGTGAACATAACCTGCAAGAACGTTATGGAGCCAGCAAGCTGTCGCTTACATAAATGAAGAAGCAAAAATGTCCTCCATCTAATATCATGCCCTGACAAATGCAGATTTAATTGATAAATGAGGCCCTATTTGAATGATAGTGATCCATCTAGCTTATAGCTTATTGTTTTAAAGCTATGACATACTGGTTTGAAACAATATTAGATCACTGAAAAATAGATCCCAATTTATTGCTCACTGCTTAGTATGACAAATCATTCACTGAATCATGTCATGTCTGTTGCAAATTGGAATTTAGACTTGCAAATTTTTGCTCATGTCTCTGTATTGCCATTTGGAGACCTGCAAGTTCCAGCAAGGCTGTGCTTGATGAATAACGTAGCGGGGAAAGTTATCTCAAACACCAGAAATATTTTGATGCTTTGACTATTTATTTCTTTTCCACAACTCCAGAATATCAACATGTGAGGAACTAAGTATCGAATTAATTTTACTGGCTCTGTAAACATTTCATACCTTTAAAACAAAACAGAGTCAAATTGATCGAATGCCAGAGTATGGTTTATTTCCTCCTGCCCATCTGTGTGTTTTTGGTAGGTGCAAAGTGGCCTGTTTTTGCACACCTACTTTTTGCTTTTCTTGCAGATTGTGGATGACATTTGTCTGGGCATGGACAATAAATCACGCTTGCAGTAGGCACATTATGAGATTTTTTGCTCAAAAATGCATTCTAAGGAGAATAGTAAGTTGAATATCGTAAAAGCAATGGCCTTAAAAAATTGTTCTATGACGTTCCTGAGCTGTTCTCAATCTGCCAAGGAGAAATGGTGTTTTTATTTTAAAAAGTGTATTTTGCAATATTCCTGCTGGTGTTGTCAGCAGCAGCAGCACAAATTTCAGCTGACAGTTTGAAATCAAATTGCACCTGAGAGACACTTATATTTGCCCATACAAGAGACAATAATGCATGTTCACAGCTGGAGTTTACAATGATTTCTCTCTGACAGAGCATTATTTTCACCACCAGTAACAACCCAGTGCTACACAGAGACACTTTCTCAATGTTCTGCACTTTATCTAATGCAGGCTTTCAATGCACCTTGATAAACCTGTGTTCCAGGCTGACGTGGAGCAGTCTGCAGTCAGTGTATCTTTAGTTGTGTGTCTGTGCAACAGCTGCAGCCACTGTGCGCTGCGTGTTTTTAAGCTAGTGTGAAGGTCTACAGCTGGCCTCAGAAACTTGCAGCAAAAATGTGTGATCCCAGTTCGGGAAAGGACAAACAAGATGGGCCAGGTACTACTACAAATTCTTTACAAAACTCTTCTTTAACCCCATGTTTCAGTCTGCAAGTTAATGGCACTGAACACAAGGATGCATTGATATTTACATTCCTTAGATATTTGGTCTCATATCCCCGTTGGAAGTCTGGAGAGATGTGTGTAGATCCTGAAAGACAGCTTCATGGCCAGATCACCAGTAGAACACAAAGCCTGGAAACATCTTTGCTCAGTACTACTAGCTCTTGTCAGTTTTACGCTGTATCTTGAATACCCATTGCAATATGTTTATGGGAATGTTGCAGCTTATTATCATTTTATGTTTAAGGAGAGAGTCTAGACTTCAGTCAATATGGATATGGATGTATGCGTATTCCAGAAGAAGGCTAAAAGTACTCTTCCTTGTCTGACACCTGCTCTCTTAGCCCTCTCCTGAACCTGAATAAACTGCAAGAGGCAGTGACATGTGAGGTTCTAACGAGGCCATGTGCCTCTCCATGGTGGGGCATTTGCTGGAAGAAGGGGAAGATGGAAAGTGAAAGGGAGAGAGGAATTAGAAAGAATTAAAACATCAGGAAAAAAAAAAATCAGGTTGAGCTTTCCTCTTTGCTAGTCCCTAGTTGCTCAGATCTGCCTTGGGGGGGAGGGAGAGAAAATTGGAGAAAATAAATGGTTTTGTGCTGCTTCTCTTCCAAGATTGTCGTTATCCCTCAGTTATTACTGTTACTCACTTTTTATTATCTTCTCTACAAAAATATTTTATTTTCTCCTTTAGAAATAGGATAATTGATTAGAAAGTGGCAGGAGGGAGATGGCTGCAATCCCAGCAGATACTCAGAGCTGATGACTGCATTGTTAGAAGAACACAAAAGTAATTGTTTTTCACAGGGTTTTACCAAGTACCTTCTCCTAAATGAGTGGGAGACTACTAGAAGAAGTTTGGCACTAATTACTACTACCACTACAAACGTTAGCATATTTCTTTGAAAATTTGCACTCAGGTATTTTCATTAGTATGTGTCACTAACATTTAACATTCAGAATAAATCAGAGGGGTTTTATTTGAACAATAAGTTAAACTATCATCTTTTTATCCTCAATTATTATAGGCAGGAAGCAATTTAAAATACTTTCAACTGTTGAAAAGGCACAACAGAGTTGTTAGAAAATGCTCTGAGCAATTAAATATAAAGTTCTAGGGAGGTGATTAAAAGAACAATTTGTCATTTGGAATGGATATGGCTAATGGGTGCATGTTTAAATATTGCTTCCTAAAGCAGTTTCTTACTTTTGTGCATACTTCCAGAGTGTGAACAATTTGATCAGAGCCGGTACATTGTGAATGACATTGCTGGTCTGAAACAATTAGTTCAGAAATGCGATAAAGAGAAACTAATCCATCATCCCTCGCAGCTACAGGGGAAAGGAAATTGGGTTTTTATTCAGCATTGGAGCCCACGTGCAGAAAAGCATTTTGTTGGACTTTTCCATTAGAATCTAGGTTTCCTTCAGAGCACCAAGGAGCATTTAACCTGCCTGTTAAGGAGCACTTCTGCATTACAGGGTCAAGGGCTGTCTGGAGCTTAGCACTGGCTAAGGGTCAGGTCCCATGAGTGGTGGAAGGGGGAGTGGGGAGGGGTGAAGTAGGCGTCAGGCACGGCCCTATTGCTGAGCTGCTACGCCAGCTGTTATCCTGTTTGGAAATGTGCTTAACGTGTGTTTTTCTTTGGTGTTAGTAAGGAGAGTGCTGCCAGTCTTGAACATCTGTGTTTCCCAAAGATGGGCTCAGAAATGTTCACGTTTCAGTTACAAATTTTGGGCTTTGCATTTGGTGCTGCTTTGAAAGTCTTTAGAGAAACTTTACAGACTGCCAAGTACAGAGGCAGCCTATGGACATCCCTGGGGTTTGCCAGTGGTGTGTGCTTGCTGCCTCAGCAGCCTACAGCTGGTGAGAAAAGTACAATTCCTGCTGCAAAGACGTCTAAAGAATCACTTTTTTTTTTATTATTATTTCACACTAGCTCATTTTGAAATCAAAAAACAAGCAGACTGTTACCATATTCTATTTAAATACGAAAATTAGATGGTAGCTGAAATTGCAAGGATCCCACTTTAAGCTAAAACATTTCAATATTCTTATTAAATGTGTAGATTGAAATTGCAGGATATTGCATAGGTCTCTGGCACTGCTCTCATTGTTGTGGGTTATTCCATACGCCAAAGTTGCATGCCTAATTACCTACACAGCATGCTGAAAATTGATCTTTTATATTTTATGTACAAAATAATTCACCTTTTATGCCAGAAAGATTAATGGTATACATTAGCTTCGAATCTGAATGTTTTCTATTAAACTCTGGAATAAAATGAGTTTCTGAGGATATGTTCTTCACTTTTTGTGGTTGGACTCAGTTTCCCACCATGCAGTTTACATTTAATATAAGCAAAAATTATTTTTGGGCAAACGAGATTGATTTCAAAAGTTTTGAGAGGAATTTCAGAAACTCTTATAAATGTTTTTTCCCCCCAAGTGCATCTACTGTGCTGAGCATGACAGCTTTTAACCAGAAATTCATTGACTTGGTTGCTTCTGGGGGCCACAATTAAGCTGGGTTGGAGAGGTTTGCTGTGAAGTTGCCATTGTTGTGACATAGAAAACATTTGCAAAAAGTCAAGTACCCACCTACAGTTATGTATGGACCGTAGTGGGAAGTGGGACTGTGGCTTATGTATTAAATTTTTTTGCATTATTAGTGGTTTAACTATTTTCATGCAAATGATTAAGGACAGGTCGTCTTTTCAGTTCCTGGGCGGTTTGTGTGCCCAGGAATATGCACTAGAACCCTGAAATGTTCTTTTTTTTTCCAGTAAAAATGTAAACAGTTTTTTTTCTTTTCAAAACTATCATTTTTGACAGTGGCACCCAGATGGATGATGATGTTCACACACATGGGGATCCCGTTTAGGAGGACGTGAACACCTTGCCCTATGCCTGCAGCCCATAAGATTTTTATTTGTAAAACAACTCTTTACGTTTGCCAAAAAAGTGAAGAAAAACGTGTGAAGGCCAAGACTGGCATTCTGTTGGCTTGCAGGGCGGGCATTCAATGCATTTTTACCCCACGCAGATTAATTTCCTACCTTTAATTAATTTGTTTCTCCTTTGCCGGGCGTTCCGTGCAGACAGACTCAGCGCTCTGCACATGGACTTAAACTGAAAGAGGGGAGATCTAAGTTAGATGTTAGGAAGAAATTCTTTACTGAGAGGGTGGTGAGGCACTGGAACAGGTTGCCCAGAGGAGTTGTGGATGCCCCATCCCTGGAGGCGTTCAAGGTCGGGTTGGATGGGTTCCTGGGCAGCCTGATCTAGTGGTTGGCAACCAGCCCATGGCAGGGGGTTGGAAGTAGATGATCCCTTGAGGTCCTTTCCAGCCCAAGCCATTCTGTGATGCTGCATGCGTGGAGCTGTGCTCCCCTGTGCTGGCAGGTGGGTGCTTCTGGCTGGGTGGCCGCGGAGAGAGCTCGCTGCTTCCCAGGGATGCTCACCTGTAGCACCAGAGGTGTTTCTGCCACGTGCTGTCGTGTGCTTCATAGTTGGAGCTGAAGTTGGGGCAAATTATGAGCTAATTGGTTTCTTCCTTAATTATGTGATCTGTCATTACCTTCTCAAAATGGGTGTTACTTTTCCATTACTTCTAATTTTAACTCTAGGGTAGATAATTCACAATTCCTGTTTTTTACACATTTCCATGTCTTTAATTGCAGTTGGTATCACTGCTAAATTTTCTCTGATTACTCCCTTGCAAACACTTTTTAAAAGCCATATGTCATTCTGTGGTTTAGGCAGAATTTTAATAGAGAAAATAGCAAGATACTTCAGCTTCCTGTTTATGTCTCTATTACAGAATACTGTAAAATCTAAATTGCAGAACTGCATGAAATAATACAGATTTCAGACTCAATGACTGACATGAAACATCCTCTATTAAAGACAACAACAACAGACCAACTGAATAAAAAATGAGAAAAAAATCAGAAGCTGGAACTGTTCATGAGTCAGCGCAATGCACTCCAAAATCCAAATACGTTCTTTTCAGGATTATTTATGGAAACATCCACTTCCCCAACCAAAATCCAATCAGTTTAGAAAATAAGAAGTTTCAGTCAGTTTCAGAACAATATTATATACATCATTTACTTCTGGCTGTCTCAGAAATCTCGTTTAGGTGTGAATGATGGAACTAGCTGGCGTGCATTAAGCAGGCATAGAAGAGTGGTCCAGAAGGAAAGGATTAAGAGATGATGGGGAATGATGGGCAGAGAAGGCCCTCAGAATGTAGACTTTACATGCATAAAACAAGCGTTATGAATTATCCTTCTTCTTTGTCATAGGTCTACCTGCACTTTTGTTTTCAAGCTTTTGCTTTGTTGTCTTCCTGAATTCACATACATAGTTGTGGTTTCCCAAAACCTGTATTGTTTCTTACATTCTGTTTATAAGAAACAGAATCATGCCACTTCCATTCAGTGCTTCCCCACTGATGTGCATTCTGCCTTAAAAAGGACATGTGCAATATAATTAAAAGCTTTTTTTTCAAAGGCACGTGCATGAACTTAAGACCCAATTTTGAACCCAGTTGAAAGCAACTAAATGTGTGGGACTTGCCTCCCTGTATGCAGCTTTAGCAACGTTACATTTTTGTTATACAGAAAGTGAACTGATGTTTTTTCAAGACTCACGTATATATTTTCATGCTAGAAAATAACTATGACAGACCACAATAGTCACACTGATTTAATTGTTGTATCTTACAAAATTTAATTTAAAAAATGTCAGGCAATTTTATGAGATTTTTTTAATTGAACCCTTAAGTGCACAAAGTACCTAGAACAGTACGAGCATGTTGTAGCTGGTAGGCTGTGCAGTAAATAATAATCAAATAATACTAAATAAATAGTAGAAGCTAACCAAGATGTAGTAAACAAATAAAAATTGAGTAATAGCAGTAATTTCTAATACCTTATCCATGTATGGTCTCCAAATAAGGAAAAAATGCATTGGAAAGCAAAGGCATAGATCTCTGAGGAAGCCCAGGAGAGACGTATTACTTTCATTTATAACAGAAAATCAACGAAAAATGTGTAATTGACAGAAAGGAAGTGAGTTTATGTCCCCTGAGGTGCAGCAAGCGAAGGGTGTAAACATAATAAATCACAGAACAAGTTGCTTAATATGAATTTTTGGGGGGAAAACCAGAATACTATTTTGTAAAGTACGGTAAGTACAGAATGAGATAGTGGTTGTGAGGTGAAGAAACACCATTCTCCAATTTTAAGTCAATGAAAATGTAGGTATAATGGGAAATTAGGTTTCCAGGAGTGCTTATTCATAGGCTGTTGAAGAATCTAATTAAACTGGAATATACTTTGCATGGCTTTCATAATCATAATGACTGATTTCAATGAATTTACTCTCAGCTTAACCCAGTATAATGGCAACGAAATCAAGCTGCTTATTTTCCTGCTGGGTATACAGATCTGTCCATCCCTGTTGAATAGGTGATTTTTTTAATAAAATAATGTTTTGAGTTTAGGAAAACAAGTAGCTCAGTAAATGCCAGAGCTGGTAAAGCATAGCTTGCCACATTTTTTTGTCTTTTGGATGTCTGAATTTGACGTAAAGCTGAAAAAGTAAATCTTTCTTTTTTTTCGTAGTGTTCCTAAATTGGTACCTGGTTTGTGCTACAGTGTCTCCTTGGTCTTATGATCACTCTTGTCTCATAGCTGCTATGATAAAACATAATTTTCTAGCCTTTACTATTTGGCAAGACTGTACAAGGAGGTTGTGGTCCCCTTCAGACTCTCTAGATGTACTTTCTGCCATCTTTTCTGTCCCATTACTCTCTATTTGAAGTGGTTGGTCAAGTACTGTAAGGGGCCGACCATGGGCAGAGCCATCCCTGATGCCCTCCGTGCTGCTCTCTGCTCGCTTGAGCTCCATCTGTCCAACAGCAGAGCAGTGACACCTGCACCTTGGTGGCTTTGTTGTAATATGGGTGAATACAGGGCTCTGTTGTTGTCTGTATGTGTATGGCTTTCTTATGCGGCTCTTGTGGCACATCTCACATGTCTTGCTCAAGTCGAGCTCTGTCACAGGGTTTCAATTCCCAGTCCACCAACTGCTGTGTCTTTTTTGTAACAAATCCATGCTGGCCTTCATTGTGATAAATTAACTTCTCATCTTGCATAGGAAGAAACTTCTAGACGAGTCCCTTGTTTCACTGGAGGAGACACATGGCAAGTGTAGAAGGAGAGTTAGCTATTTTCAACAATAAAAAATCCCAGTATAATGAAAGTTTAACTCTTGGGAATATTCCTGAGAATGTTAAGTGTTCACATGCACTGTTCCAGCAAAATTATGGTAATGGAAGGAGTTTAAATATTGATAGAAGAAAATTAAATGCAATTATGAGCTATTTCATTTGATGCCCTTTTTGCATTAACCAGTCCATAAATATTTTAATAATTTAATTTATTGAGTGTTTTTTATCTGCACTATCTTCCCTTTTGTTAAATTATCCTGTTGGCTTAGCACTTTCTGGGCTGTGTGTACGTACTCAGCTGTGGGGGTTGTGAACATACTTACTTTTCATTTGGGGACTGCATCCAAATGTATGCACTTTGCAATGAAACCTGTGCAGAAAGGGATGATCTCCATTTTGTAGGGGCAGTGGAAATGCTACAAGATATTTTAGCACCAAGGCAGGTCAGTCAAACTATAATCGTTTCTAATTAGCATTTGTAGAAGCTCTAATCTTTTCATAAACTTTCAGCTGAGTAGCACTTGGGTGAAAAATTATTTCTTGCCTGGAAAACCATTAAAAATTAATTTCCTTTCATTCTGTAGAATATGAATGCAGCGAGCCCACGGCCTCTCACAGGAAGGGGCTTTTGCACAGCTCTGAGTGGTGTTCAGAGGAAAAGAAATTACACTGCAATTTTTGCCAAATCCCCTGATTTATGTTTTCAAGTATGGTTTTCCTTCTAAAGTGGCAATAAAGAACTGCTGTTTCATGCAGAGATGTAATTTTTGTATGGAAAATGTAGTTTTGCTGTGTGCTGAGCTTGTCCAGGTGTTTGTGCATCTTTGGACATGCCTTTCAGCTGCACACACCTGTGCCGTTTCTCTCAGGTATATGGCTGGGTTGCAGATTGTGAATATTTCCATTTTAACAACGTGTGGTCTCGTTTTTGCTATCTCTTCTCATGCATATTTAGTCTTAAAAGCATAGATTTAAAAAAAAAAGTTATCCTTGTGTAAAAGATTTTGAATTCTTCTCAAGTTTCTCTGGAGGAGGTAGGGTTTTCTTGGTCTGTTTTAACTTCTTTGGTTTTGCTCATTTCTGATGCATTTAATTTTTTTTTTCTGTCATTGGCTCTCTGGTCCTGTTCATCACATAATATTATACCATAATAATGTTACAAAGTACAGTAAAGTAAATAAAAAGATCTATGAAGATAAAAATGTGAAAAACCCTACCAAACATCTTGACTTCCTTTTATAACCAACTAGAATTGTCGTTTGCTTGGATCTTCAACGAGTACCCATCGTTCGTGCAAGAGGACAGCCGGCGCTTCGTGTCTCAGGAGACCGGCCACCTCTACATCGCCAAAGTGGAGCCGTCGGATGTGGGGAATTACACCTGCGTCGTCACCAGCACTGTGACAAACAGCCAGGTCCTCGGGTCACCCACTCCCCTAGTGCTGCGCACCGATGGTATGGCTTCCTCCTCCCCGTCATTAGATAGCACTGCTTTTATTATCTAGTTGCCAGGAGACATTTTTGTCTCTTACAGCGTAACCTCTCATCCATTCTCAAAATGTTGGTTGATTATAAGAAGATAAACTGTTTTTCTGTTGTGTACTCCTCTTCCTCTTCTACAGTCTGACAGTGATTTCCTTGTACGGTCACTGTGCATGAATTTCAAAGTGCCAGAGAAACTTAATTTTGAATGTAATGTGATGCAGTGCTAAAGGGAGAAAGATGGCTTCAGAAATGAAAAATATCTTTTCTTATTTGTCCTATATAGGTGTGATGGGAGAATATGAACCCAAAATAGAAGTTCAGTTTCCTGAGACGCTTCCTGCAGCTAAAGGCTCGACTGTGAAGCTGGAATGCTTTGCACTAGGAAAGTAAGTTCTCGTCTTCACTCATACTGCAGAAGTGAAGCATGTCAGGGTTCATTTGCACAGCAGGTGTGGACATCTGGCGGTCTCTTTGGTGATCTTCTCTAAAGATCTTGTGTTGACCATCACAGTGTTACTGCCTTGGAATAAGAGGAGAAGGAGCCTTGGAGTCATTTTTGTAGCTGTTCAGAATTAAAATGTGCACGTTGGCAACATGGGAATTTACATTTCACTTCAAATTCTCTTGAACAAAAGATCTGTGCAGATTTGCAGATGTCCTTTGAGGTAGCTCCACTTGCTCACTGTAGAGGAACTCTTGTTGAAATCAGTGAGAATTTGGACTGAATTTTACTGTTAAATGTACTTGATGCTTTCATAATGTTGCTCTTCTTTTGTAGCTGAAATCTAAGATTAAAATGCATTCCTCTTCTCGGTGACATTCCACGCACAATTGATATCTTTTCTCTTTCATAAATGCTTTGAGAATGCATTTATGTTTCTGTAAATGTATTTACTAACCGCTCTGCGGTTTATTTGCAGCCAGCTTTGTCAGGTGCTCATAATTTTAAACTCCAGAATGGTAACTTAATCACATGCTTTTGCTTCTGTTCCTCAGCTAGGTGAGGGAAAGTTTTCATTAGCAGAGAATGAATGGCTCTTATAGGATGGGAATCTCAGAAGACTTGCCTTGATTCCCCTTCCCTCGAGGACAGTGGTGAATCTCTCCTGTCTTCAGGGGAGGCCAGTGGTGATTTACAGGAAATTTTACAGTCATTGGACATTCAAACAGATACTTGTGAAAAATTTGATGCCACAAATAATAACATAGGGAACAGAACAGCATATGCAAATCAGTTACCATGCTGTCTGACCGTCTGTCATGTATGAATACTACTTTTAATTCAAGATTGAGTCACTTCTGGGTTTTGTTGCATATTAGTTTAAGTACCTAATTTTTACAATCAAGTACTTGAAGCAAAGTTTGCTGAAATTCCATTATTTTCTATTTAGCCCTGTGCCTCAGATTAACTGGCGGAGAACTGATGGCCTGCCATTTCCAAGCAAAATAAAGCTACGGAAATCCAATGGCATGATTGAGATACCTAATTTCCAGCAGGAGGATGCAGGACTGTATGAATGCATTACTGAAAACTCAAGAGGAAAAAACATTGCAAGAGGACGTCTCACTTACTATGGTAGGAACCCCCTTTGCTCTCTCTCCCACCCTTCTTTACGCATGAAATATAAACCGCTATCAAGTACTTTTGGGTTTACAGCTTCTACAATACCATAGAGAATTTGTTCTTTAGGAGTCCCTGGCATCTTAACAGCTTGCAGAGAAAGAAGATAACTTCTACACCAGTTTTTTGCCTAATACTTCTGATAAATGTCCATGTCCAAAAGAATTGCTTAGAGTAGTGTAGAAAGTGATTGTGCTTATTTAGAAAAATGCTGGAAAGATATATATATTTTTAACACTTTTTATTGGTCCATAGGTGAAAACTTAAATTTCCAGTCAATTAGATTTATTCAGGGGATTATATAGGTCTCACATTTGCAAAAAATATAAATTTTATCTTCCTTTAGGAAAAGGTTATAAATGGATATTGTCAATCCTTTGCTTCCAAAAAGGCCAAGTTTACTTTTTTAAAAAGTAAATAAATAGGACAATATATTCCAGCAAAGGAAGTGAAATAATAGGAAATTTAATAGCTGGAAAACTGTCAGTCTCTTGTGCATTTAAGGCTATAGAGTGAAATGAGTATCAGCAAAGCATGTTGTGGTGGTTTAAAGCTAGAGCGATTTGCAACAAAGTGGTAATTGACAATTTTTGTTAAAGTCAGATGTTTGCAAATTTAATTTTCTTTAGGTAAGTGGCAATTTAAAAAGTGTTTCAGTCTTTGCTTTGGAATGTTTTCATCATGTAGGAATATTTGAGCAAAGATTTTTTCTGTCATGTGAAGAAGCACAGCGTGTACCTACTGTGCAACTTGGTACAAATGTTTCCATTTGCCTACTCTGTATGGGAAGCTACTGTTTACTACATCACAGAGTGCAGCAATGCAGATTTCAGTCAATGAAGATTTTAACTCAAGAAACAAGATATAATAAGGAAGGAAAAAAGGTATCCCTCCTCCCACTTCCAAATAAATAGTTATACTGAATTGTACATATACTAGTTGTAATTGCAATTTCTTGATAGCAGGTAACATAGGACAAGAGAGCTAAGGGGCTTTCTGTCAGTGCCATCTGTAGTTCTAAACTTGGCATTATGCTTTTGATTGTATAAAGCTGTTGAAAAGTTCCAGATAAGCTTTGGATAGTACATCAATTTGGTTCTCTACTCCTACAACAGTTTTAGAGCAGTTTGAAGACACGTGGATGTAAACTACAGGCAGGATAGAACTGGTTTGTTAATTAGTTCTTGTAATGTATTTATGACAGTGGGTAATTGTGAGATATTTGAGCTGCTTCAAAATTTTGGATTTGGTCATTAAAGGGCACCAAGCTCAAATAAAAAATGTTGCTAATCAATAAAAGCAAGTGAGTTGCAGTTTTGTGACAAGGAAATTGTGATTTGCAAATGCTCAGTGTGAGCATTTTCATTACAAATCCAGAAAGGGATCTGAACCCTTGAATAGAGTTAATATTCCTGTATAAATGTCTGCCTGTCCTAGATTCATCCCTAATATGGGTGTTTAGACTAAAGAGAATAATAAGACTTGTAATGGCATTAGTGGGACTCCAGCTGGTTTATTTTATTGTTTTGCTTAATGAAACCTATTCTGCAGAATTAAGCAGATCTTAATTTTCTGATTTTGTTACTTGCTTTCTTTTTCACAAATAGAATTGCCACCAAGTCTGTGGTCAGGACAGGATAATTTTAAAACTTTTTGATAATTAGGTGGATTTTTGTTCTGTTTGTAGATTACTAGTGTACTATAACTGATGATAATACCTTGTGATGACTTGCCACTGTGTCTGATACCAGAGCTCAGAAATCTGTCTGGTAAGAAATACAGCCGTATACCACCTAATCTTCCAATAAAAGATCAATATTTATACACTTGTAAGGAACTTGTTCTGAAAGCCAATGAGGATTTTGGGGAAAATTAATGCAGTATGCTGAAGACTTAGAATAAAAATCATCAATCTGCCAGAAAGTGCTAACTCTGGCAATGACTGAGATCTTTGGGCCAATGTCACTGGGTATTGGCTGCTGTTGAAAAAAATTTGTGGTGGAAGTCTGAGACGGATCTGCTAATCATATGTAGGAAAATATGAGCATTAGAAGTGGAAAAGTGGCAACATTTATTTTTCTCTCCACGGCAGAACAAAGCAGCTTTCTGGCTTCCCCAAAAGAGATTTAAGAAGAGGTGAGATTAACATTTTCCATGTTGTCTTAGTGAAACAAAGTGAAAAACCCATCCCTTCCTGGAAAAAAAATATATATAGAGAGAGAAGAATCTGCCATCTGACTAAAAAACCAGCATTTTCTTTGCAGATTTTAAAAATTATTTGTAAATGAGAATTTGAAATCATAAAACACTTGAACATAGGCTCAGCTTCAGTCATGCCTATCTCAAGAAGGATTTTATGTTTGTGTTTAGAAATTCTGTGCACCTCTATAACTCTTTATAAAAAATACGGTTCTGTTTTTTTCTAGTTTCATTGTGGGTTTTAAATATAACTCCAAAGACATATTTGAAGTTGACTATTCAAATAGATATTCTAAAACTGATATTCTGGGTTCGTTCATAACATTACTAACGGACTATTTATCTTCCTTTTTCCTCATGAAGGATTTTATCAAGAAGAGCCCAACATCAAATGCTCGGTTCATTGTCCTCTGTACAGTTCCAACATGTGTTTAATGACATTTTTCTCCTCAGTGGAATTCAAAACGTGCTAAATATAGGATGCGATTATCTGACTTTGAATTAATATAAAACCTGAATATATAAATAATTAGCTTTCACTTCAGGAGTACATTCATTTGTCATTACCCCTTTCCGTAAAGAGATAATAGAAGAACAAAGAATCCATGACTTTTCATAGCATGGCAAAATGAGAAGAAATTAAACAATTACAGTTTTGTATTCTAAAACGCAATTAAGCAACATGTAACATGGTAGAGATATGTAAAGCAATTAAAGTATAATCGAAGAAAAGTACTCTTAATTAGCACATGCCCATTTAATGGAACTCATGCTTGACAGTACTAAGGTAAAATGTGTAATAGGGAGAAAAAATTCTGCTGTACTGCTTTTGCCCTGCAATAGTGATCTGAATAGCAAAGGTGAGTTGTGCTGGCCAGGATGCTAAGGGTCAGAATCAGGCAGCAAGGTCACTTCCCCTTGCTGGTAACAGCAGCCGTTTGTGTTCACTTAGCAGAATTCCCCTTTTGTGAAAACACACCCCTAGTAATAAGTAGACTCTATATAAAATGAAAAATACATATGCCAAAAAATACTGAACTGTTGGTGATAATGTACCACCAAAATTACACTGAAAACACATTACTCCTGGATGGGGAAGAGCTTTGTTTAGAGCTTTTGTCTGACAGCTTGTTGGCTTGGACCAACTTGAAGTTTAATTGTCAATACAGCCTAATAATTTAATTGCTGTCCTACAAAATGTTCAAGTTTTTTTGCAGACTAAAACTTTCCCTAAAGTTGCAGTGAATGCTTGAGAGCATTTTTATTTTGAATGGAAGTAAAAAAAAAAAAAAAAAAGACATTTTCAGGGACCTCTGAATTAAAGTTATTACATGCTTCTTTGGGCCTGGTTGTTTTATCAGAAAAAAAGTTATCCGTGCTTAAAGTCACTTGAATCTGAGATAAAAGTAGGCTCGTCACTGCTGTAGGCATCAGTATGAGTGTCGTAGTCTGAGTTTCAGAGAGATGCTACCTTGAAAAATGAAGGTTACATTTTCTGTTTTTACAAAACTTTGTGAATTCCCAGTATGCTTCATAGCCACTTTCTCTTGAACTATGGAAAGTGCCTTTTGACTCTGATTTATTGCCTGACTGCTGAGCTATCCAAAGGTATTTTCAAAAGAGATTTCTAGACCAGCTTTCAGACTGTAAATTTCAAAGTAAGGATGTATATAAGCGAACTGCGTCCTATGTGCGAGCCCCAATTAGGGACCGTCCCGTAGTCTTCTGCCTCCAAGCAGACCTCAGTACTCACTGGGAGAGCACAGTGCCTAGGCAGAGTTGTGCTCCTGAAGCTTTGCGGTTCCTGCATGCTCTCATGCCCTTCCTGCAGTTTACAGAATTAAAAAAGAGCTTTTTATTGGAGCATCGTACTCTGAAGAAAATCAGATTTGAAAATTCCTGCTGGCATGCCTCGTGGATGCTGAGGATGCTGCAGAGTACCTCACAGATTGCTTATAAATCTCAACACAGCTTCTGAAAAGCATCAGCTTCTACAGCCATTGCTTCCAAGAGCTTCAGCCCAGTCACTCATTGCCGTTGGTCTTCCGTCTCACCAAACCCCAGAACAGTCATTGTAAAGAGACGTCTTAAAAATCTAAATAAATTGATCTTTCTTGCCTTGTGGCCTTAAGGGATTCCCCTGGGTGTAATGAAGTAGCAGTTGTTTTCTTCAGGATGACCTGCCCAGCCTGTTAGCTGAAAGAAGAAGGTGGTCATATTCACCCGAGAAAAAGATGCCTGAGTCTTCTCACTCTCACGGGGCTGAATTTTATCAGGTTACACTCCTGTATCGCTTCACGCCTGTGGGACCGAGAGTATTACAAGGAATATATCAAGCAATAACAACTGAAGCAAAATATAGACTGGTGCCTTTACAAGTAACTGACCATGACACTGATGGCTAATGTTTTTTTAGAAAATCAGTTTACCTGTAAGTATTTTGTCCTAAGGTAATCTTTTTGGAATCTTTCCTGAAGATAGCACTGCAAGTTCCTGAGAACTGCAGATATTAACACACAGAACAGATTCCTGTCATGGTCCCAAGCACTGTGCTACAAACTCCATGAAAAGCAACTTCCAACCTGACGGCTTGTAGGAGGTGGTTTCTTTTTCATCTCAATGAAAAAAAGTTGCCCGTTTGCCTATTCCCTGCTTAAAGAGAATGAAACCAGGTGTTCTAAGCAGGTAGCATTTGCCTAACAGTGCCAGGACCTCAAGAGGAATAGTTATTTGTTCAGAACCACTTTGGTACAGCTGGGCAGAGCTCAATAAGAAGGGCAGTGCTGGGCTTGGAAAGGGATGTTTGTCCTCTGAGAGGATACAGAGATCTGCTAATACGTGACCTTCTGACTGCCGTTTTCTCAGCTGCTGCCGTGTGGACGTGGTTACCTTTGCCAAGACTCAGAGTGTTCCGTGGAACGCTCCCAGCTGTCATTGCCCTGCTTACGCTGTCTGTTCCATTTTGAACTGGTCAGTCGAATTATTTTTCCCAAAGAATTTCTGATATTTTCTACAGTCGTTTTCAGAGACTTTGAGATGTGGAAAATTGAAAAGAATACTTTTCTTTCTGTTGGATTCCTTGGTCAGTAATTGGAAGAGACAAAGAGCCTCCCTGAAGGAAATCACTGAAGTCTGCATTGACACTCTTGCAAATGATCACACACCGTGAATTTCACACGCTGTGGCTGTTGGAGCTCTGTTTATTTCTTTTCTGAGTGGTGGTCTTGCTCCCACACTTTCAGAGAAGTTTATCAGACAGGCCCTGGAGAATTGGAAACAGTCCTGTGGAGACTGTCTGACATAGAGTCCTAAATTACAAACTTACAGTGAAGTCAATGCTTTTTCTCTAATGAAATTGAATCCAAGATGTTGAACTTGAAAACAGACTACAGTTAACCTACTTCCAAGTGGAGACATTCAGCAGATGTGAAATACTGCACATGTGTGGATCCCTCAATAATTCAAGTACTGTTGCTTGTTGCATTAATATTTAGGTATGCAAAGTGCAGAAAGCGTGCTGGCGTGGAGGCTTGAGCTTTCAGCCCCTTGACACATGTGGGACAGCCACTCCAAATGGCAGTGTGAGATAAAGCAAAGGCTCTTTTTATTTTAACTCCAGTGTACTAATGTTAGCTTTCAATATTTAACCAACACTAATATTAGTAAGATAAGATATGTGTAGTGTGTTTGTCTGACACAAAGATCGGGTTATCCTGTCTTCTGCAGCTAACTTTGGTAAAGACAGTGTAAAAAATATATGGACCCCAAGTCAGTGAAAGGCGTTAATGGTCACGTGGTGTAAGAGACATGCAAAACAAAAGTAACAGGGGGTTTCACTGTCAGCAAATACTGATTGAATGCCAAAGCATCCTAAGTTAGTATCTAAATGAATTCATTGCAGCACATCCTTCTGTGAGAAGTGAATCTTGAATATTTATATATAGATCATAAATAGTATTGATCTTTAGTATCATAAAAGTATGGTACAGTATGTGATGATGTTGAGATCTTGCTGCATTTCAGAACATAAGATGGAGAGAATTTATATGCTGGAAAGGAATCAATCTTTTTTAATGAAATGAATACTAGTCCTCATCCAAATGTTGGTCTGCTGGTCTTGTGCCATTGGCAGTGGAATAGCTTCAGCTCTCAGCTGTGCTGCAGACTTCCCTTGCTACCATAGGCAAGTCATTAATTTCCCTAGTCTGAATTAATTGGTGGTGCAATGTTATTGTAGTAGGAAGATCAACGGGAATAAATCTGACCTTACTTAGCTGCTTCCACACTCATCTATAAAATAGCGATATTTTCCTGTATTACCAGGGTCTTTCTTTTCTTTTTCCTATTTGTTTTGATATGAGAGTGTTAGTCTGTCTTTAAGGAAATAAAGGATTATATTTCAAAGATTCTTTGTGTTTTAGACACTGATGCTTTCTGTTTAGTGGCCAAAGGCTTGCTAAAAGAAAATTTTTGTCTAAACATTTATCTACAGGGTTGCATCTCATGTACATTATGTTCCTTTTGCTGTTGGTATGGGAACAAAAGCATAGACTTAATGTAGTATACCTAGATTATCCAGAAACTGAGACCCTTAGATTCTCTTCAGTATTAATTTGATGATTTGGCTACATCAATTATTTAATTCCAATATTGCTGCTAATTTCTTTATCTTACATTTACCTCGGTTTTAAAGTTGTGTTGATTGTACTTCTGAATTAGAGATTTTAATATTGGTTTGACTGGTTCAGCTCTAGTGATATATCATCTCAATTTTCTTTTGTTTTACTACTTGCAATAAAAATGTTTAGAAGGAACAATGAGTAATTTCTTTCATTAGTGACTTGAAGCAGAACCAGTGAGAATCTCTGGTGGTACAATAACTTGTTAGGGTCTTTGTTGTTGATATGTATTTCATCTGCAGCAAAACCTCACTGGATCCAGATGATAAAAGACACTGAAATTGCCATTGAGGACACCTTATACTGGGATTGCAGGGCAAGTGGAAAGCCCAAACCATCATATAGGTGGCTGAAGAATGGAGACCAACTGTCAATAGAGGTAACATTTGTTTCTGGAAAACACAGTGATAAGCAAAATTAGCAGTATCTCACATAACATTGAGAATTCAAAATGTCCATGTAAATAGTCCAGATAAATATTTTGCATAATTTTTCATATGCCTGTTCATCAAGAGCATCCAGATGGAAACGTCAAAAGCTGCAATATCTGAAACACAAAGACAAATTATATTGTACAAAAATAACCCAGCTAAAAGGGGATTAAAGAGCAATGGTAGAACCACAGACATAATTATATAAGGGAAGACTGGAGAAGGACGTTAATTACAGTTACAGATTAACAACCGTAAATGAGGGATAAAGAATTTAAATGACTGTGTTATATTTGCTATTGGAATTTCATTAAAGGTAATAAGAAAGCATTTGCAAACTTCTTGAGGAGAGAAGACAAAAATTGTAAAAAGTTGCAGATCACCAATACTTGATGCAAAGTTAGAAACATAAATAGCAATATAACATAGGTATTTGCTTTAATACCGTTGTTAACCTAATGGAAAGTCATGCATTTGGGGACAGAAAAAATGTACTTAGATGGTCTGTGAAGCCAGAAATGCAGAAAACCACCTGTTACCCTTATTGATTTTAGATCTCCCTGCTGCACTGAGAACACTGCTGAATGCAGCGTACTGGGAATATAAACTCGGGCCAGTAGCCCATAGCAGGAGGGCATTTTGCCCTTGACTAGTGCTGTCAAGACCACTCAAATTTTGTGCCCAACGTTGGCACCCGCAGTTGAAGAAAGGACAACTGCTCAAGTGAATTCAGTGGATGGCTATGAAAAATGATCTAAGCACTGTAAAACAATTCTTAGCATTCAGAGTGTTATAGTTATGTGCTCACTAAAAGGAATGGTATTGTTCTGTGGACAGGTTCAGTGATGGAGTACAAAATATCTCCGTGATTTAAGAGCACTGTTACTGAATTACACAAAGTCACTGAAGTAATGTGCTTTTTTTACCTCGATAAAGTACAAGAATACCTTGTCTCATTCAGATTTCCCAGTTCTCCACCATGGAGCATTGGTGTCAAGCCTTCAGGCACGATGTAAGGGAATACGCATGACTCTGGAAATGCTGAGGGGCTGTAGGGCTAACTCATTGAAGGCAGGCGCTGAGGAGACAGCAGCAGCAGAGTTCTTTGTGTATCATGATCAATGGTCTTCAGCTCCTGTTATAATCCTCCTTCATGGGTTTGCTCCACAAAAATCTCCTGCTGGGTTTATTCCACTTAGCTCTCCTTCCCCAGAAATGACTCTTTTGTAAGGAAGAATGGGAAGAGCAGCTCAGCGTGCTAGAAATAGGATCAAGACGTAGAGATTTAGGCTTGTTCCTTTTAGGGACTGTTTTGTGCTTTGTCTAACTGACTAAGTGCCTTGCAATTAGCTGAGAAGGGACCTGGCACGGAAGGAGCTGAGCTGAGCTGTGTTGGCTGCACGTAGGCAGCCACAGTCGCCCTTCAGTGGGGCCAGCTGTGGTGTGAGCCTGTACCAGCAAGGACGGAGTGAGTATGGTTGCATTAAGCCTGGCGAGCCACATCCAGGGCCTTTGTTAGGCACTTCTGCTCCAAAAAAGCAGAAAATGTTTTTGAGAAAATTGTTTGTCCTTCTGTTTGTTACTGTTTGTGTCTTTCTCCAGTGGAGAAGCTCTGTTGGTTTTGTCTTTGTCACTGGTTCCTTTTGTCAGCAGTTCCTCTCACTCCATCCTTCAAAGCAGTCAGTGCCCACCATAACTCATATGGCTGCCCAAGAAGTATGGAGGTGAGAAGCACCCAGTGCTTCAGTAGCCTTGTCAGCTCGAAGGCACTAAAATGTATCTCCCACTTAATGACTGTTGGAATTCTTTCTGCATAGTATTACAGCGAGCTCATTAACAAATGGCAAGTGTGAAATCTCTAAATAGTGTGAAATGCCAGTGCCATCTGTGTATTTTGGATACTGTAGTCTGCCTAGTATGATGCCCACATTTCTGGAGAAATGCAGGGGCTATTTGAGGCTAAAAAGCCTCTGTGAAACTGAGCAAGTTTGAAGAATTGATTTTGTACACTCTGTCACTGAATCTCAGTGCTGCCGTACTGTGATATGGTCATGTGAATTATTTTAGAACTGCTCTCACATACATGCTGTTACATCTACTCCGTTAATCATGTTGATGCTGTCCTATTTATATTTCTTACTTATTTTAAATTTTTCACAGGAAATGTATCATCAATAAAGGTATTTTTCTTAATATTCAGGGAAGGATCCAAATTGAAAATGGTGCACTTACAATATCAAATCTAAATCTGACAGATTCTGGCAGATACCAGTGCATAGCTGAAAATAAACATGGTGTCATCTACTCGAGTGCAGAGCTCAGGGTTGTAGGTAAGATTTTCCTTTCTACTAAAACACAGACCTCATTCTCCTCCACACCCCCTCCACCTGCCTGGTACTCCACCTCCAAATGATTTCAGCTCTTAACTCACCCAGATGCTGTCGCTGAAGTAAACATTTTTGTCAACCTAATATCTTTTTATCTGCAGTGCGGAGGAGTTTATTCATCTGTTTCCAGAGGATTTGCAGTCCAATCATTCATTGCTTTAAAACAGAACGCAGATGAATTATTAATTAGGCAAAGAGCAGATACGGGGGCTTGGACACAGGCCTGGAGATTAAAACCTCTCACAGGGGCTGGGAACAGCCCTGGCTCAGCACATCAGTCACTGGCACTGACCTTCTGCATTGTGGCTCCAGCGTGCCCAGGGGAGCAATGTCATTTAAAAGCAATAGGCTGCTCTTGTGCACAGCCCTGCTTGATGGAGAGGACAAGGCATTGTCATTCAGTCATTCAAATGATGCGTGCTGGAGTCTAGAATAAATAACAACCATTTATTTGAAGGAAACAGTGAACTTGTGCAGGCTGCCATATGCATTGATATGCTTGTGCAGTTTCTACCTCCAACATGGAAAGATTGATATCAAAACTAAGCCTATAAGAACAGTGTTTTAGGGCATGAGTTATTTCCTTTATATTGTATAAGGTTACACTCAATCAGCAGACTGCTCCCTCAGCCTCGTTCTCCTAAAGTAGTGAATCTCCCTCAAAGTTCAGTGTTGGCATCGGCAGAAGCTGTGTGCCTTTCTTAGCTGTTAGCTCACACAAGCTATGCCCACACAGAATGAGCTGCGCTGTAGTTTTCTGTCACTGAAACATACCTGATTACCTTGACACAAAAGTAGAAGCCACCCAGTTCCCTGAGTTTTAATGAGGCTGTTGGCGTTGACTGCCCTCACTGAACTTAGACAAGTCAGGTAAGCTCCAGTTCAGCAAAGCGTGAAGTTCCACGTGTGTTTAAAGCTGGGGTGGGTTCAGTGAGCTTCAGTTCAGATAGAGTCAGTGTGATCCTAGGTGCATGCTTCGCTAGGTGACGTGCTCTTCAAATTGAAACTTTCCCTTTTTTTAACCAGTATACAGAAGAGAAAGACATAATTGTTCCACAGAAGATCTGGTTGAGTTAACTAATTCATTCATGTTTTTAATCATGTTTGGAAGCTGAGAAGTGTCGTGTAAGTGCTAAATAGCAGTATCATTAATCTGATTCAAGATGCTTTATTTCACTCTTAGTATATCCCTTCTGTTTCAGCTTCTGCTCCAGATTTTTCCAAGAATCCAATGAAGAAAATGATTCAGGTTCAAATAGGCAGCACGGTTGATTTTGAATGCAAACCAAAAGCTTCCCCTACGGCCAAATGTTCCTGGAAGAAGGGAGGTGAGCAGCTACACGAAAATGAAAGGTATCAAGTCTATATTGGTTTATTTGTTTTAAGCTTCCAAAATATATATATATATATCTTTTTTTAGTCTCTTTTTATTCAGTAGTATCATCTGTAGATCCAAATAGTTGCAGAGCCTCTCTGCAATGTCTACCTGGGGGAGTTTGGTTGTTTAATTGTCACTGTGTCTGAGCACATGTATATAACTTCCTTTTAGGTCAAGTTTGATGTAAAGTTTGGCCTGAATTAGAGAAAACAAGGTACTGATGGGAAACCTGAAAAGTCAAAGTGTATAAAAAACTACTAAAAGCCTTAAACAAAACTCTCTGAACACAATGGCAAGGAGGCAGCTGAGGCATGTTACAGCCACGATGATAATGTGGCTGAGGGACAGAAGGAAAAAATAAAAGAAATACATTTCCACTTGGCAAAAATTAATAATTGGAAAGTCCAGAATTGCACTCTTACTATTCTAGTATTTTGATTTCTATTGTTCTGCTGCTGTGTTTGCTTTTATGGAAAAGTTATTAGAGATGACTCAAAGCTGTAGGTATATTAAAAAGCAATATGAGAATATGCAAGGTTTACTTTGTAATTGCAAGAAGGTCTTGATGGCACAGACAATTGAGCTGAATGGTGACAGATTAATATTGACAAATGTGTAACACACTTTGGAAAGAAACGATAAAACCGCTTGTGTACAAGTATTGTAAATTAACTGTGAACACTTAGGAGAGTGATGCAAGCATCACTGTGCCCAGGTGGGTGTTAATAGCTGCTCAGCATGTGTCATCAGTGATATGTATGGGACAGAACAGAAAAAACACCTTTACAATGTTATACCATCACCAAAACTAATCCTATTTCTGTAGAATGCCACGTAAAGTTTTTGTTTTGGAATTTCTGAATTCAGAAGATTCTGTCAGATCAAAAATTTTGGTGGCTCCATTGTAAGGCTAGAAGGGTCTCCTTGTACCCGAGAAGTTTGAACACTTGCTGTCTCCTTGGTCTGTGCAGCCATGGCTCTTTCTTCACAGGGACGCAGTAGTCTTCGTGTGTTTAAGTGTTGTCAGATACGGCAGTTTGGCAGGAAATTAGGTTTCCATCATTATAGAGCTTGACACAGTACCACAGACTTGCTAGCTGGCTGCATGCCTGCAGCAAAATCTCATTCAAAATAAATCCCTTGTTGGTTTTTCTTTGTGAAACCTCCCATTGTCTTGTAATGACATAGTAGCACATTCATAAAGAAGTCTGTAACACACGGGCACAGTGTTCTCAGACTGCTTGAAGCCTTTTGCTTTTTGATAGTTCTCAGTTGTTATTTTTCTGGTAACTTTTGTAAGCATGTGCATAAATACACAGTACAGAATTCTCTCCATTTAGGAAGACTCCTAGCCTTTGTCCTTATGTCATTCCTCTGAAAAGGCAGAAAGAAAGGTATCCTTCCCATTCCTGCCTGCCTCCTCTGCTGAGCTGCCTGCCAGCAGCCTGCAGATAACCTGGTGGTTGGGCTTGAGACACTCAAAGCTGCCAGACATGCATGGGCCACACAGGGCTCCGCATGTGCCCGAAGCCTTGCAGCCATGAGCTGTGCTTTGGGAGCTTTCCAAACAGACACCAGATCTGGTCTTCGTGGTTGCTATGAATTGCCTTTCAGAAGCAGCTCCCACTGATTTCAGATGTGGTGACGATACCAGGGAAAGAAAGCGACATTCCGCTTCTGAAAGTGGTTTGAGCACAGGTGATGCTGCCTGCTTACATTTATGCATTTGCTTGAAAACACAAATTACACCTTTTAGTTCTGCAAAGTGCAGATATTTCCAAACTACAGCCCAAAGTGTTTCCCTCTGTATTTTTGACAGCACACTATAAATGGCTTACAGAAGAAATGTAATAACAAGGCAGTGCTCCTGAATTAATCTAAATGGAGTCCACCTTCCTTCAGAGAAAAGGAGAAATGTGATTCTTTGCAGAAAGCACTGTAGTTCATTACTGTCTGCTATGAATAATTGCAATTCATGAATTTCTTGCAGTTCTACAATTCTTCCAATTCAGGAATGGGTTTCCAATTAGCAGTATATTTTTCACCCGTTAACTAAATTTCTAATGGAGAAGTCTGTATTGGGAGTGGGGCAGAGGGTGCCTTTTTTAATTGCAGAAGAAGGGAGGAATGAGTTCCCCAAAGGGATAAGGCAGGGCACAGAGGTGCAGCACGCTCCCTACCTAAGAGAGGCAGAACAAGCTGGAGTGTGTTTGAACCTCAGACCTACAGCAGAGTTCAAGCTGTCGTAGAATGCTCCTTGAGAAGGAGATGGAGTGAATTTCCATTTGCATGTGAAGAGCAAGCAGGGCAGTCGCAGTCTTCAAACACTGCAGCAAGCTGTTTCCTTTCCAGAAGTCTGTTCCTGCAGGGGAACAGCTCCTGCACTATATCCCATGTGGATAAATGCATGTTTAGTTTTCCCAGTGTAGTTGTCCTTGAGTAGCTAAAACCATATTCTTGCTTATTTGGTAGGTTTGCTGGTGGCGTAGCAGCCTTGTTAGTTCAACAGTGTTGAACAGTTTGTTGTACAACGGGCAGTGGAATGTTCTGTGTGAATTTATGCAGATGTTGGAGCCCGTCCTCTCTGGAGGGTGTGCCAGCACTGTCACCTCCAGGCAGACCCAGGTAGCAGCACTCTGGGGTAATACAGCCAAGCTCTCCGTTACTCGGAGCATTCCTAGCATTTTGTTGTAAGAGAATTTATGTTTCGCTGGGGTTACTGATCACATTACTTTTGTAAAGCCTGAAAGATTTTCATTTTGATGGCACTGTTGCTTGTGTTTTTAATTTATTTTTAAATGGTGCTGCATTTTCAGTATGTAGAAGATTTGGATAATGACTCAGTAAATTTTAATTAAATGAGCTGAATCTCATATGTCTCGTAGAGGGGAGAAGATATAAGTCAAAATGGATTCATGAGCTTCTGGCCTGAGAAATGGCTCAACGTTAAGGAATACAGTCTTGTTAGTTTTGCGAAATACGTGATTGATTTTTTTTAGAATATCTTGAACAAAGAGAACTAGGCAGTGAAGAACAGTGGAATGCAGAAGGAATTAAGGCACATGGATCACTGTAGAGCATACAGAAGTAAAGGCAAAAAATGGGAATTAAATTAATTGGGCACTGAAGCAAGAAATACTTCCCTTCAAAATGTGGTTTTGGACTTCTCAAATCAGTTTGGGTTTAATAAGCAAGAATTCAAGAATTAGCAAGAATTCTCTTCAGTGTTGCCAGATCAGGTGCTGATTGCAGGCATCTGTGAACAACGGCACAGGTCAGTTTTGACCCCAGATGCAGCTACTGTGTGTATCACCATGCTCGAAGCAGCTTGTGGTTGCTTAAGCTCTTCCTTCCCAATCCTCTCATGTTAAAAGGCCGTTCAGAAATTTCAGCAATCATTAAGCCATGACCTGGTTGTTCTTATCCCCAATGATTCAGGAGCAGCTTCTGCTGATAGCAGACCAGAGCCCCCAAGGTCCCCAGGGGGCAAACCTTCCACCATCTCCAGATGGATGAGCTTTTATTTTTTAATGTATCTTTCAAAAAAGGAGTATTAGACATTTTAATCAAGGTTAAATGCACTTTGTGTTAGCTCAACTCACATCTTCATCAAAAACAGCAGGCATACCAAAATATGCTAGATGTCCCTTTTAAAGATTTCTTTAAATATTTTTACATTACAGCTATAATATGAGGCTGGAGAAAGATTAAGATTTTGAGGTCATGCAGAGCAGTGTTACCTTTAAACAATGCACCTTTATTCCTGGATGTTTCTGAATTTACAAAAAGGTACTGCAAACTTCAGCTCCGCTAACAAACATTGCAATGCAGCTCTCTCAGACTTTCCATTTTAGCATCTGTAACTAGGATGAAGTAATGTCAGATTAAGGGGGAAAGAAAAGATGAGGAACTGTTTCTGATAACATTTTGCATAATTCTTAGAAGGATCAGATACTGGTTTGATCTTCTCTGCAGTTAATTCAGTACCTTCACCTCATTTTGCATCACGGTTTGGAGCGCTGTGATCTGGAAGGTAATGCATTCAGTTAGCAGTGCTTCCATAGGAGCTCGTTTTGGCTGGCTCTCTCATTAAGTAATCTGATTTAATTTAGTTGGACTTTCCTTGATACATATAAAGCTGTTTTGACCCACTTTTCCACTGATCCTTTGCACTGTAGAGTTCTGAACAGGAAAGTAATATTTTTGTTATATCAATTAGGGTCTAAAATATTTGGCTTTTCTGCTGAATAGTCGGACAAATAGCAAAAGGCAGTGATTTAGTTTGACTACATCTGTTATTTTAGTAATAAAGTATTGTCATGGGAAGATGAGCAAATTTGCATTCATTATCAGTTTCATTAGTGGCACCAAACTGCAAGTGGCAGCCCTGAATCAGAAGAATCTTGGATCCTGAGGCACAAGCTGGCCCTTAGTTGGGTGTGGGTGGTTGTACTGCATCATTTCATTCTAACACAGTTTTGATGAGTAAGGGTGAAATGTGTAAGCCTGGAGATGGTGCTGTCACAGTTCTCTGTGCAAGCAAGCGTGAGGACAGCAAATGCAGAAGAGCTGAAATGTTCTTAGACAACACACAGTGAAGTCAACAGATTTTGGATTGGCTTCCTGGAGCACCACTTGCCTTCTAATCCCAGCTGATATTTTTCTCAGTATCTGTAAATATTGAAAATGTGGTGTAGTCTGCAACAATAGTAAAATACTTCATCAGTGTTAGAAGTCGATGTGCTCATTCCACAGCTGGATTTCTGCATGGTTGGTTATGACCTGATGAGTAAAGTACACCTGACGTACTGGGCAGCTAATGGAGATTGTACCTCAGCTGTCTGCAAGGTCTGTGCTGCCAAATGCGTGTTCCTAGCTTAGCTGGGAAGACTCTCCTCGTTCTGCCTCTGGAGCCAGGAGCCCTGAAGTCCTCTCCCATTCTTCTGACATCAGTCCAAGAGCATAAAAGCATGGACATGAGTTAGGACATTGGTCTGTTCTGGATACTTCTTCATGCCATTCCTTTGACTTTTGGAGAAGATGCTGTTCTCAGAGATCGATTTCCTGCAATTTTACTCAAGAGAGAATCATTTTATTTTGGTCAATCATATTTTGATCTGAGGAGCACATAGGTCCTAAGTCGGTGCTAATACATACGTGCCAAAGCATTATTCAGCCAATTATCTTTGCTTTACAGGGCTAAAAGTTTCTGCTGCTTGCCATTGCATCAGAACTATGCAGGTCATGGACAATGAAATTCACTTGGAAAACTGCTGGCCTTCAGCAAAATGCACTGGAAGAACTCTGGTAGATGTAGGGAGCTCTGAAGGGTGTGTGATTTTCCTGTGTTAGAAACCTAGATCACGTCCTGGCAGCAGACTAGCCACAGTCTGTTTTATCACTGTGTGTGAGTGTTTAGTAATTTTAAGTATACTAAAAGCTTCAGTTTGTCTGATTTTTCAGCAGAAGAGGGGAGAGCTGTTTTCGGTGTTGTGTTTTCATAAGCTGCCTTGCATTTACTGCTTCGTAATTGAAAAAGTGAAGAGTTACTCTTCCTAATTTACCAGTAAAGATTTTATTTTTGCACTAACTTTTTTCAAGAATTGATCTGTTCTGTTTTTTTTTTTTTTTTTAATTCTGAAAAAAACTTTATTCTTAACTGCCTTGGTTTCAGTAAGCCTATTGTTTCATTATTTTAGAGAAGTTGGGCTTGGAGATAGCTCAGAGCACTCTAAATGTGTTTCTTTCATTTTAATTAAACAATAGGCATTTTCTATTCTATACCTCAGTCCTATTTTTAGTTTTTTTGATCTAAGACTTTGTCAACGCTGCCGGCTTTTTATTTGTTTTAGCATTTCTTTCTGCTGGAAACTGCTTCAAAGTAAACGATGCAACACAAGCCTTTGCAGAACGTGCAGACAGCTAGAAAGGCTGGAAGCTCCGTAGCTTGCTCGCAACCATAATTGATATATTTTAACACCTTTTATCGATGTAGTTACAATTAACTACAAAACATATTACTCATGTCATATTTAAAATGCCTATAAACCATATGGTGCAGTTTAATTATAAATACTCCATCTAATCTAAGGTGCAGCCCAGTATTACTTGGGAATTTTGCGAGAGGGGCTGCTAAGCCCTGGGGAGGTCAGCGTGAGCCCACTGCTGAGCCACAGCGAGGAAAGGCTGGGAGAGCCGGGGCGGTTCAGCCTGGAGAGGAGAGGGCTCCAGGGAATCCTTACTGCAGCCTTTCAGTATAGGAAGGAGATACACAAATTATCAGAGTACCTAGTGGTGGGACAGGGGCAATGGTTTTAAACTGAATGAGAGTGGGTTTGTAAAGGTGCCTTCCAACCCCAATGACTCAACCGTTCATTCACCGTAAGAATATGCCTCAGGTGATGCCACATCGGTAGCTCAGTAAACTTCTGCAGGTTCCAAAATGGTTGTCTCTGGATGTAAACTGGTTAAACTGTCTGTCTTCTGGTTGTAACTTTCCTCCCCCAAATAAGGTGCCTTTCTCTGCCGTTCTTACAAAACCATTTGTTGTTATTTACAATTTGCACTTGCATTTCATTATTGAAACATTCGTTGATACATTTGCCCAAAGGAAATCTATCTCAGGTGCCACAATATTGAGTGTTACAGCACCTTTCTAAGGAAAATATACAGTTCAAAAAAAAAAAAACTAAGAAAAACAACTAAAAGTTGTGCTCAGTTTTAGAGCGTTTTCCTTTGTGAAGAGCGGTGTGCTGCCAGCTCAGCTGTGGAGGGGATCCAGACTCCTGCGTTCAGGCGTTCAGATGCGGTCTCCATTAGGTAAACTTGCTATTAAGGAAAGCAGCACAACTGCAGAGGCATGGAGGAGTCCCACAGGTGTGGTCTGTGGTTGGTGAAGATGGTTTCTGAGGATCAGAGAAGCCAAGGGTGAAGGATAAGATCACTGAACCCGTCAGAGCTGTGTTAAACTGTCCTTATTCACCAGCATTGTTGTTCCCTGAAATACAGATTCAAATGCATTGCTTAAAAAAATGATACCATCATAATGTTGTATTATTTATCACATAGCTCAGTATAAATAATTAATGACAGTGCAGTGCACTGTAGCATATGCCCTTTAAGGGCCACCTCTACGTTTTGGTGATGAGATGCAGTGCAAGGTGTGCTCGCAGGGTCTGCCCTGCCCTGCCCTGCAGCCAGGAGCTCGCCTTGGCCTTGCTCAGCCCCACAGCCCGTGCCAGCTCACAGCACTGCTCACACGGAGCTGTTCCGTACAGTGAATGACAGGAGAGCAAGGAGGCTGTTTTCGAGTGAGCATCCTGCTTATCCCATGCCTGGCACAAGTTTTGAGAAGGAAGGCAGTGCTCCCAGTTCCCACCTAACACAGCAGACTTCTTAATCCACTTCTTGTAGAGAACTGAATCTCAGCTGGGACAAATTATTGATACTAATTTGCTTCACGTATAAAATTAAAAATTTGCCTCACGTATTAGAATAAAAAGAGCAGCAGGGATGTGTATTTAATTTTGTACTGAATAAAGAAGCGGGTTAGTAACGAGGTACATGCAAGTGAGGAGACAAAACCCTCTTGACTCCTCTGGAAGAGGGAAGATAGCAGTGTTATGTTTTAGGACATTGGCTGCTTTCTCAGATGATGCTTTGACAACACCGTAAGGCTCTGCAGCTGATGTGGTTAGAGGCTTGCCTCGAGTATTAATGTCATTTGCTGTTCTGTTGATTCTCTGTAGCTGGTTGCAGGTTGTGGGGGACAATTCCAGAATGCCTGCCAGCTGAGCTGCCCAGGGCAGGGACAGCAGAGCTCACCGTGAGTCGATTGCTGCCTCTGAAAGGACTGGTGTGATGTGAGATAGATGCTCTTATGACTCAGGTGTATCAGGAAACTGTTGTTTACTTGTTTTATTTTCCCAATTATTCTAAACATTTTTATATACAGCTGTACAGGTTTATATTACAGCTCCAGGTTATCTCAGGGAAGAGTTGCTTGAAGGTTCTGCATGTGAGGATATGACAGATGGGAGCACCAGAAAGCGTGAAGTAAACGAGCCATACCTATAGGTCCCTGCAGTGCTGCTGTCTGGGATGTCAGCTCTGCCATTGGGATGCTGGTGCTCTCATGTCTGTATCAGGAATGCGAGTCTCCTTTGGCTAACTATTTTTAGGAGTATTTCTGTTTCGTTCCATGCTATCTGTCCATGGGGGTGATTCTCACTGGTTGAGAAAAATGTGGATGGCTTATAAAAAATTCTGTTGTGTCATCATAATAATGATACGCAGTTGTTTCAAGGTTGGTAAGACTGTGTCAGTGCAGCTGGAGAAGATGGAGTTACTGTGGAGTCTCTCTCTCCTGCACATACACACATACATACCTTAACTGTTGGTTCTACTGGTGTCCAAAATAGTAAGGAGGAGAAGGACGGGTTCAACATTGCTGCATATCATCAGTGTATAGCATCAAAATTTTCAAACACCACGTTGGTAACTGATGCAATTTGATATACCTGATGTAACAAAATGAGTCTTCAAACATTCAACAACCCAAACTTTTAAAGTCTCTTCGTAATTTTTTAGAATCACGTTATTAAAGGACGGAGGACTACGAATAGCCAATGTGACCAAAGCTGATGCTGGAAGCTACACCTGTGTGGCAACAAACCAGTTTGGAACAGCCAGTGGGACGACAACCTTAGTAGTCACAGGTGGGTGAGCTGGAAAGGGAGAGCCATCTGTACAGTGATTTACATTGATGTACACTGATCTGCAAACTCTGCAACAAATCTGCAATTATATGAATTGGGAGTTTGCTGTTTGAACAAATACTGAATGTATTGAGAAGTGTGAGAAGATAGACATTTAACTTAGTATAAAAATAAAAGGATAGATCTTTGGTTATTTGAGAGGAAAGAGGCTCAGGGATTTTCTGTCTTTGGCAGAGATATTTCTTGGCCCTGGGAACTCAGATGAGGGAGTTCTGAACATTTCCTCCACTCTCTCACTTACCTGAATACTAAATGATGTGAGTTTGTTGCACTTCTAAGGAATTTTCTTTTAAACTTGTTAAAAAACAAAATATAAAATTCAACCCAAAATATTTGAGGTCATTATACATTCAGGTCCAAGAATCTGTTTAGCCCTAAGGAACTGTACACTTGTTTGTTTACGGGAAAAGATGTGGAAGAAGCTCCAGCTGCAGGAGTGTTCAGGGACTCCACAGGCAGTAAAATACAAAGTCTTTCAAAAGCTAATTGTAGACATAATTGCTGTTAAAAGGGTTCCTGCCCCTTCCTCTGAGATATCCATTACTGGCTGCTGCCTAAGATACTGGTTTAAAAGGACAAGTGCTTTGTGAGGTTTAGCTGAAGACTGTCTTTTTTCATGACTTTCTTTTTTAAAGACTGGAATAACTGAAAGATTTTCCAAATGCAGAATTATTTAATATCCTACTGCATTGCATATCCTATACATCTCATAGATCCAAACAGAATTATTTTGTTCAGTGAAGAAACAGCTACAGATTTTCAATCTGTTTCTAATACAAATAATAGAATTATGTACAGAGGATTTGCAGAATGAAATTTAATTTTTGTATTATTTACAGTACATGATTTTTTTTCTGTTAGGGTGATTCAGGAATTGCAAGCAGCTTTTCTTACATTCTGTGTGATATACAGACCCAAGTATCCAACGCATCCTGCCCTATATAGATTCCCTCTAGTTTCCAGGTTTTGTTATCTCCTCCTCCCACTCTCACCTCTTGATCTTCCCAGTGGCTGCTTCTACAGCATCCTGCTCCAAAACATGTGTGTTACTGTTGAGAACCGCACGTGCTTCTGAGTGGTAATTTCAGTGCTGAGGGTTGCAGTGCATTTAGCTTGGTAAGGTATATTGGTCTATAGTCAGCAGGTTAAAATCTACTTTTCCAGTTTCAGCAAACTCCCGCTGGTAAATGTGCAGTGATACAGTGCTCCAACAAGAGAGGTCAGTCGTAGCATTTATAGTCCAGCTGCATAATGTGAAGTGACTGTCGTTAATCAGATTCGAAGAACATGGCAGAACACTAGTGGCAGGCAAAGCTCACGGATACAGAAATCCAATAACTGATATTTCCTCTCTCAGAGCCAACAAGGATCACTTTGGCACCTTCAAACATGGATGTCACTGTTGGAGAAAGTGTCGTCTTGCCTTGCCAGGTTCAGCATGATCCCATACTGGACATCAGCTTCACGTGGTATTTCAATGGGACGCTCACCGACTTCAAAAGAGATGCCTCTCATTTTGAAAAGGTTGGAGGGGTAAGCTGTAAACACCTTCTCTTCCCTTACAGGCAGTATGCAGCACAGACAGACTTGCTTCCTCTTTTCAACACTGTAAAAATATTTTCTTCTCTTTTGGGCCCGTGGAATGTTGTTCTTTGTTGGAGAGAAATCATTAATTGAGCTAGCTTGCAGCACATAACCCAGTGTACAGACACCTCGTATTTTAGACCTGAAATATTGTGCCTACCTCTGTTTCTGCATCTGGCCCTACGTGGTTTTCCCTGGATCACATGAAACATAACAATGATTGAGGAACTTGTCTCAGATTTTGAAAGCTCCAGCCTAAAACCTAGCAAGAAAAGCCATCTCTCCTTATTTCTCTTGCACTTGTGTTTCTAGTCTATCCCTCACCATTCTAGGTCTCCCCTAGTGACAGAGGGAGGCCATACATCTCATTAAATATTTCTTATGCAGTGTGAAGAGATGCTGCTGGTGCTTACACTAATGCCTTTTAGAATTTAGCCTTCTAATCAAAACACAAAGTGAAGCATTAAGACAGATGAAAGATGTATCAAGAGAAGGAAGTCAATTACAGCAACAGGCCTTACTGCAGTGCAAGCTATGGCCAAGTAATAAAAAGAGAAAGGCTGAGCATCAGCGTGAAACTGGCCGTTCAAAGCCTTCACAAAGTTTCCTTTTGTGTAACCTTACCAGATCTTTGTGTGGGGACAGACGTGGGTTCCACACTTCTGCCTGTGAAAGTGTGAAATTTCAGTATCTAACTTCTCTTTTTGCCTGTAAAACCTCAAAAGATTTAGCACTTAATCAGACACAAACCACAGGATTATTGTACAGTTTGCAACTGATAAACACACGTGCATGTGGAGATGATGAGATTTCCTTGTAAGAGCCACAAGATGTTCATATATCTTGTACATTTGTCATAGAAATGTTTCTAGAATTACAGACTGACCATCTGTCATGCTGCAATGGGAATGATCCGATTTCATAGCCCGTTACCTTCCAGCACTGCTACGTGGCCTTTATTTACTTGGTAATATTTCCCCCCAGCCATACTCTTGTTGTGTATACAAATGGTAATATTAGAAAGAAAAGGTTAAAAACATTCAGAAATCTGAAGTTGATGGGTTTATTGGGTCAATTAAGGATTCATAAGCTGACTGGAAGAGGAAATCTTTTTTCTCACTAAAATTTCCAGCTTTTTCTTAAAACAAACACAGGCATAATTCCAAATAAAAGCCATGTTTAGGTTCCAGCATCCTTCCCCACATGAAAAAGAAAAGCATCAAAAACTGGTTTTTCATAGAAAATTTTCAAGTAGTCCTGAAGATGATTTTAGAGCCCTGAGTAACTCAGACCTCTGAATGTAGAACACCTCACTTGGGAGGCTGTCATCAGGGATAGAATTAGGGGTTCTTATGGAATACAGAGGTTTAGGGGTCTTTTTTTTTTTTTTTTTTCCTAAGTCTTACTTGAGTAAAGAGGGGATTGAGGCTCCTGAGTAGAAAAACCTGTGGGTTACTAAGAGATAGGAGAACTATTTTGTGGGCTTTGTCTGGATCCCACTAAGGCTGATGGAATAATTCCAGCTGGAGTTACATGAGCATCCTGGTAGGTAGATAAGCCTTCCAGTAGTCACAGTGCACATTCATTAAATGACAATATCTGTGCGTAACTTCAACGTTGTTGACAAACATGTCAAAAGGAAAATAGTTTTTCAGTGGATAGATTTCTAAGTAATGATGTCTTGCAAGTCCCTGCCACGCGTGCCTGAGGTCCCCAGCTTGTAGCTGTTAGTGGAACGTTATGGGACCACCACCTGGTCTTCCAGATGGTTAGAAAAATACAGGATGCAACACTGCTGTACTGTTGGTTTTTTGTTAGACAATGATTTATACAAAGGCTATGGCAAACCAAGCAGATTCCAAAGTTCTGAACAGATTGGCTCTAAGCTGCCTGTGGTATCACCTGCTTAAACAGCCCAGCAATGGCTGAAATTGTTATGCAGTCAGGAAAAGGGAAAGCAATTCCAGCCAGTGTTTGTACTGTGCACGCACTTCTCCTAGTTTGCATTCTGTGTAGCATGGGGAAAGGAAGGTGACCTCACTGTCACCTGGACTTGTCCACGCTGACAAAGATGTAATCTGGCTAGGCAAGAATGTGGATGCTGCTCAGGGTCTGCAGAGCCACGGGAGCTGAGCGTCCTCTGTGTCGTAGCTTTTTGCTGCTGCACATTTTCCCCAAGACTTTGGGATCCTCCTCCAAACTACCCACAAATAATTTAAATGCAGTGATAATATTTCAGTGGGTTTTATTTCAGTGAAGTTATTTGATTTGATAGTCCCCTTTGCCCAGATACTTTAAATCTAGTTTGCTACAATTAGTTCATGTGGAACATTATTTGCTTGTATCTGTTGCTGATTGTTTCCTGAATACCCACTTGCCATCAAGTAGATGGATTTTAGATTGCCTTCAACTTAACTGTTAGGGTATTGGAGGCAGTCAGTGCTGGATTGTCCTCCAAATGTTTGCATCTTTGTTTTCCTAGAAGACCTGGTGTTATATTTATATTGTCACACGTGGAAGGGAAGCAGGCAGAGTTGTTTTCAGCCTGTGTGTGAGACAGAATAATGCTCGTCCTACAGTTTAACTCTAGATGTTGACATCAGTAAACAAGGCTCAAGCTCAAAAAGAAATACTGGTGACAAAATGGCACTGCTTATTGTGTTAGAGATTTATCTGAAATAATGGCAGTCTCCGTGAAAACAAATTATCTTTGAAATGTAAGGATCCAAGCAGAAATAATTAGTATCAGCGTAAAAAATAATCAATTAATTCAGACAAAGGGTTGGAAAGGTTGTTAACTTTTTTTTTTTCTGAAGACTACAGTGATCTCTCGAATCATGTCTTCCCCCTTCCCCCAAAGCTGTGTGCGCTCAAGAATCAGTCATGGGGTCAGGGGAGCTGGAAATAACCTGCAAAGTATGGCTCTGTGCTCAAAGGAAACTGCTTCTCCAGAAAATTTAAAAAAAAAAAAAAAAATCTAGCAGAGATTTTTCTGCTGGAAGTTTTGATGTGAACTGGACTCAAGCAGTCACTCAGCTGACACAGAGAGGAGATTTTGAAGCAATGCTGACTACCAAAGGTTTAGGATAAAGTTCTCTCTCGGTCTTGGTAATATAGAAAGCAACATAGAACCCCTAGCATGATACGAAGTTACAGTTATCACCCAGGTTTTTTGCGTGCTTTCCTTGATTCAGGAGCTCAACCACATGCTGTACTATGAGAGAGAGAAAAGGAAAAGAACTGACCGCTGATTAAAGGCTCAATGAGGAACAAAGAATAGAACCAGGCCCTGTAAAATCAGGGAAATCAGCCAAAGAGCGACAGAGGCACAACCCTTAAATCAAAGTGTGCAAAGTGTCACAATGCAAAGTAACTTGGCAGAAGAAAATCGTAGACAAGCTGCCAAGAATAGGAGGCTTCAGGTGAGGACTCAGCAGCAAGCTGGCCCAAGGCCATTCACCCTGCAGCTGCCCTTCTGCATTCCATCTGTAAGCCCACAGAACAGACCAAGTTCAGCTTTGTTGCTTACACATTTTAACTCTTTTAAAGCCTGTGACAACTAGACTTCTGTCTGGAAGTCAAATTGGGTGATGGCTGTAGGAGTCACATCTTTCTTTTTCTTGGGGCTTTGAGGCAAACGGTCGCAGTGCTGACTTTCGTCATGGTTCTTAACAGCCACCTGCAAGCACCTCCCAGTGCTAAGCAGCTGTAGCTCACTTCTCGTGCAAGAGGGGACAGTGCCTCATGTCTGCAGGAGGATGCTACAGACATGGGCCATGGAGCAGCTGAGAGGTCCTGGCTTGCTGTCCTGCAGTCTGTAATTTGCCCCTGTAATTTTGGGGTGACTTTATCTTCAACTCTTTGGGGTGATATTTTCTCCCCTTGCAAAACATGATGTGAGTATTAAATTGCATGGTATTCCATATTAAGATCTTGGCATTTTTGACAGAGTGCATCAGGAGATTTAATGATCAGAAACATCCAGCTGAAGCATACTGGAAAATACGTGTGTATGGTGAAGACAGAAGTGGATAGCGTGGCATCTGCAGCAGACCTTATCGTGCGAGGTAAGCTTCAGCCCCAGCCACAGTGACTTGTATTTCCTTACTGTGCTGTGTGTTGCAGATTGCAGGAGCAGCTGATCATGTAGATTTCAAAACCTATTTGCCTATGACTTAAATAATGTTATTCTGCAAGGCAGTTAGGGAGAATTTTAGCTCAGTTTGGACAAAGCTTGCTTCTTCCCAGAAAAATTAAGACTTGAAGAATATAAGAAGTCATGACATCACATCTTTCCTTACTGACAGTCCTTCAAGTCACTGATGAGTGGGAATTCAGTGCTGGCAGCTGTGACGTAGTTGTGAGTTCCTCTGCTAAATGGTGACTCCATGGCCCAGCATCCTTCCTGTGAAATGGGCATCTGCTGCCAAAGCACAGGAAGGGCTTTGTCCTGCTGACGTGCTGGAGCTCCAGTTACATAACACAGGGTTAGTTCTTTTTCTCCAGAGCAGCAGTGCTTGCAGCTAAGCCAGATCTGTAGCTTTCATTGTTGATGATGCAGCTACATTGCTACATTTATTGCAAAAGAGAGGCAGTAATCCAAGAGTGAACATTATGCAGTCAACATTCATTCAATGTATTTTAAAATGTGCCAGGTATTTTATAATTGCCTTTGTACTGTTCCTTATTTCAACCCTGATTGCTGGTGCAGATGAGACAAAACCAGCATTTTTGCTTGGCTGCCCAGAAGCAGGATTTTTCCAGAAGGCAGCAGGACACTGGCCTGACTGACCTGCTGCTCCCAGTGCTGCTGGGATGTTCTGCTGAAAAGTTGCTACAATGCCTCTTAAACTAAAATGGCCATAGGTAAAGGTAACAAATTGGCAGACTACAGAGATATATTAGTAAATTAAAAGAGGACATCAGGGACCAAAGATAGATAATGTGCAAAGGTAGAGGAGTCGTGCTGAAGAAGGGTTTTAAAACTAAAACAAAAACCTGTCATCTGTGTAGTCATTTAGGTTTATTATTTCAGAACTACTTCATCAGATGCAAGCTTAGGGAACGTCAAAACAAACCACAAATATTCTTATTCCAAGTTAAATTGTTTTCTTCTTCCCACAGTACTTTATAAAATGGGAATCCATACTGCAATGTTAGTTATTTCCAGGGTACTGCCTTGACAAAAAACCACCTGTTTTTCCATCTTATCCTAGGCTCACCTGGGCCCCCTGAACGTGTGAGAGTGGATGAAATAACTGACACCACAGCTCAGATCTCTTGGCAGGAAGGCACAGATAACCACAGCCCAGTAACCACTTACACCGTACAAGCACGAACACCCTTTTCAGTTGGCTGGCAGCGAGTTACAACAGGTGAAACACGTTTCTTGTTACAAGTTCTGTCAAAATAGGTTTGGCCAAGGTGCACCAGGTTCTTAGTTTTCTTTTTTCCTTTCTAATAGTTCCAGATGTGATTGATGGAAATACATTTACAACCACAGTGGTGGATCTAAATCCTTGGGTCGAATATGAATTTCGTGTAGTTGCCAGTAACAAAATAGGAGGTGGAGAACCTAGTTTACCCTCAGAAAAAGTAAGAACTGAAGAGGCAGGTTAGTGGGTTCTTCTCTTTGATTTTAATTCAAGAATCTTGAGTATTTTTAAAAAAAAAAAAAAAGATTGTTGTCTCTTTACAATTCAGCTTGGAATTTGTATGAAATATAAAAGTCTATAACTAGTTTGTTAATGATTATTTGCATTTAGCTGTGGGACACTTTATGTCCACTGTTATATATGTAAATGCATTTCAGCTGTATGTAGTATGGCAAAACCTGTTCAGTTCAGTCAGTGCTGCAGAATCTGAAGATGTTAATGGATGGGAAGAGTTGAATTTTGACTTTTTTTCCCCCCCCTTCCCTGTGTTTGGTCCAGTACATCTGTATAAGTTAACCCTGTTGAAAATATGAACCATGCCACTGATTTTTAGATGTCTGCAAACATCTAAAGCTGATAGATCATCCAGGGTTTCATATGTGAGGTTCTGCAAATGCACAGAAGACGACTTGTCTACCCCATGGAGGTAAAATGTCAGCAGGAAGGGGCTGGGGCTTTCCAGGCCTGCCCACACTGGTTCAAAAGCATTTGCCTTGAGTTGCAAAAGAAACAGGAAAACGAGCGGGTTAGCTTCAGAGGATGAGGTTAGCATTATCTGATGTCTCATGTATTTACACTGCATAGACATCTATACGTTTCTTTTTCACAGTTCCTGAAATTCCCCCAGCTGAAGTCAGTGGGGGAGGCGGCAGCAGGTCTGAACTGGTCATAACATGGGATGTAAGTTTTCTGGCAAGCAATTTTCTTCTGAGAATGGTTGTTTTCATCCAGACACTTCTTAAAAGAAGATGAGTTTTCGTGGCTGCAGCAGCTTCTCATCTAGGATGTATATGTGCTTGGTAACATGCTGTAATGTGAGCTGTGCACGTCTGCCTTCTCTCTTTCGCTTGCTCCTATTAGACTGCAATCAGTAAGAAATTCAGTCAGTGTGTCAAGATGATTGCTTCTGCTCTCCAACAGTTGTTAAGCTAAAAATGGGAGGAGGGATGGGAAGTGGAAGGGCTGTTGCTCAGAGGTTGAGCCAGAGTTACGCTGGTCACTGCCACAGCTTGTACACTCATACCATTAACTCTGGTGCATGTGCTGAAGGATCAGCTGCTACTTCAAATTATGTATCCTGTTTTAATGAGTTAAAAAATGTTAACATGCTATTACTTAGTAATATTGACTACTCCATGTTGTTACTTAATCAAAATCACAGGAGGGAAGGTACAGCCACTGTACAGAGGTAGCATTGGATTCTATGATAATTGACAAAGCTATTATTATTTTTTAAGAATTGTGACCAGAACTTGAAAAAGTATGCTTAAGTGTCTTAAAAGGTGTACTTACTGCAAAACAAGGAATGCATCCCAAAGTTGCTCTTTTCTTGAAGTGCAAACCTTAAGATAGTTTCAAAAGAAAGCCTTTTGCTCTACTGTACCAGAGTTTGTTTGTTTATGCAGTGATCCCAAATGCAAACCAGAACCTGTTTACAATCATGTATGTTACAATCACACTGGTTTCCTCCTTCAAAGCTTTTCCAGTGCTGGATGTAACATCACAGGATTCTGTCACTGCTTTTCTCACAGCCCATCCCTGAGGAATTACAAAATGGAGAAGGATTTGGGTATGTCGTCGCTTTCCGCCCCTTTGGCACCACGACATGGATACAGACTGTAGTCACCTCTCCTGACACACCCCGATACGTCTTCAGGAATGAAAGCATCTTGCCATTTTCACCATATGAAGTCAAAGTTGGTGTCTATAACAACAAAGGAGAAGGGCCATTTAGTTCTGTAACTACAGTTTTTTCAGCTGAGGAAGGTATGCGATTCTCTGCAGATATTTAACATGAGATGTTTCAGAGACTGTAGTGCCAGTTGATACATGTAACTGTTATCAGCATAACTAAGATAACTGCAATAGGAGCATATTTATGTGCACTGTTATCCGTGCTGCTCATCTCTCCTGCGCTGGTTTCTCCTTACAGAGCCCGCCGTCGCCCCCTCCGGCGTGTCTGCGACCAGCCTCTCATCCTCGGTCATCGAAGTCTCCTGGACGGCCATTCCCTGGAAGATGAGTAGTGGAAGGCTACTGGGTTACGAGGTAAACTCATTTCCAATACTCTTCCTGTTGTGAAGGGCCATGACCCAGGAGGTTTTTCCCCTGCCCAGCTCGTGTCAGACAACCTGGTTTCTGGCCTTTCCTCTGGGCAGTAGATCTGGGCCAGCACCGTGTTCTGTTGGGGGAATGTTCTGCAAGACACATGATCTCTGCCAAGCCTGATCCTTCTCCCCAGTAATTTTCCAGCTCTGCCTCTGTTCAGAAATCAAGATTCTGTTAAAAAATAGGTATGGAGGTTTTTTTGGGGGGGGTTGTTTGTTTGTTTAATAAAAGCAATTGAAAATCAAAGCAAGCAGTTATTTATGTAGAGTATTCAAACCTAGTAATACCTAATTTACCTAAGCTACCACCTCTCTTGCTTTCTCTCTGTCCCATCTTCACCCAGAAAAAGGGTATTTTCTTCCACTTGTCTTTGAAAACGAACAGAGAATGAAATCATGTTCTGCCTCCTGTGACGAGTCATGTGTTCAACAGTATTTTCAAACTGACTTTTTTTTTCAGAATTGGAACTATTTTGCAAGATACAATTTTCTGAGGTTAACTTGTTTACTTTCTAGATGAAGTAATGATTTTTCTCTGGTTGTCATTTTTTAATTCAAGCAACATCTAATAATATTTCAGTTTCCTTTTTCTGCAGTCAAAAGAGCAGCAACCGTGCAAGACAGTTGGATTAGAAGCATTTTGTTTATGCAGTGTACATATCTTTGAAACTGTAATATGTATCTACCTTTTCAGCTGAGAAAAAAATGCAGCTGAAGGAATCAAATGCAATGCTGTGAGTAAACATTCAGTTCCATGCAACATTTTAAATGTGTGTTTTTTTTTTATATCTACTAGGTTAGGTATTGGAATAATGGTGGAAAAGAAGAATCTTCAAACAGAGTAAAAGCTGCAGGGAATGAGACATCAATAAGAATAACAGGTTTGAAGAGCAACTTAGCATACTACACAGCTGTCCGTGCTTATAACAGCGCTGGAGCAGGTCCCTTTAGTGCCACGGTGAATGCTACCACCAAAAAGACACGTAAGTAGCTCAACTTTCACGTGGGGAGAGACATAATGGTGTGTTAGCATTTGCAGGCAAATGAGAAATAGATGTGTTACTGGGAGTCACGATGCCCCTAAATGACCTAAATCTCCACACAGAGCAGCAGAGTTAGGCAGCTAAGTCAGGCACAGATCTTTATTTTGTACCCTCTGCTGCATAAGCACAATGAGTGAGTAAAACTCAACTATGCCAGTGGAGCTGAAATAAGATACATCATTTCTGCATAAAACCTATATTATTCTTCTAGTGACTTAAAGAATCTTACAAGAAAATACTCTGTTAGATAGAAAGAAAAATAGTGATTCGTTGAATTTTTCAGGTACATATTTTTAAGTTCTCTAGGGCATGGCATTTGAATGATCCTCATACAATTCATGCAAAACGATCATTCACATCCATTGTTCCCCCTTGAAGGAGTTACACTAGAGGCCACCTTCCTGTTCAAAAGGAGAAATTAAGCTGAAGAAGAGATTGTCAAAGACTGTAATAATTTTTCTACAAATGAAATATATTTAGTATGCTCTTGCATTGTAATACAGCTCAAACTCAGGGTAATCAGTCTTGAAGTATTTCTTACAGATTCACAAGAATGTACAATTAAATCTGTTTGAAAGGTCATATTCCCTGGAATAGTCATTAACATTCTTCTACTGAAAGTCATATCATCAATATTATGAAACAATAATTTCACATGCAGAAACAAGCAGCACTCTCTAGCACTGAGGACTAAACCAGCTCAGATTTACTTAATATTTACTGGAGTTTAAATGCATTTACATGCACAGCCACCAGAAAGCAACTCAAAGGCTGCAACCTGTATCTGACACGTGAGGAATATTTTTTTAAAATTAGTTGTAAATATTTTGTTGCATAAAATTGAAAATAATTGTGGAGGCCTTGTCTGAGTTTATAAGGTAAGACATTATGATTATTTAATATTTAGGAGGTCTTACAGCAAAAAGTTCTGTCCATCAGCTGTAATTTAGAGAAATATTAGTGTGTGTGACTAACTTTAAGCATCTGAGGAGTCTTAGAGAAATCCATGTAGCTATTTGCATCCTTAGCACTGGACATACAATACATGACATCATGGTTCAGTGTTACCTATTGCAAATGAAGTTCTGTTCTGGACACTGAAGATTATTGGAGATTTAGGTAGCTGAAGCAAAGTGGAGACTTTTGAATCTCTTCTACGGTAGATAGAAGCTTACAGTTTTTATACATAATTACTCTTCATTTTTCAGATGACATTAATATTTTGTTTTGGATTTAAGAGTGTGACTCATTTCTTTTCAAACTCAGCTTTTAATATCTGAGTGTGTAAACTATTTATATATGCCATAATACTCAAATCTCAGGATTAAAACAATCTCCTCGTACATTTACAGGAACTAGCTATTAGTGCATCAGGTTGAATCCTATTTAGTATACAGAGCAAGGCAAATACTGCAAAAAATAGATCTTTGAGTAGCTGTTTGACTTTAATTCTTGTAAGTCTTGGTGTCACATTTTTGTCCCCATAGTGCTAAGCAGTATAATCAGGAGGTTTTGGATCTGACTGCTAACAGAGCTCCCTATGCAAAACAGTTTAAAAATAAAGGGGGAAAAAAAAACCACCCTACAAGCATGAGCACAGGCACATGACTATTAAACCACTGTTAGTTTTTAATGCTGGATGCCTTCAGCATCAAAGCTTAGAGTCCACTTAAGCAGCAGTTGCCTCCACTAGGTGCCAGCAACAGTAAATTGTTTTCCATAACGCATTCAGAAAATATTTTAATAGTTGAGTGGTTCACTGAACTATCCATTTTCTGGGAAGTCAACTTGTAGCAGCTGAACAGGTCTGTACTTACCTTCACCTTTCCTGAAAGCTTGGCACTTTCAAGATATATTGAAGTGTTAGCCAAAAGCATGCTACTCCTTTTGAAAATAAGTCTCAGGTTGTTAATGAACAACAACAAAAAACCAACAATAGATTTGCTTGGCCAAAGCCCACTAATTGTTCCAACAGCAATTATTGAAATGGCACAGACTGCATTTCAGAATCATGCCTCAAGTTAAAAGAAGAACAAAAAAATCTGTCAGATATTTTTACATTTCAATCATGTTACAGTAAATCAGCATAGCACATAGGTTGGAACATTCACTAAGACTAAATTTGCTTATTGTGGAGTATTTATTTATTCTTGAAAATATACTAAAAGTAGGAACTGTGTGTTACCATCATTGGTTTCATTAGAGTATGTTCTAATTGATCACCCATGTCCTAAGACACATGCTTTTGTTTAGCTGAATTTAATGAAGGACCATCAACAGATAATGCAACTTCAGAAATAACATTTATTTGCTATTCTGTTTTTCCTTCTTTCTGTTTTTCCAATTTAGCCTCTGAACCATAAAGTGTACAAATGATGAGGCTGTGTTTGAGTTGCTTTTACATCCGACACGTAATGACGGTCAATTACCTGAACTGTTATTTCCTACTGTAGAATAAATCACTAATGCCAATTAAATTTAAGTCATGCTTTTGTTATGTATTCAAAGCACCCAGTCAACCACCAGGAAATGTAGTGTGGAATGTCACTGACTCCAGAGTAATCCTCAACTGGGAAGAAGTAAGAGCCATGGAGAACGAGTCTGAGGTGACTGGGTATAAGGTAAGCAACGAAAGAGCAATAGAGAATCTGAAAGCAATTCCCACTTCTCATCTCATCTGTTTGCAAGGCAGTAAGTTTAGAGAATGGACGTTTCAGAACTGTCCCCTTTTTGTAGATTAAAATCATATTCTAACAGTGTCTCACCAACCATAGTCCTTTCACCATTACAGGTACACTAATGCTTTCCATTGCTGGTTAAGGAGATCTGTTAGTACCAGGTATGAAACTGATATTCTTAAACCTTTATCTTCTTACCTGCTGTGGGACGTGCTCATTGTCTTCACAGAAATCACGTTGTGACACCTATGCCAAAGCTGATCAATACACAGATGTACAAGTATGTAAATGTCATTTATCATAAATAGGCTTCTGAGAATTGCTGAGGATGTTCTTGATCAGTGTACAGCTGGATCCCACACGATACATACCCACATAAAAATTAATATGAAGGTGTGGCTATCCAGTGTTCTGGGATGTATTGGCAAGAAATACATTTATAGCTTACCTGATTTCACAGGAGGCAGCTGAACAAAAAGAATCCTGCGTACAGTTTCAGGCAGCATACTCTGTCTCGCACAGCATTCTCAGGTTTCCCTATTGAAAGCATAACAACAAGCTGAACTTTGATGACACTGGTTCATTTTACCCAAGAAGAACATCTAGGGGTTTCACTTTTATCCCCGAAAGCAAGGGCACTGCAGTTAACAGAAAGCTGGTTTGTCAAACAGAGAATATCCAGCAAATGACATTGAAAGCAGCAGAGCAGCGGTCGCGCAGGCGCTGGGGAAGGCAGCCATATGGCTGTGTCCCTCCGAGCTCTTCTCAGCAAGGCATGGCATTAGGGAGCGTGGCCCGGGGGCAGCAGGCAGCGTGGAGCACAGAGCTGGGAAGGTTCTGAGAGGCTGCTGTAATTTAGGTGGATTCAGGGTGAAGATCAGGGTTTGGTGACGGGTCATCGTGTGTAGTTGTGGTGGCCTTGCATTTTATTTTTTTTTCCACAATCCACTATTACTGCCGTTATTTGGAGAGAGTTTAGACTGCTGGTTTTTTAGTTCTGCATTGCAGTGGGAAATTCCCATGCTTACCTACTTGTCAAGTTGGTGAAACTCTGCCAGGTGAATGCACTGGATTCTTCAAACTCTGCTGGATCACACCTTTATCCGTAGGCAGGCCAATGGTGCTAGGGGCTCTTCTGGATCACCAGTCCTTCAGACCAGAACAGGTGCTGATGTTGCTCTTAAATCCCTCTTGCTTGAGTAGAGTTTAGGCCTTTGCCCTGTGGATTTAGCTCCTGTTGGTTAAAACACGACGTTTTATGTAGATAAGTTTAATGACAGAGTAATTAATCAGCACTTGCAGAACATCTCCCAACATAGTCCATAATTCTCACATTCTGATTAGTTCTCTCCATCCCCATACTATCTGTTGGCATAAGTAGTTGATAATGACAGATTCCAAATGGTGAGGTAATCCACAGAACAGTGCATTATTAAGATACTCCACAGAATATGTTATTATTCATTATTATTATACGTTGTGCCATTTCAGATTAAAGACTTTGATTTGCGTTAACTTCCTTCACTACTTTTCTAGATACTGAATGTAACTGTGCCTTGTAACATTAACCAGAAGCTAGGCCTTTTCTCTCATCACATCTTTGTAAAGACCAACACAATTTTTCCAAGAAACATTAACAAAAATTGCATGGCAACTGGAAGAAATTCTGCCCTACAGCTTTGCAAAAGATGCTGTTTGCTTTTGTTGCAGGTTTTGTACAGGACCAGCAGTCAGACCAATATGAACGTGCTGAACACAGACAAAACATCAGCTGAACTTCTGCTCCAGTTTAACGAAGATTACATTATAGAAGTAAAAGCAACTACTGAAGGTGGAGATGGCACTAGCAGTGATCAGATCCTGATTCCCAGCCTAGCTAGTATGTTGAAGCTCAGTCACTGTTGCTTTGTCATGTGTGTATGTCGAGTCCTCAGCCAATCTCAGATCCTCCTTTACACCACCCATGCTACAGAGACTTGCCTCTGCCATAACACAGCGATGCATTAAATTTGCAGCTGACACTAAGCAGTTGTCCCAGCTTATCTTTATAGGAATTGAGTCCTTACTGATAGGAGAAAAAAATGAAAGTGTGTATGTTGTATGGCAATAAGGTAATAAAAAGAAAAGCAATTAACAGTCTTCATGCCCTTATGCATGACAAACTTCATTCTATTGAACTGGTAAATTACCATGTAAATCGGTATTAGAAAACATTGTGGTTTTTGTGGTTTTTTTTTTTTAAACTATTTTATAGTTAAGACATACAGTAAAGACATACAGTTTCAGCATTTTGTAATGCATTTCTGTAGCTTAAAAATATTTAGTGATTCTTTTTATAAATTTTCATTGCTTATCAAAAATAAAAAATTACAGTAGGTTTTTGCTTAGTGTCTAGTAAAAGTAATAATTTGACACAGCAGGTACTCCTGCTTGCAGTTAATCCTGACCTTTTTTGTCTGTCACAGGTATGGATGCAAGAGGTTCTGGTCCATCAACCCTGAATACCTTCAGTCTATCCAGCATCTTACCGACAGTATTTGCCTTGACTCTTCATTCAGTGTTGTGATGATGCATTTTCATTTGCTAGGAGAAAAAAATATATATCAGTTATTACAGAAAAGTGCTTTTTTAAAAAAAAAATGAAACAAAAAAACTGCAGTGGTTAATGCATGTTTTTCTTCTGACGTGTTTTTAAATTCTTTGTATTTCACTGTAGGTTGAAGTAAAAATATCATTTAAAGTTTAGCAAATCCTTTAAAAAGGAATCTAAAATGCCTTAATACTTGAACCAAAGGAGTTTACATATGTACTTCAGAAACAATGTAAAAGAGAGAGTTGAAAGCAAGGGCACTGTGATCAGTTACAAGGAAGAAACTCCATTTTTGCGTTGACAATGAATTGCGTTGAGTATATTCCGTATGGTTACGGTAACAGCACTCTGCGTCTGGGAGATGAGATCAGAGCATGTAGCTTCCATCAGAACAGACACTATCAACCACTTGGCAGTTCTTAAGACAGTGTCATAATTCAGTAGATTTGGATCAGTTTGCTTGCTGCCCTTTATGTAAGTTGTAATAAATCTAACAAGAAAACAAAACTAAACCGTAGAGGAAAGTCCCAGTATTAATGTTAGCTTTGCACAATCCACATTGGGGTGTCCAGGAGGCAGGGCTTCCACTACCCATAAGAAATGATTTCACAGCCATGTTTCACAGAAAGCTCTCTCTTATCGCAGTGTACATCTGTGTACCCTTTCAAGCACTTGACCTTCCTCTTAATCTACAGACCAAGTTCATTTCCTTACACTTTACCTTATATTCTGTAAACAGATTATTTATTAGTAACTGAGGTCTCCCACCTTCAGGATCATTGTTATTGCCCTTCTCTGAACTCCTGCCAGTGTTTCACCAACAAAAGTGCCCATCTGTAAGCATTACTGAAATGCAGTTGCACCATGGCCTTATAAAAAGGGACTATTATCCCCTCCCTACCTTGTGATGTGGTGCTTCCAAATATGCAGCCCACAATTATCTTGTCCTTTTGTCTACTGCACTGCATGCTGCAAACTCATCTTAGTTCAGTGTTTGCTGTTACATTCATAATCCTCCCTCCAGCTGCTCTTCAGAAACTATTTCACCTGGTCTGGCACTCTGATGCACCCCATCATGTAATTCTAGTAAGTTTATGGCAATACTATAGTTCAGAATTTTAGAAATTGCACCGAGACTCTCAAGCTTGCTAGTGCAGAGAAATCTATGCTTTCTTCCATAGCAATACATTAAACCTGGTACATCTGACTCCCAGTTGTGAATTGAGACCTGTCAGCCTGTTAGACACCTTCTGAAGAGCTTCCCACATCCATGGTAGAGCAAGTGTTCATGTGACATAAAACACATCTTACTAAAGAGGTTCATTTTTATCTCACAAGATTATTACAACACACAGAAGTAGAAAGAACCAGGATTAACGATACCGTGATAGCACTATAGAAATACCTTGATATGCATCCAGATAGCAAATGACACTATTAGTATCACAGCCAGATGAAAATATGTGCTAACTGTTGAAGTAAATAAGATCTGTACATACTGTAAATATATAGCTATAAATGGCTAGTTGCTTTTCCATGTGGCTAACCAGTGATGTTTTCAGACACTTGCAGATGGGGGGGAGGGTGGGAGATGGAAAACAGGTGTTACTTGTAAGTATATAGCTATGTTCCATGCAACAAAGGGTGAATCTTTCTATTCTTGTTTCACAGAACTCTAGCTCATGTTCCTGTATTGCCATTTTCATGCTATTACGGTGTATTATTTAATTTCTAGTTATATATCTCCATGAGATATGTACCGAGTACCTTGTTTCATATTGAAAAGTTTGAAATTTATCCTTAAACTTCCAGTCGTGTGTGTATCCTATGGTTATCTGTATGCATTTTTTTCTATTATTCTAATAAAATATTTATTACATTGAGGGATGCAAGACTATTTCAAAGTATTATTGCCTGTCCGTATTATGTATTTGCACACGGGGATTTGCTGCAACTAAAATCCTTGTCTATGTTCTTAAGACTATTTCTGCTGACTGGCACTTCGGCAGGACAGGAGTGGTTTCCCTCTCTGTAGCTCTGCTGCCATCAGGCTAAAACCCCCACCTGTACACCCAGGGCTGCTGCTGCAGACATGAAGGCAGGATGGAGGGGAGGGGTGAGGTTGCATTTTAGGCTCGGGGCTGCAGAGGAGCCGAGCACAGAGCAGGGATGCAGTGCTCAGCTCCTGCTGCTGAGCTCTGCCCCCGCCATAGGGCTGCGGCCCGACAGACAGCAAGCCGCCTCGCTTTCCCTGGCTTGGTTTCCTGTCTTCCCAATTAGGCTGCTTCCTCTCCTCTGAGATGAAATAGAATGTAATTATATTAAAGAAGAGTTGGTTCTTTTAAATAATTTATTTAGTATATCCCTATTTATCATTAAATTGCACGGCCTGTTTTCCCCTGCAAATTGCCTATTCCTCACATCCTGCAGTTTCCCATAAAGCCAGTGACTTCCTAGCACTAAAACCTGCTCAGTGGGAACAGGAGCACAACAGAAACCGTACTTAAAGCTTTCAAAGCATGGAATACCTGGCTTCTGCCTAACCTGCATGAAAGGAGCCAGTCCAAGTGCTGCAGTAAGGGCTGATGATAACCCCAGCATGTTTAGAAGCGTATATGCAGGAGGCAAGACTAAAACCATTTTTCTTGAGCAAAGCAGGGTGTCTTTAGCAGATGATGGTAGGTAGACACCTGCCCTGCTCCATATTTCATCCTGTATTCACATAAGCCTTCCCTTAAACTGACCTCTGTTCCTAATCTCCTTTCAGCTCAGTTAATATTGATGTTTAATTGCTATAATAAGACTGACTCCGGGGAGAGTTAGAAGAAAGTAAGTTATTACTAGGAAAATATTGAAGGAAAACATAAAAAGCCATTAAGAGATAATGTGAGTTCCCAAACCAGCCTACCTCTTTGCAGGCTTTTGCAGAGCAGTTTCTGTCACTCAGTAAGTTCAGGAATTCAGTCCTGGGGAAAAAAAATAAAAAATAAAAATCAACAATAATAAGAACATGAATAACACCACTTGCACGAGGTGGGGTCTGCAGTGCTGAGGCCACGCGCTGCAGCACGGCTGCAGTGGGGCTGAGCAGCCTGCTTGGAGCCTGCCAAGTGGATTCTCTGGAAAGTGTTGGACACAGAACTGGGGGACACCATGGGGTTTTTTGGACAAATTGTTGTGAAAAGGAGAAAGAAGACAAGCGAGTCCTGCCATACCCTGCATACATGGCACCAAAGCAAGGGACTGCCTCAGCTTGGTGCCAGCAGCTGCGTGTGCCTGGCGTCCTGCTCCTGTCCAGGAGCCCTCAGCGGGGTGATGTGAGCGCTGGGATTTGGGGTTTGGGTTGGTTGTGGGGTTAGTACAGGCATGGGTGTAAAGTTACTCACCCTGCACCAGTACTCCCCCCAGGACTTGCTTTCTAAACAGTTTCTTGTGCCATTCAACTAATCTGTTCCAATTTTTTTTTCCCTTGTTCCTTGGCACACATTTCTCTAAGGGAAATCAAGTCCTGTGACTGAAATCTGAGTTTCTCAGGTGGAGCTGGTCTAAGAATTAAAAAGCCGCCTTCTTTGGACAGTGTACTCTGCCAGGTATGTTGTGAGCAGGCAGAATCCCCTCTGAATACAGAATGAGTTCAAAACTAATATCACTTGAGCCCTAAGAAATATTAGGGATCTCCATTTTCTACTTAATTTGCCTTTCACTGGTGGATTGCAGACGTGGGCAGTGCCTGTCAGGTTGTGTGTTGTATCTTAATAACGGGCAATAAAGCAAGCTGTCCTGCAGGAGGGAACGCATTAATCTGACAGCTTTCTGTCTGAAATAAATAACAACGGAATATTGCGAAAATAAAATGAGTTTGTAAACAGCCACTCTCCCTCTTAGGAAAAAACAGCCTCCTTGATTGTTTTATGCTAATGCTTTGAACTACTGGAAAGCAATAAAAAAGGATATGTTTAGCACGATCTAACTGAATGTACATTATTGTTCTTTTATCAAGCCTGTTTGATAAAAAGAGACACCACTTCCCCTTAAATCTGCTGCATAGATCTGGTGCAAGCTGCAAAACGGGGGCAGGAGAGAAGACAGCGTGCCACGTACCTGTTTCTGTAGGTGTCAGTTTTACAATCTCAGAAAAGAGCTTTTTAGTGTTTGCTTTCCTGGTGCACGCACAGCCTGGGCCTCGCCGGGCAGCGGGATGCACAGCCTGCAGAGAAGGCACAGGCACTGGTCTTTTTCCGAGCTGAAACAGATTTCACCAACCCCAGCAAGCAGGGGAGGGAACTGCCCACACCCTAGCCGCGCCCCGAGCCAGCACCCTTCACCCGTGGGAGCTGCCTCTATCTCTGTGCTGTTCAGGTCCCACCTTTGCCTTGGAAGCCCCCCCTGCAGCCAGGCCAGGCGCTGGGCTGGGCCGGTCTCCCTGCTGTCCGCAGGGTGGGTCGCTGCCACACGGCCAGACAGCGCTGGGGCAAGGAGACACAGACAGACGCTGCCTTGGCAGTGCTCCCAGCGCCCCGCGGGGACACGCGGTGCCCTTGGCAGAGGACATCCCCTCCGGGCCACCCTCTGCTCTCCCGGGCAGCTGCACAGCTGCTCTGCCAGCTCGGCGGGAGCTGCTGACCAGCACTTTGCTGCTAGCAGCGTGAGCTGAGCGGGCAGCGTCCCACCTCTGCTGGAAAAACGCAGCGATCTCCAGGGGATCTCAGAGCACACGTGGACGTCTGTGTGCACTGACCACAAACAGACACAGCTGGAGCCTAAGATAACCCCAACTTGCCACCAATTTTGGATCCAGTGCTATGTTTTCTTCTTGGCAGTGGCTGTGTGTTGCCTGGCCTCTGACTTGTCCTGCCCTGCGCTGGGTGCACGGAGCTGTTCCCCTGCCCCAAGCCCTGGTGTTTCTGTAACCAGGCTGAAACCCACCACCACCTCCTGCAGGTCAGCTTACAGACAGCACTCTCATTCACTGCTACAGTGCCTGCCAGGAAGCGTATTATAAGGCAAATGAGTTTGCATACTAAGTATCTTCACTTGAGCTCCCTCCTGCTCTTTTTCAGGCCCAGAAGAATCTTTGTATCTTTGAAGGTCTCTTCTTTTTTTGTAATGGACAAATACTGGAGATAAGCCAGTAACTCTGGACATGTGAGCATTATGGAGCATTACTGAGACACTTTCTTTCCAAGGCACCTAAGATTATTTTCTTACCCTTTAAGAACATAATTAGTCCCTCGAGGTCTGGACCATGCCTGCTTTCTGTGCTGTGCTCTTCGTGCCATCTCGGCGATTAATTCCCTTTTGGATGGCAGAACATCATGGCACTGCAAATGCTGAAAAAGGGGGAATCAAAAGCATCCCATTAGGAGCCTACAGGGAGGATGCAGCCTCGAGATGTTCACTCGTTCAGCCAATGACCATTTCAAGGCAAAGCACTCGGGGGACAACCCAGAGCTGTCCATCAGCAAAGAGCCCCTGTCAGAGGGGTGCACTGCTCTCTGCATCCTGCGCTCCCAGGAGCAGCCCGAGAGGACGCGGAGCCTCCAGCCCAGCTGTGGGTGCTGGAGCTCCAGCAGCACAAGCAGGGCTGCGTTCCTTGGTCAAAGGCTTGGCCTAGAACCTGCTACCAAATCATTAACAAAAATCGTGAGCAGGGCTCCCTCTCAGGCTGCCTTTGAATGAATGCGATGGGCACTGCGCTGTGGACCCCAGCATCCTCCCCACGCTGGGACTGGGGCATCCCCGTGCCCTGCCACAGGGCCCCGCTGTGCGGCCAGACGCTGCCAGCACACACGGGGACTTATCCTGGGCACTGCACCAGCTGCAGCCCTAAGGAGAAGCACAGACTGATTTCTGCCATCTCCAAGGACAGCGAATCCTGCCGGGATCGCAGCGCTGGCTGTGCTCGCCGTGCCACCGATGGCACGGGCAGGAGAGGGGCTCGGCAGCGCTGCTCTCCCCGGCGATTTCGGTTCAGGGGATCTTTCTGTTTCATGCTGGAACACGAGCAATGACCTGATACCTCAGCTAAAGGCATAAAAAGAAACGAGGCACAGAAAATAAGGGAAAGCCCTCTCTTTCATGCCCTTTATGATACAAATACTAAATTATTTTCCCAGCTGAGGACCTGTAAAGGAGTCTACCACAAAGGACGTATGTTTAACAAGAATCTCTCTCATTAGCAATCCAAGAAGGGCCACGGTTAAAGCAGACAAATAATTTAATTTTTGTCACACTTCCTAACATTGCCACCAAACTGAGGCATTTAAAGTTACACTTGTCACAACACTAATTACCAATTTGAGCACTAGAGCTCTCAGCTGACGGGATGAGCTCTGCAGCAAGAACAGATTATTTCACCAGCTGCATCTGACTGTCATTATTTTTCAGATATAGGATGGAAATTGACGACAATGGCACAGAGTGCCGCTCTCATGCCTTTATGGTGGCTTCAGAAAACTCTTCTGCAGCAGCCAAAACCTCCTGCTCATGTATGGAAAACCAATGTCCTGGGCTTTTACGTTGCCTTGGAAACATGAAATATAAATGCCATTAATAACTTACTTCCAAGCAATCATCATATCCAGTGCTGGGGGCCTGATCCGAGGCTAAAACCCTTCCCCCCTTTTCAGCAGATTTCTCTGCTCACCCATCTAAACAAAGGAAGAACCAGGGAAGAGCAATCTCAGCCAAGTTCCACCTGTGCTTGTGCTTCCAGAAGAGCTACCGTAAGCTTTTCACAGAACTCCCCGAAGCAGCCCCACAAACAGCAAGGGACAGCCACGGCTCCGCCGCTCACGAGGACACCACCGGGGGCTGTGACGGACGGAAGAGATGGGAGAGGTGTTGGAGTGGAGCTGCTGGGAGCGGGGGGAAAGCAGCAGGCCCAGCCCCACCAGACATGGTCGTGCTCTGTCCCAGCACCGCAGGACGGGCCCGGGGCCCTGCCCACACCGATGGGAGCACAGGAACCACGCCAGCCTGCGGCAGAGGCTCCGCTTCCATCGCAGTGCAACGTGAATGCGGCAAGGCTATTTTTGCACTTGGTCCCAAGCTATTTTAAGCAAAAATTTGCTCACCGCAAGACAACCTCTTCCTTCAATTTGCCATTCACTTCTAAACAGGCTGTTTGCATGGGTAATTTCGAGTTTTCTTTCTCCCGTTTTCCTCAGGAACCATTGCCACTGGCAATCTCCAGGAATCTCTTCTGACTCCTTCTGAAGGTTAAACTGACTACAAGAAAACTGGATCAAAGGAAAAAAGCCTTAATTGAGAAGCACAGCAGTATTTACATAACATGAGATAAGCTCAAACTCTTCATATCTACTCTATAGACACGCTTATGAGAAGCGTATAAAAATAGGCCATTTTTAATTTGATTGGGGAGGGGAGAAGACTTTTTTATAGCTAATGGAAGAGAAGAGAGACGAGGCTGGCAATCAGCACAGTCTGCAAACTAATTGAAAAGTTTGAAAAGTTCAGCACTTTCAGGATTTCCTGCCTGAAGGAGAACGATCTCTTGGAGCCATGCTCACACACAAGAGGAAAGGAGGACAAAGCATCCTACCACAGCCTGGGGCTGATGCTTCCTCGGAGCAGGAAACCAGGGGTTGAGAGGAGCCCTCCTACAAAAGCCAAAGGTTTGAATGGCAGATGACAGACCTGACTGCTGCTGGGGAATGACTGCTGGAAACAGTCAGGTGGAGGCAGGCAGCACCTGGAAAGCAAGAACAGAGCTTTATTTCATTCTCCTCTGCTGTGCTCTCTGTGCTCCTCAGCTGTGACCACAAATTTTGGCAGTAGCCTGCTAATAGGACTGACGACAAGAAGTACAAATTCATCTGGAGTTGGTCTATTGCAGAACTGTAATAAAAATGAGATGTTTCTCAAGAACTGTCCCCTTTCTGGCCAGCTCTGGTAAACTCGGAGTAATGGAAAGCTCAATACATGTATTGATATTTATGCTAATAACTTCATCATCTCTCCTTACGGAGGCACTGGAACCAAACACAGACATGCTTCGGCATCAAACACCCACTCCTGCCTGCCCTCAGCAGGAGCAGAGCTATCTGTTCTGCAGCTAATTAGCTATCTGCTATAAAGCAATGGGAAAGGCCACGCTTTAATTTAGACCCATCTGGTAAAGGCTTTCTTGAGAAGATGAGACTTATGTCATAGTTTGGAGCTATCAGAGCCAGAGGTTTCCCAGAGGAAGCCATCTGTCATGGATAACTGCTGCCAGCCCTCAAGATTATCAATTAGTCCTCAATGACTGCTTCTAAGAGAAAGGTGGCTGTGGGGTCAGACAGATCCCTCACGTGGCTGACCCGTGCCTCAGGAACATCACAGCCAAACCTAGAACAAGTCCTTGTACAGAGACGAGGAGTGGGGCATAGCTTCTCAGCACCAAAAACGGAGAGTTACAGAGAAATGCTCCAGCCGCTGGGGGTGCAGAGCCCAGGGGTCTTTCTAAAGGCCCTCACTGTCTGTCCTTCAGGAAAACAGCACAGTTCGTGCTATTTTGAGTTCAGTAAGAACCAGGACAGTGCTGCTTGCAGACTCTTTCCCACCCAGTTGCACACTGAAGTCCCACTTAAGCACAGCACAGGGTCAGCTCCCTCCCCTGGCCCATCTCTCTGGTTCCCTGCAGTGCTGCTGGGCAGAGCCCTCCCTCACTCCCACTGCTGCCCACAAGCACCCGAACTCGCCGCTCCACGTCTGGATGGCAGCTGGAAGCCAACAACGTGTTGACCCAGCTCCGTCACACACACGGCATGGCCACAACCACAACTTCAAGACCAAACTGCCGCAAACCACACTTCTCTGAATCTTGGAGGAGTCTCACAGCAGGACTTGGATCTGATTTTTCCCCTATTCTATGTAGTTTCAAGTCATTTCCAAAGTGCTGCCTGCTCTGTTCTCTGGTTAGAGAGCAGCCGAAGTGCAGCCACACGAGCCCTGCAGCTTCCAAAGCAGCTCCCGTCTCGCTGCTCTTATCTGGGCAGCACAGGGCTGGGACCTGCTTGTAAGGAGAGAAATTGCTTACATAATTTATGATGCCTCTTCTTGTCAAAATAACCAGACAAACTTAAAATACAAGCAGACACCGTTAGGAACAATATGCTTAAATGTTGAATTACATGGTAGTGGCACAGAATGGGAAATGCTTGAAATTGTAAGAGAATAAAAATGCACAATATTAGGAAAAAGAAACGTCAAACCTTTTCTGTTTTGCACCCATCAATAATGCATCATACACTGCTGTGAAGACAGAAGACAACGATGTCCAGGTAGCCCAGGGAAGGTGCCTGAAGTGCCGAGCCAACGCTGCTGCAGGAGCACACTCGTGGTGTGTCCCAGGAGCACGGGTAGCCTCCGGGCACAGACAGCTGCTCCGCCTGGGCACTGCAGGCACTTCCCATTAGTGCTGGGAATGAAAGCGTTTGGGTGTGTTTCTCTCCGTGCACAACACCCATGTTGTGTGATCACGGAGCTCACACCCAGAGAAAAGAGATGCCAAGAGGTCCCGGAGCATCACTGTTCACAGAGGGAAATCTTACAGTGAAAGCTTCAGGATCTAAGGGAAAGCTTCAGGGTCTGCTCACTTACATACTGAAGATCAAGGCATAAAGAACCTGCACAGAAAACCGTGGGAGTGGTTGTCTGTTTTCTAACACCAGAGATGATGCTGAATGCCAAGTTTTGGATGGACATCAAGCATTTTAGTAATTAAAACACAAGTTTCACTTTTTAACCACATCAGTTGGATTTCTGCCTGTGGGAAGCTTTTCCCTAGAGGCTCCTTTTGTAGGAGCAGCGGGGCAGGGAGCAGAAACAGCATGCAACCAGAGATCCTGGCAAGCAGAGCTTCTGCAGACAGCATCGCATTCGCATTTTAAGCTCCATCTATTCCCCAAATGCTCAGACATATGAAAGCAACCCCAGATTTTTAGTTAGCAGCAGATCTTTCTGTTTCAGCCTGAGTTTAAAGGTCGTGCGTGTTGAGAGCTTTTGCTGACACAGAGCAGCAGCGCACGGCTCCCCTGGGCTGTGCCGTGCCGGGTCACATCCTGCTGCGGGGAGCAGCGGCCCCGGCACCCCGCGATGTCCTACGGACACGGAGCTCTGACACCGCTGCCCCGAGCAAGGGCTTTGTGACACCTGTCAGGGCTAAGGCAGCTGAGCCTTTTTAGCCATGTAAATGCAACGTGAGTGATAAGCAGCTGAACAAAACCTGCCGTCCTTTCCACAAAACACAGTTCTGTAGGAAATCTAAGACACTTTAACTAAATTTGAACCTTTCTCACCTCCAGAAGTCAGACTTACTTCACAGCAAGCTGCTGAGGAACGGTCAGGCATTGCAACACGGTCCCCAGGACCTCTGGGCTGTCCAGCATTCCATTTCCTTTGGCAGCCTAGAATGTGAGAAGAGGGAGAGAAGGCATGAGATGCCGACCCTTGTCACCTTCCCGGAGAGATGTGCTGGGGTGGCAGCGTGTGTGAGCCCTCAGAAAGCAGCAGCTGCACGCGGGATTTATTGACACACACGTTGGTCGCAGTTATTGAATTTCTGGTGCTGAGGAAGCTGGCAGAAAAATTATATGTATGCAGAAGGGATAAGGGTTTGCTTTAGGCCTGTCAATATACACAGGACTTGAATCATCATTGGCTTGTTTAGGGTTTGTGATTCAATTGATATGGCTTATGCCTAATTATCCTGCTGGTATAGACTGGCAATTAAGCAGCAATAAGGAAGCAGAAGCTAACATCTCCAGGGTCACCTGCAATGCACGGGCGATCCAGCAGGGAAGGGCCCTGGGTCTGATTTAAACCCTCTGGAGTTTATTTACTGCAGCTCATTTATCCTGCATGTGGCCTCACCTGTGACACTGGAGCGTGAACCCCAGGGCCAGGAGGCAGCGAGCAGGTGGAGCGGGGACAGCTCTGGCCCCGCACGCTGACACCCAGCGCAGTGAGCAGAGCACGGCCTGCCTGGGCTGCCAGCACCCAGAGGGACTCAGCCCGTTCTGAGATGCCTTCCTTCCCCTCCCTGCTCCTCCCGTAATGACACTGACAGCCAGTTTCTCCTGAAACTGAAAGAAAGTGCCTGACCTCTGAAGAATTTTCTTTTGAAGATGGGCTTGGCTTGCTCAAAAACCCCAGATGTGCTCGCTCAGCACTTCGCCAGGGGGTGAGCTCAGGTCTGACAGCAGCTGCTGGCAGGTGTACAGCTGGTGCCACCAAGGCAGACTTGCTTTTCCAACAGCTCAGCAAGGCAAAATAGCCACCTGGGGCTGCAGAAGACTCAGCTTCTGGCCCCTGATTCCCTTGCACGAACGCATTCATGCTTTGCTCTATTGCCTCCACAAAAGCTGACGCTGTTCAGGCACCCAGTGTGCTGAGATCACTGCCTATCCTAATGAGGAACACGACATAATTGCTTGGGGTTTGGGTTTTTTACAGCTGCTTGTTTGTCTGTATCCAGGTAAGATCCACTGCACTTCTGCTGCACAGCACAGGACCACACTCGGGATCAGACGTGCTAAGAGGGAGAGAGGGGTAGCAAAAGGGATCCCCCCTTCTCTCTCTCCCTTCAATAAACCCACACCTGGCTGTTGTGCTGGCTCATGGCACCTGGTGCCACTTTGCACCCCTCGGCATCAGCCTGGTACTCAGTGAGGAAACACAGGGCTACTGATGGGTGCAGCTGAACTTCCCCAGCACTCTTCCCTTCCCAGCTATATCCCCTCTGTGCTTGTTGCATTAAGCTACCCAAGCTTTACTGCTACGGTTAGGGTGCAGAGCACAAGTTATATAAAGTAGCAGCATCCCCACGTGTGAGTCAAAAATTATTTTATGTACAGCATGGAAGCATTTGGAGCTCACAGTGGCCTGAAATGGGGTTATATAAAACTGCAGATAGTATCAAAAATTTTGAAATAGAGAAAAAAGTCTAACACCTATAAAATGGAAATACTGCATATTACTTTTAAACCCATTATTTTATGAGAAATGTAGCCATACGGCATTTAGATGATTAACTACCTCACAGGTGAACATTTTCATGGCCAAGATAATAAGAAAAGGCTTTGTACCAGTTGCTCACCTCTGGCATGCCCAGCCAGGTCTGCTCAGGCTCTCAGCACACACAGCTCCGTGTCCCACAACACACAGTCAGGACAGGAGCCTTTGGGGAGAGACAAGAGGTGAATCACCACAGAGTCAGCATCTGGGGAATGCTGAGGAGTCACTGCCATTAGGAAAGGCTCCAACGTGGGCAACACCAGCTTGTGTAGAGGCTGCAAAGCAGGTGGTGTTTGTATCCTCATATACACCAAAAGGAACTATTTTTGCAACCTATGGCCAGCTTGAGTGAGGGCTCCACATTTATTATCCATGTTTAAATTTCAGTTATTTACATAACGGACAAAAACGTAAAGGCAAATCATATGTAGATTAGAAATATTTGTGGTTTGTTATTACAGTTGAAGGAGACTTCAAAAGAGCTTTAAAAATGAAGGGCAGCATTATTTCTCAATGCACAGATTTTAATCACAGAATCACAGAATGGCCTGGGTTGGAAGGGACCCCAAGGATCACCAAGTTCCCACCCCCCTGCCACAATGGTCTCAAAAATGGTCTCAAAAACAGACACACAAAAATAAACCAATAATTAACAGATGTTGGAGATGCAATACAGAAAATTCTGGCCTAATACACATGCAGTACAACAGTATGAATCAGAAATTTGTGCCCTGAAAACATAACATCTTTGTAGGGTCAGAAAGTTAGGAAAAAACCTTATCTACTTCCTTTCCCTTTATCTGCAGCAGGCAATGGAAAGCCAAGGACCAGCCCAGCCAGCAAAAATGGCCATGCAGTGGCTGATGTCACCATCCTTCCTTAAACATGTGTCAAGCTGGATGATCACAAGAGTAAAGCCGGATGAACACAAGACAGAACCGGAGGCCCATGTGTCCCACATCTCATCGCTCCATCTCGGCCCTGCCCCCGCCTGCCATGCTAAGTGCAGCCACGCATGGGGCTGGGAGTCACCAAGCAGGTGTCTGAAAGACATTCGTAAGCAGTTCTGCTGTAGTCTAATTAGAGCTCTACTACCTATTGCAGTGCAGAGTCATCATTATTTCCTCTTCATTAGCTGCTGATATATAATGCATCTTAAAAAAGTCTTACACGTTTTCATTTTTTTTTAAATAAAAGAAAACCAAGAGTTTATTTCTCCCATTAACATAACAAAGGCAATAGGAATATGATTAATGCATGCCATCTAAACTCCGTGCATTAAACATGAAAATCCAATGCACCGTCTCAGCCTAATGTGCATCTGCAAGCTCTAAAATACACTTGTCAATATTAACGCTTGCACCAATACAAAATGCTGTTTTAGAAAGAAATAACAAAAATAAACAATTTTCTTCTTGCTTTTTGTAAGTACTGCCTCCTATTCCATTTATTTGGGAGAGGAGAGATTATCAAGTCCTCACAAACCGATCCCTTACGAGCTGTGACACCAAACATCCCGATGCACGAACACGAGCCGACAGATGCTGGGGCTGATGCAATGGGTGGGTAAGGCTCAGTGCCTCCACTTGGCAGGCAGGGAATCAGCAGCTAATAGGTGAAACAACACAGAGCGAGCTGCCCAATAAAAGAGGCTCAGAGCCCGAGCTGGAATCCACAGATGCTGTCTCCTGCTATAGTCTTCATTTAACTTAGCTACCAGCACCTTAATTATTTTCTTTTGTTGTTAAAGGCAAAAGCTCAAGCATAGCAAATAGCATAAACCAGTGGGCAACACTTAAAAGAACGCGTGATGGGATTTTGTCTCCTTTGCTGCAAACATCCAGGACAAAGAGCTAAAGGTTGAAAGCAGATGGGCAAATGAGTTTTCTTGGTTTGATTTTACAGAGTTTTTCTTATTTTTCTTATTAGCCAAGAACACTCCGAAGTTTTCAAAGGAAAGGGTAATGGTGTCAGGAAAATTTAACATGTATTTGAGACGAATTCAGTGCAGCTCTATTAGCTTTAGGTCTTTCTTTTCTTTCTTTTTTTTTTTTTTTAAGACATGTTTACATCTCAATTTAAAGAAACTATTGAACCACACGTAACTGGAGTGGTGAGCTATACCTCGAGGCATACTAACAGAGCCAAGAAGCACAGCAGTTTGATAATGTCTTAATGCACCATGGACACAACATTTGATTTCATATATTGATCACTCTATTTACACTTAGTTGAGTAAGTGCAAGTTTACAATTGGTGCCGGTCCTGACTCTTGTTTTCTGAAGTGAATAAAACTGGCTGAAGCAGAAGTGTGGGAAAGCAATCATATTTTATGACCTTAGAAGCGATATCCATCCCCAGTAATGAAGCAGGAAGGTTTTTTAAAACCACACAGAAGAGCAGCCCGTTGGCGTTATGCTGGCTGGTCTCTCACCCAGGATTTAAAATGGTTTTAAGTGGATACTTAAGGAAGCTTGATTTTAGAACGTGTTTTTAATTGAGGTTAACCTCCAACTATAAGAAAGTCAGAAAAATGGCTTCTTACTTTATTTCAGATCCAGATACTTCTGCATTAAATATTAAACATTTTTGCAATTATAATTTTTTCTTTCCCTTTTGGCATGTTAAAAGCTGTAGATACTTACATTGCATTCTCAGTGCCAATTACTCAATGCACACAGGTGAACAACTTTAATCCTTGGGACTTTTGAAGACGTTATTCCAACATGTCCACTCCAGCCAACACCCACACAGCTCACAAGGAAGTAACTGCATGTCCTGGTTTGACCTAGCAGACAGCTAAGTCCCACACAGCCGCTCGCTCACCCTCCCCCCTCCCAAGTGGGATGGGGGAGAGAATCAAGGAACAAATACGGTAGAACTCGTGGGCCGAGACAAAAGCCACTTACCAAGACAGCAGAGAGAACAAAAGAAATACCAGTACGTATATACATACACAAGAAACAAGAAATAATACCCAAAGCAAGGGACCAACAACCGATACCCAACCGGCCAGCAGCCCCTCCCTCCGAGCTAGAGGGCGATTCCTCTTCCGTAAAAATCACATGATGTGATGTGGTATGGAATAGCTCTTTGGTCAGTTTGGGTTAGCTGCCCTGGTCCTGTCCCCTCCCAATTCCCAGCTCCTTATGCCTTCTAACTGCTTCACTGAGGAACAAAATGTGTCCTTGGCTGTGTTCAACACTGCCAGGTGTTATCAGTTGTTTTTCTTCTGGGAACAAAACACAGCTTCATACCAGACACTGGGAGAGAAGTAACTTCTGTTAGAAACTAAGACACTGCAAAATCAATTAATTTCTGCAGCTATTTCTGCAGTCTGAACTGTAAGTACCCACGCAACATTGATGGTTTTCAGGCTAGCAGAAATTTTTCATTTCTGCTCAAACTGGGCCATCTTTTCCAAGAACAGCAAAGCAGGGCTGGAGTGTGCTGAGGGAAGATGCGAGCTGGTTCTCACCTGCTCTCAGCTGACTGAAACACAGCTTGCTCACCTGGGAAGGGAGCTGGGGCACGGGTAGGTCTTCCAAACCCAGCCTGAACTGATAACCTGCCAGGACAGGCCCCCCATGTCCTGCCTGCCTGGGCTGGGTGCTGGAAGTGCTCCACACCCACGCACAGAGCCGCTGGCTCCAGCTATGGATGCTGGGTCTTAACGACAATTCCACGCACAATAATTAGTTATATACCTCACATTTACAGTAGCGTTTGTGTAGAAGTATTTTACAGCTGAATAACTGTGATTCTCTCTATGTAAAATAGGCAACAACAGTATAATCCTTAATATCTAATAAAGATTCCATCAGGGTAAAGTCATTATCCTTAGGCAAGAAAGGAATCAATTCAATTATGATGTTGGCTGAAAAATCGAGGGTGAAAAGTTGTAGTACACATTAAACTTGAGGCTGGAAAAGTTGTACTACATATTAAAATGGTTACTACAAAATTTGTGCATTCAGGCTAACAAATGCTAATATGTTCTTTTGTTACCTTCTAATTTATATGATTCATGTAAGCCTGCAGCAACAGAAACTCGTTTTAAATTTCATCTACGTTAAAAAATAGCAATGCAATTAATTGTAATGTTATTAGCATTCATGTCTAGTTGTGTTATTAAGCTGTACACATCAAATCTGGTAGTACAAGTACAGAAATGTCATAATGAAGTAGAACAGCATTTAATCAGAAGAATTTCTAAAGGTCATCAGAGCATCATATAAATCCATCCATGCATGACAGCAATATGAAATAAATAACTGAAAGAACACAATGAGAATAAACTTCAATCTTTGAGCTTTGTTTCCAACAGTAGAAGAATTAGCTAAATTTCACGCTGAGAGCACCGCTAACAAAAAATGCTGAATTCTGTAGCTTTAATTAATGAAAGACTAATAAGACATAGATAAGGAATTTTACACAAGGGAGCTAACGAGGTGTGTACAGTGATAGCTTCCAACCAACAGCTGATCTCATACGTCTCCGTAAAACCGAAAGGAAGCGTTCTGTTCAGTCTCTTCTTCCTCATTAGCCAGATGAGCCCTAAATGATTCAGTTTAAACAACCAATGATTTATTAATATTTTTTTTGTACTCATAACAACAGTTAGACTGCTCTAGGGCACATACTACAGGCCTGATACTTGGCGGTGCCAAACCCTGGAGCCATTTTACTGCTCCAGGGTAACGGAGCGAAGGCCCCGGTTCCCCCCGCCGAGCGCTGCGGGTACGGCAGTGACCCGGCATCAGGCATGGTGCACAGTGATGGCCCCCAGCCACTCCAGCACCATGTCCCCTCCCTGCTCCTCCCCAAGGCCAGCGATGCTCAGTGCCCACGCTGGTGTCCCCAGCTCCACTCAGGGGGGCTGAACCCACAGCCTCGAGCCCATTTCCCTTCCCAGAGCAATTCCTACACCGGGCGGTAATACCAAAATTTCACATACTGCACAGTAATCCTCAAATTCTAACCCGTACATCAGCCATCTACCCAGGCAGAACATGACATGCACCAAGAGGACACTACACTGTCATTTTCCATTTCCTTACTTTACACATTCTCTCCAAGCCCCATCAAGGGAATAATTATGATTTTTTTTTTAAATCCTAATAAATGACCGCAAAAAGCAGCAGACAATTCCAGGGGCTGAGTATGTTCTCATGCATTGTTTTTGTAATTTTTAGAATTCATTAATGTCTGCCCTAAATGAAAGAATTTATAACCGTGCTCAGGTTTCCTGAGGAATCATCCCAGCAGCATGTTTACTGAATCAGCAGGAAGAAGGAATAAACAAAATGAAATCAGCAAAGAGAAAAGCCCTCTCTAAATGAAAGCAAGAGGAGCTGAAAAGGACCACGAGATTATAATCTTAAATTAAAACCACAGCGAGGGTAATATAAAAGATATTCTAATCACTACATCCCATTAAACGAAGTAAATCACTAAAGCGTGTTAAGTGCCTTAACTACTACAATAATTAAGAGTCAAGAAGGAATCAAGCATCTCGGAGAGGCCGGCGATGCGCAGCGAGCACAGCTCCCTGTTGGAGGCAGGAGGAGCTGCATGGGATGGGTGGGATCGCTGCGAGGTGGGCGGCTCTCAGCCCTGCCATGAGGATGGCATTGCTATCTTGCCAGCACTGAGCCAAACCCCTCTGCAACACTGGTGTGTCCTGGCCATAGCCCAGCAAGATGGCCATCTTCCTTGGCTAAATCAGTGTGTGCTGGTGACAGAGATGGTAACTAGTAAAATCAGCGCCCAAGAAGCACCATTTAGATACAAGGTATATTTGCTAACGATGCTTTCCCAACTTTCCTGCCATACCTGGAGGTGTACACTTTCTGAATATGAAAATATTGCAGCAGTATTTATTCATAAGTATTTATAAGTAGCAGCACACACCCAGACTTGGAGAGAGGTTTCCAGGATATCTCTTTTTTAGAGTTACAGATCATTCCTGCTTATAAAGGACCAATTTCTTCCTAAGTTCCACACACCTGGGGCTTGCTTGTCTCCAGACAGCTAAGCTGAACTTTGCAGGAGAGTCAAAATGATGTGAAATTTCAAGCTGGGCTCAAAAGCCTGCTTTGTCCAGACTAAATGGGCTCAGATTTGGCAACAAGGGTACGGATGGGTTCCAAGCAGGGAACTCACCCCATTGGAGCACTTTGCTGTGCAAAGACCTTCTGGAGGGCAGGGAGCCATTTCTGCAAGGGGTAGCAAGCACAGCAATGGAGGCATCATTCTGTCTTTTTTTTGGCCAGTTTTGTAGCCCTGTGCATTATAAATAGCCCCTATAGTTCATTTAGCCATATTTATTTAGCCTTGCAGAGAGGAAGAAGACAATTTGGAGGGCTAGGTGCACACTGGATTTTTGATAATTATTTTTAACAATTCTGCATATCTCTTTTGCCTGGTAAAAGTTTGTGAATAAAATACTNAAAAAAAAAAAAGCAGTGAGTTTGTTCCCTTTGTTGTTCCTATTTGTGTTCACTATAAGAAAAACACACCAAAGTGCTCTCAGGGTGGGATTTCACACATTGTAATTTTACCTCCAGAACGTAATCTCTCCCACACTGCATTGTATGAATAGGAAGAGAATACAGCAGTAATGGGCTTTTTTCATTCCTACCACTTCTTTATTGCTGGCAAGTAAATACAATTACACATCGTGCACAACGATACATGCTAAAACTACGAAACAGCTGCAGTGTATCTAAGTCCATTTGAGATCTATCGAGGCTGTTAGGGTAAAGAAGAAGAAAGAGAACTAAGGGAGGTGCGGCTGTTCTGGCAGCAGGACGGAGCTGCACCCTGCGAGGCCAGCTCACCCCCAGCCCCAGAGCCCCTACCAGAAGGCTCTAACACCCCCACCCTGCCATCCCAATTGCAGTATTACATTTAAGAAACTCATTTTCACCAATTCTAGATCATAATCAGTTTTGTGGCTTGAGCTGTTAACATTTCACCATGTCAGCAGATTCCCCCCAAAATGGCGCAAACAAAGCTTACACCTTTCAATTTCAGTCTGCTTTACCTTATCTTCTAATATATCTAGAAGTCTTTCACAGCTCCTGGTTATTATTCTGCATTTGAGCAAATCTCCCCAAGGAGCCTGGCATTAGGGCCTGGCAGCTCTCGCTGCTCCACCGCTGCCGGATTTGTCTGGGTAATGGATAACGGCAGCGCATCCGCTGAGCTCTCCCTGCCCAGATCCAGCCTGCCCGCCAGCACTGCCCATAGGCTCCTGGATAATGGCCCTGCCTTTTCTTTCCCTCAGTTATCCCAAGAATGAGAAATCTGCTTCTCGTGCAGCATTTTGGAGTTCTGGCATTTCCTAGTGAGGATGGCTCCCTGGAGGGCAGGGCAGGAGGGCTGGGCAGCTCTGCGCGGGGCTGCTCCAGGCACCCAGCCAGCTGCGAGCCCCCTGAGCAAGCTTCCATCAACACACCACTTGCTAAATTATATTTCTCATCTAGTTTTTCAGCTCTTCAAAAATACATCCTCATTAATGGAATTCTAGAAGTTCTCATTATATATTCTGCTTTTCAAGCACAGTAAATTGTGACCCTGAATGCTTGCTAGTGACAATAAGTTCTTTAAGGGTTCTTGTATACAGCGCTGCTCTTCCCATCAAATTTCCAATAAAGTATTTCCATTTTTATATCTGAAATCCCAGAAATGGCACTAGAGAAACCTGGCATTTTACTCTTAAATTTAATACAAACTATTTCGCTCAGCATGAAAGCATTTTTAAATGACTCCAGTGCAGATTGTGGTTCACTGTTGTATTTGGTGAGCTTAGTATGTCCATGGCAACTGATGAATATTACTGCTGCTATTGCTATAAATAACAAACCTATTTGGCAAAGTCTGAGATGTAAATATTAAATCCTGCACAAAGGCAATTTTCTGTTCCTTCCTCTGCTCCCTTCTGAGTTAGGAACCTATATTCGCCTGTCAGTAGATGATTTCCAAACAGATCTGCAGGTGTCACAAGGCTGCAGACACCAGCACTCTGGCTGGCACTGCCTGCCATGGGGACTGCAGGGCTGGGCCGGGTGTGGAGCAGTGCTGGGCGGGCACAGAGCTGGCCCCAGCCCCGGGGCAGCCCCCAGCTCGGCTCTCCCATGGCCAATAACACTTGTGCCATTCGTGGCTTTGCTTTCACCAAGCTTCAGGCCGAGCACCTGCAGTGCAACCAGCTCGCTGTTTCGCTCGTGCGATGAGGTGTGAGGGCACACAAATGGAGCTAAGCCCCTTCCAACAGATGGTAGCAGTGCCCATGAGCCTCCTTGGAAGAGCTTTGGAGGCGGCACCAGGAGGTGTCCAACAGCAGACCGATGGGCTGTTCCCAACCCACACCCCTCCCACCGCTCCCCAAACACAGCGGCTACACCGCACCCAGGGGCTGCGGGAATACCCCGCACAGCGCCCAGGGCAGATTTCCCCTCTGCTGTGCAATTTGCTTTTAGCCCTATTAGTTAAACCTCATCTAGTTAGGCAACACAGCCTGCACCGAGGTAGCTCCTGTCATTTCGGGATGTGAGTGAACAAGGGAAACACGGGCGTGGGAGAAACCAACGGGAAGGGCAGAGCACTGCTGCTCGGATGGGGTGCAAAACCCTTAGGCAACAAACGCTACAATTCTTTGTCATAAACACATCAATTACAGTGCTTGCATCAAAGCTCTCGATAGATTACAGTATTAATATAAAAATGACAGCTGTCATGCAGCACATACAGCAGTGTCACCGGTTGTAAGCCCACAGCAAGAACAGGGGGGCTGGGCCTGCACAACTCGGGAAACACTTGATTCAACTCAGCCACATAAAGAAAGACCTCAGAGTTCGTGCCAAAACCATGCTTGTAGTGCAATTTAAGTATGTAATTTGCAAACAACTAATTCTTAACATAGTACTAAGTAATTAAATTGGAAAAGTGAGCACCTGTGGATTTTTCAGTGTGCATAAGGTAACATGCACAGCTGCGGAATCACTGTGGGGTTCACAGGACCCATCTGTACCTGGAGCAGTGAAACCAATTCCAACGCAGGGATCACCTCTACAAGAAAGCCCTCTTCACATCCACAGCTAGAACTAATCAGACCCACAAGGAGAACGCCAGCCTTCCTGCACACTCCTCTATGAGCTGCTCCAGCAGGGAGGGGGAGCGCAGGAAGGCCCGGGCAGGGGCTGGGCAGTGCTCCAGGAATGGAACCAATGCAGACGCTGGGGAGGAGGGGGGAGGAGGTCCCAGCACTCATTTGGGAGAAGGGAATGGCAACTGATGCCCACCATGAAGAACTGAAATGAAGGGCGTTTTAATTTGCACATTCAGGTGGCA